>CM052444.1:90076486-90098486 GCA_028533085.1 Varecia variegata | reverse complement strand
AACAGAGCAAGACCCTGTCTCAAAAAAATAAAATGAAATAAAAAGTTATCATATTTACGGTCATAGCAACAAAGCAAAATACTCACCAGAGTCTTCCTACACCTCTATACATTTATTAAGCCTTCTACTTGAGTAAATATAAATTTTGTTTCAGGATGAGGTATGTAAGGAGTAGCAAAGCCATGAAATTATATAATTTGCTTGAAAGATTAAAATTAAGCTCAGCTCTAATTCTAGGCCTTGGGCTGTCCCTTAAGACATTGTAAAGCCATGTTAAATTGACATGTTACTCTCTCTTTTCCAGCTGAACTGTCCCAAGCAATAAACAGTGGTACATTGTTATCAAAACCATCCCCACCCTTACCTCCTAAGAGAGGTATTCCATCAACCTTGGTACCCACCTTGGAGTCTGCTGCTGCCATCACCGCAAAAACACCAAGTGATCAAAGAGAGAAGAGCATGTACTCTGTAGGCTCTGAACCGCTGATGATGATCCCACCTCCCTCTCCGTCCCCGCCACTGCCTACTCATATACCTCCAGAGCCTCCACGTTCCCCTCCATTCCCTGCTAAGAGTTTTCCAGTTGTGCCAGAAATTGAGTTTCCACCATCCTTTGATCTACCCCAGGAAGTTCCCCAGCAGGAAGATCAGAAAAAGGAAGTCCCCAAGACGATATTGGACCAGAGCTTTGGGGAGCCCCATATACCTTCTAGACTGCCTCCACTCCCACTGCATATTCGAATCCAGCAGGCCCTGACCAGCCCACTTCCCATGACTCCTCCCTTGGAGGGCTCTCACAGAGCTCATTCCTTGCTCTTTGAGAACAGCGACAACTTTTCTCAGGACAGCAGTACCCTGGGTCGGACCAGATCACTTCCCATCACTATTGAAATGCTGAAAGTGTGAGTACCTTTAAAGTTTCCCTCTTGTTTCTCTTTCTTTACTGCAGGAAGCCCTGCTTGGAAAAACTTACTTATAAAAAGAAAATGTGAATAAATTTAAAGTACAAAGAGTACTTTGCCAAAAGGGTAAGTCCTAGAATTTGGACTTTTTTTACCCTGCTTTCATTCTTCTTTTTTTTTTTAATGGAGATTTCCATGATAATACAAACATTACAAACTTAAGTACATGAAAATTAAAACCACTAGCTTTATATGGTATAAGGAAGGCAGTGTATAACATGGTGCTTAAGAGCGTTTGCCTGGAGTAAAATAGCCCTGGATTCAAATTCCAGGTCTACAAGTACTTTCAGCTTATAGTAGTATAAATTAAGTTAACGTTTCTGCTCTTTAGTTATCTCATCTGTAAATGGGAATGATATATACTCTGTAGGCTTGTGAGAATGATATTAGGCCAATTCTGGAAAGCACCAGTGCCTAATAAGTGTTAGAGCTGGGACTTGAACCCATAGCCCTTTGATTAATAGCTGCTGAAAAGTTTCTTAGCAAGATCGTTAAAGTTAAGGGAGAGAATTATAAGTTATTAATATTTCATTCATGGACTTTTCCATAGTTATTTTACTCCTTTGTCTTACAAATCAGTTATCCTCTTTGTTTCTTAAAAGAAAATATAATTACGTTAATTTGTTAGTCCAGACGATGAAGAAGAGGAGCAGATCTGCCCATCTGCATTCAGTGAAGATGTGATGTCTACCTCAGTCATTCCTAAGCTACCACGGTATCTGCAGGAGGAAGAAGAGAAAGAGAGTGACTCTGATTCAGAGGGGCCCATTCAGTACCGAGATGAAGAGGATGAAGATGAAAGCCATCAGAGTAAGAAGGGCAGAGAAAGGCAAAAGAGAAAATTCTTTTACAGATAAACCTATTTGCCGGTCTTAGCAAGTGTAAGATGAAACAGGCACTGTCTCCCATGGACTCATCTGGCAAAGTGATGTTGGAAACCACGGTGAAGGGGAGTCATTATTCCTGCTGTTGACTAAAGGAAAAGAAATCAAGCTTTTAAAGAATTAAAGTTAGGGTTTTTTAGAAGTCTTACTGAGAACCATATAGAGTAAGGCCTATAGCCCAAGAACAGTCCTTTAGACAGCTCCAGCACAGTATATCAGCCCTTGCTTATTTATAGGTGGTAGAGGTTCAGTACATGAAAAATCACATTGAACTTGCTTAGAAGTTAGATTAAAGCAGAATCACATCAAGTGTAACAGTGTAACAGTACATCTTGTTATAAATTACAGAAGCATAATCACTAACCCTGTCGGATATTATGTCCAGGAAAAGCAAGGACTAGGGTTGTTTATCTTTTAAGAAATATAGTGACTCATGCAAAAGATGTAGGTGGCCCTGTCCTTTCTCCTGTTTTGTCTTCAAAGCATTTTTCCAGAGAGCTGCACATCTTAACAGCCAGGGGCTTTGTGAAATTATGCTGGCAAGCAGAAAAGAGTAAACGCAGCTGCTGCTTACGTTTGTTACTTTGTCTCACACTGCTGTCATCCCTCTGTTAAAACAAGCCGTAAGAGGGACCCAGGTAGATTGAGTCATTCAGGTTTGAGGCTTTTTAATTTTTTTTTTTAGTTTTCAGTTTTATGGAGACATAATAGTTGTACATATTTATGGGATACATGTATATTTTGATACAAGCATGCAATGTGTAATGATCAAATCTGGGTAATTGGGATATCCATCACCTCAAATATTTATCATTTCTTTGTGTTGGGAACATTCCAAATCTACTCTTCTGATTATTTTGAAATATATAATAAATTGTTGTTAACTAACACTAGATCTTATTCCTTCTATCTAACTGTATTTTTGTACCCATTAACCAACACCTCTTTATCTCCCCCTTTCCACTATCCTTCCCAACCTCTGGTAATCACCATTCTAGTCATTGCCTCTGTGAGATCAATTTTTTAGCTCCAACATGTGAGTGAGAACATGCAATATTTGTCTTTTCTGTGCATTGCTTAAATAACACTTAACATAATATCTTCTAGTTCCATCCATGTTGCTGCAAGTGACAGGATTTCATTCTTTTTTATGGCAGGATAATATTCCATTGTGTATATATACCACATTTTCTTTATCCATTCATCCATTGATAGACATTTGGGTTGATTCCTTATCTTGGCTATTGGAAATAGGGCTGCATGAGAGCATAGATATCTCTTGGATATGCTGATTTCCTTTGTTTGGGATATATACCCAGCTGTGACTGCTGAGTTATATGGTGGTTCCATTTTTAGTTTTTTGAGGAACTTCCATACTGTTTTCTATAGTGGCTGTACTAATTTCAGGTTTTTATTTGTTTTTTATTTAAAAACTATTCACGTTAATGGTATTAAAGAATCTGGAGTAGAGGAAAGTTGGCACATGGGCTAAGTTGAAAAGACAGGCCAGACGTAGTGGCTAATGCCTACAATCCTAGCACTTTTGTGGCAGGAGGATCACTTGAAGCCAGGAGCTGGTGACCAGCCTGGGCAACGTAATGAGACCCCATCTCTACAAAAAATAGAAAAACTAGCTGGGTGTGGTGGCACACACTTGTAGTCGTAGCTACTCGGGAGGCTGAGGCAGGAGAATCGCTTGAGCCAGAGAATTTGAGGTTGCATTGAGCTATCATGATGCCACTGCACTCTAGCCTGGGCAACAGAGTGAGACCTTGTCTCCAAAAAAAAAAAAAAGACAAAAGTGATGCTTTACTTTGGTCTAGTCAACTTACTGTCACAGAACAGAGAAAAAGAAAACCGTGTCCATGCCTGCAAATCTTTTCAAATAATAGAATTCTGAGTTATAAAAGTGGAAAAGCAGGTTTAAAAACAAATAGACTAGGCCTGTAATCTTAGCACTCTGGGAGGCCAAGGAGGGAGGATCACTTGAGCTCAGGAGTTTTAGACCATCCTGAGCAACAGCGAGACCCTGTCTTTACTAAAAATAGAAAAAAATTAGCCGGGCAACTAAAAATAGAAAAAATTAGCAGGGCGTGGTGGTGCACGCCTGTAGTCCCAGCTACTCAGGAAGCTGAGGCAGGAGGATCCCTTGAGCCCAGGAGTTTGAGGCTGGTGTGAGTTAGGCTGACACCACGGCACTCTAGCCTGGGCAACAGAGCGAAACTGTCTCGAAAAAACCAAAACAAACAAAGAAAAAACAAATAGACTGTGAGATGTGTTAATGTGAAAGGCTTTGTGTTTTAATTTAGAGGGCTGTCCTGTGTTCAGATTCTTCTCTAGCAACTCTTAGTAAGGAGAAAAATGTAGAGGACTGGTAGAAGAGAAAAGATATCTTTTGCCCATCTGAGTCCATCTGGCTAAAAAAGATTTTTAGGTGCCTTCAACTTTACTCCCACCTCAATATTTGGCTGGATCACTTGAGGCCAAGTGGGAAGCAGGGAGTTATTTTTTATTCAGACTCTTGCTTAGCTCCAGGTGAGGTTGAGCCTTTGGTTCAACCCTCAGGCTTATGCATTTTTTCTTCCTGTTGTGCAAAGGCGCTCTGGCCAACAAAGTGAAGAGGAAAGACACACTGGCAATGAAATTGAACCACAGACCCAGTGAACCAGAATTGAACTTGAATTCGTGGCCTCATAAAAGCAAGGAGGAGTGGAATGAAATACGGCACCAGATTGGGAACACACTGATCCGGTAGGCCTTTGCTTAGATTACCTTGATTTAATTTAATTATGCTGGTATGTGTGTTAGATGTTTACTTTGTGGTGGGGCATTCATTTATCTTTCTTTTTAAATGTGATTTTTAAAAATATATGTTGGACACAATTGAATATCCTCTAAGAATTTAGAAATTAAGGAACTAGATGGCTCTGAGAGCCTTAAACTGTGAGATAGACACTTCATTTTGCAAAGGTTTTTAGAGAACCATGGTGGTTCCCAGGACAGCAAATCACTTTTTTATCTGGGTGCTCAACCATGAGATGCCAACCCAATTAACAATCATAACCATATTTTTCATTATATTATCTATTTCAAATGTTTCTTGTAACTGCCTTCTTTCAAAATGTTATTATATTTTTCAAGTCAGCTGGAACCAGAAGTATGGAGAAACTGAATGTAGGCTAGCTTCCTGCGTATGTAATACCCATATGAGTCCAGGTATATAGACAGGTGTTTGCCCAGCACAGATGTTTTTCCCAGCAGGGAAAGGAAAAGGAGTTCGAAGTCCTGGCATAATTTCCTATAAAATAATTAATCGAAGATGTCCATTAATGAAAATATATTCTTCTCTCCTACCTCAGAGGCCTGGCTTTACTGTGTCTACTGCACATAGGGGCAAGTTTGGCCTTTTGTCTTCCAATAGACATGTTTTGGATCCTGAAACCATTCTCTGTGACTTCTTAAACATATGGTCAGCCTATATGACCTCTGTGTTATGGCTGCTTTTGAAATTAAGGGAGATTAGAGGAAAGAGAAATAGAGGCCTTTCCTTGCTCGGACAGTGTCCATAACTCACAGGTCACCAATCTAGAAATCAGTTTGTTAAATGTGCATGAGGGTGTAATACCGAAAGTTCATCTTAAGGAAGGTTGAGGGTCTGGCCCTTTACAGAACTGCCCTGTGAGTTGTATTTAACTCACGCTAGTTTGGAGCCCGGAGCCTGGTGAAGCAAAACTCTGCAGTTGGTTCTTGAAAATCTTAACTTGTTGATGTTCTTATTGTTACAATTAATATTGACAATTTAATTCTAAAAACATGGATTGCATTGCATATAACTCATGCACAGAAAACAATAAAAAAATAACAAATTAGAAAGGATCATTTTGTTTTAATAAAACACTGTGGCCCCAGGGAAAAATTTTTTTTTCTAGTGTGGCAGTCAGTGTGTTATGGTGCAGAGATTGTGTGTGTGTGTGTGTGTGTTTATTCATTCGTTTGTTCATTCATTCATTTTGTTTTTAAAAAAACAGTTCAAACTTACAGAAAAGTTATAAGAATACCTGCCCTTCACTTAGAAGAGTTAACATTTCCATGTTTGCTTTAATGATTATTGTGTGCTTACTGTCTCTGCACACACATATATACTTTTTATTCTCTCTGAACTATTTGAGAATAAATTGCAGACATCATGATTCTTCTAAATACTTCAGCATGTTATCTTTTATGAACACGGGCATTCTCTCTTACACACCCACAGCATACTTACCAAATTCAAGAAATTTAACACCAATACAATATTTTTGTCTATTACACCATCCACATTCAATTTCATCAGTTATCCCAGTAATGTCTTCATGGGCCCAGCACACTTGCACTGTGCTACTCTGCTATCTCCAGTAATATCTTTAATAGCAGTTTCTTCCTTGGTCTGGTATCCAGTCTAGGATTTCACATTGTATGTACTTGTCATGTCTCTTTGGTCTCCTTTAATCTGAAATAGTTCCTTAGCTTTTTTTATTTATTTTCTGTTATGACATTATCATTTTTTAAAGAACACAAGCCACTTATTTTGTAGAATATCCCTAAATTAGAATTTTATAATTGCTTCCTCATGATGAGATTCTGGTTATACACTTTTGGCGGTTGTCATTTACTTGTTTATTGTCTTCCCCATGCCATCCCATCTCATCCCCCAGCTCTGTGAGAGCAGGGAACTCATCCTTCTTGTCTGCCGCCATCCATATTCCCAAGAGCTGGGAACAGTCTTTTTTCCAGACTCTTGGAAGACACATTAGCATAGCTTTAATCACTATGTGGGGAAAACTAAAATAATCCTCCCTTCTTTCTATCAAACTTTGCAAAGATTTTTTCCTAGTGTAAAAGTAAAGAAAAACATGTTCATTATATTGTAGTTTGAAAATTACAAAAAAAAGGAAAAAAATAAACCAGCCATAATCTTATACCCTATAAACCAGAGTTCAGAAACTTTTTCTGTAAAGAACCAAACAGTAAATATTTTAGGATTTGCCAGCTACATACATTCTCTGTCATTTTTTTTAAACAACCTTTAAAAATGTAAAAATATTTCTTTGCTTTCAGGGTCCACAAAAATAGGTCTTAGGTTGGATTTGGCCCAGGGGGGCCATAAATACTCATAATATTCTTTTCCAGTGTTTTTGTATGCATGTTTTACATCTCTCTGTATGTACAAACGTAATGAACTTTGGTCCATACTTTGTACCATATGTAAAAATTAGCTCAAAATGATCATAGACTAAAATATGAGAGCTAAAAACTATAAAAATTTCTAGTAGAAAGCAGAAGATCTTTGTGAATTTGGGTTAGACAAAGATTTCTTAGATACAGACTTGAAAGCATGATTCATAAGAAATTGATAAAATTGCACTTCATCAAAATTTAAAACTTCTGTTTTTTAAGAAACACTGTTAAATGTAAAAATCCACAAAGAGGAGAAAATTTTGCAAATCATGTATCTGGTAAAGGTTTTGTATCTAGAATGTATGAAGAATTCTCAAAACTCAGTAAAACAACCAACCCAATTTTTAAAAATGTGTAGAAGACTTCAAGACACATAACTAAAGAAGGTATACAGATGACAAGTATGTACATGAAAAGATGCTCAACATCACTAATCATCAGGGAAATGCAAATCAAAACCACACGGTATCACCTCACACCTGTTAGGATGGCTATTATCTACAAAACAAAAAACAACACCTGTTGGCAAGGATATGGAGAAGTTGGACTTCTTGTATATTGTTGGTGGGAATGCAAAATGGTGTAGCCTCTATGGAAGATAGTATGGAGTTTCCTCAAGAACTTAAAAATAGAATACCATATGATCCCGCAATCCCACTTCTGGATATTTATCCAAAAGAAATGAAATCAGGATCTTGAAGAGTAGCACTGTCACATTCACTAGCACTATTCATAATAGCCAAGATGTGGAAACAACTTAAATATGTATAGACAGACAAATGGGTTAAGAAAATGTATATACAAAAAAAGAAAAAAAGAAAATGTATATACATACAGTAAGATATTATTCAGCCTTAATGTAGGAAATTCTGCAATGTGCAACAACATGGATGAACCTTGAGGACATAAAGATAAGTAAAATAAGCCAGTCACAGAAGGATAAACACCGTATGATTCCACTTCTGTGAGGTATCTGAAATAGTCATCTTCAGAGAAGCAGAGAGTAGAATGGTGGTTGCCAAGGGCTGGAGGGTGGGAGGAGGGGAAATAGGGAGTTGGAAATCAGTAGGTATAAACTTGTACTTATACATGATGAGTAAGTCCTAGAGGTCTGCTGTACAACATTGTGTTTATAGTTAACATATTGTACACTTAAATTTTTGTTAAGAGGGTAGATCTCATATTAAGTATTCTTACCACAATAAAATAAGGATTGAAATTTTGACATAAAACATGAGATACCACCACAAGTCTACACAATTTAAAAGACTGACGGCCGGGCATGGTGGCTCATGCCTGTAATCCTAGCACTCTGGGAGGCCAAGGTGGGAGGATTGCTTGAGCCCAGGAGTTTGAGGTTGCTGTGAGCTAGCCCAGCAACAGAGACCAGGCAACAGAGCGAAACTGTCTCAAAAAAATAAAAAATAAATAAAAGACAGACAATACCAAGAGTTGCTGAAGATGAAGAGCAACTGGATTTTCCTACACTGGTGGTAGGAATGTAAAATAGAAGTACTTAAGAAAACAATTTGGTTCACAATTGTAAAGTTGTGGAAATAAAAAAAAACAAAAAAAAAGAAAACAATTTGGTGGTTTCTATAACAATTAAACATTATCCCTATATATGACCCAGCCATTCTATTGGCTGTTATTTGGAATAGCCAAAAACTAGGAACAGCCCAAATATCCACCAATAGGTTAATGAATGAACAATTTGTGGTATATTCATGCAATGGAATACTATTCAGCAACAAAAAAGGGCTATTTATAATATCACAATGTGGGTGGATCTCAATGATGCTGAATAAAAAGAAGCTAGACAAAAAAGAGCACATACTATATGAGTTCATTTTATATAAAATTTTAGAAAATCTATAGTTATAGAAGCAGATCATTATTTGCCTTGGGTTAAGGAGGGTGAGATTATAAAACAATATGATGAAATGTGATGGGGTTTGTAGATAGTAGAATTATGTCCCCCAAAAAGATATATTCAAGTCCTAGCCTCTAGTACTTGTTAATATAACCTTTATTTGGAAGTGGGGTCTTTGCAGGTATCCAAGTTAAGATGGAATCATTCTGGATACGGTGTGCTCTAATCCAGTGACTGGTGTTCCTTCAAGAGGGCAATTTGGATGCAGGCATAGACTGACACACACAGGGAGATAGCCATGTAACAACACAGGCAGAGATTGGACTGATGTGTCTACAAGCCAAAGAACACCAAGGATTGTTGGCAACTACCAGAAGATAGGAGAGAAACATGGAACAGATTCTCCCTCGGCGCCTCCAGAGGAGCCAACATTACCAACACCTTGATTTAGGACTTCTAGCCTCTGGAGCTAGGAGAGAATAATTATCTGTTGTTTTAAGCTAGTTCAAGGTAATTTCTTAGAGCAGCCATAGGAAACAAATACAGGGGTGATGGATATGTTCATTCTCATGATTGTGGTGATAATTTCAAAGGTGAATAATGTCAAAAGTTATCAAATTATGCATGTTAAATATGTGCACAATTGTACGTATTTATTTATTATTGTATGTCAATTATGCCTTAATAAAGCTGGCTTTTTTAAAGAACATTAAAAAAGGAAGATAATGTTCAAAAAGAAAAATTTGAAATATATAAAGTTATAAATTATATATAGAATGGGGCTGGGAGTTCTTCATGCAGGCAACTAAAGAGTTGAAAAATTAGCAGGTAGCTCAAATACTACCTGAGAAGTATAAATTAACGGTAAGAAATGAATAGCTTTCTGATTCCAGAAATGACAGGTTGTCATTGATAACATCTCAGAACTGTTGTTGCAGTGAGAAACTATGAAATACTTTATATAGGGGAACTGCAATTAAAATCATAGTATTATAGAATATCACCCAGAAAAAGACAAACTTAAATTCCATTGGTTTAAAAATCCAAAGGGGTACATCAGAGTCATATGAGAAGGAAGTTTTATGTAAAAAATACATGTATATATCATATGTAAATATAAAATCTCATTCCTCATTCTGATTTTCTGAACCATAATTTCTATTAACATGCCTTGGGAATCTGTGTTTTTAACAAAGTCTCTAATGCTTTTGAAGAGGCAAATTTGTTTCAGAGCCACCAGTTCAGTCCAAACCTTCATTTTACAGATGAGGACACTCAGGGTCTTTTATGGTGGTATCTCCTATTAATGTCAGAGCTAGAAATTAAATCCTGGCCTCCTGTTTGCACATACAGTTCCCTTTTGCAATGTGATATCTGTGTTAACATTTTCAATGTGAAATTGTTTTATAAGCAAGCAGGTAAATACATCAGTTTGAAAAATTATTGATTTCTTATTGTGTAGGGGCTAATATAAACTATGGCCAAAAAAAATCTTTATAAACAAAATTGAGAGGTCTAACATAGACAATACCCCTGTTTATCTCCTTTTTAGGCGACTGAGTCAAAGACCAACAGCAGAAGAACTGGAACAACGAAATATATTACAACGTGAGTCTGGCTATGGAAATAAAGTTGTATAGCTTTTTTGGTATGTTTCTGACTGTAATATATATAAAAGAGAAAAGAAGCATTTGTTAATATGACTAAGGAGAGAGTGTTCCAGCCAGGAAAGGACTATTCATATTTTTGCCCCCTAAAGGAAAAGAACTCCCCCAAGCTTCCCTTGGAAGATGTCATTATGGTATTGTTTCGTGTACTGTGGTACCCCAGAAAATTTTGTTTTACTGTTCTGACAGTATCCTGGGACTGCCTTGGGCATTTGGGAGGATTTGACAGTATGTGGAAGATGTGCCCAACTTTTCTCTGTCTTCAGGGAGCTAAGGTGGTGGCTGTGTGTGGTGAAGACCTTCCTGTTCCTAGTGGAATCTAAGGGCTGAAACCCAAAGCAAGTTCCAAATGAAGCAGTTTTCCGCCCACTTTAATCCCTTAAGACTTTCTTGCCTCTAGAGTCACAAAATAGGACCATGTATTTAATTTGCTGTCTGTGTAATTAACTTCCTGAAATAGCATTCTAACCCAATACTGATTTGATTTTCCAGAGTATAGAGTGAAATTTGGCCTTAAAAGCCTCACTGGAGAGGTTTAGGCTTTCCTGGGGTTATTTGTAGGCATGCTCAGTCTGACCAACCCATCCCCTGTTCTCTCAGCACTATTTGGATATCCATAACTTAATCACTTGTAGATTGTAAAGTGTGGGAGCCTTTATAGACATATCACATGCAAATTGATGTGATCTCCATTGTCCATTCTTAGCAGGTACTCTTGAGCAAGAATCTACAAGCTTTTCCTTAAAGGGCACATGGGAAATATTTTTGGCTTTACAGGCCAAGAAGTAAATGAATAGCTATTTTGTAGGTACTTATAAAACCATTTAAAAATGTGAAGACCATTCTTACCTCATGGGCAGTAAAAATAAAGGCAACTGGCCAGATTTGGTACCACAGCTTGCTGATCCTT
Organism: Varecia variegata; assembly: GCA_028533085.1. Classification (NCBI taxonomy): domain Eukaryota; kingdom Metazoa; phylum Chordata; class Mammalia; order Primates; family Lemuridae; genus Varecia; species Varecia variegata. The sequence continues at coordinate 90,086,973 of CM052444.1, read as the reverse complement.
GTTCTTAAGTTTTTGTTTTTGTTTTTGAGACAGGGTTTTACTCAGTAGCCCAGGCTAGAGTGCAGTGGCGCCATCATAGCTCACTGCAACCTCAAACTCCTGGGCTCAAGCAATCCTGCCTCAGCCTCCCGAGTAGCTGGGACTATAGGCGCACACCACCACGGCTGGCTAATATTTTTATTTTTTGTAGACAGGGTCTCACCATGTTGCTCAGGCTGGTCTTCAACTCCTGGCCTCAAGTGATCCTCCTCCCTTGGCCTCTCAAAGTGCTAGGGTTACAGGCATGAGCCACTATGCCCAGCCTTAAGTATTTGTACCAGTTGACAAGAAAATTGTCTTGATTAGCCATCCCCAAATTTTATTATGATTTGGACCTATAAAAAATATCTGATGTGGTCGGGCGCGGTGGCTCACGCCTGTAATCCTAGCACTCTGGGAGGCCGAGGCGGGAGGATCCCTCGAGGTCAGGAGTTTGAGACCAGCCTGAGCAAGAGCGAGACCCCATCTCTACTAAAAATAGAAAGAAATTATCTGGACAGCTAAAAATATATATAGAAAAATTAGCCAGTCATGGTGGTGCATGCCTGTAGTCCCACCTACTCAGGAGGCTGAGGCAGAAGGATTGCTTGAGCCCAGGAGTTTGAGGTTGCTGTGAGCTAGGCTGATGCCACGGCACTCTAGCCTAGGCAACAGAGCGAGACTTTGTCTCAAAAAAAAAAAAAAGAAAAGAAAAGAAATATCTGCTATGATTACTAAAAGTTTGATATGCAAATTGAAAAGACACCTGCAGCCATTTTGAAGTAATATTCTTTGTTTCTGACTATCAAATATAGCTAAAAATGAAGCTGATCGTCAGGCAGAAAAACGAGAGATTAAACGTCGTCTCACTAGAAAGGTATTGCTGCCCATGTGTTCAGTTGACTGTGTTATATTTGAATGACCTGTTTGATTGGAAATAAATGAATTTGACTCCAAGTGCCATAGGTTGCTATGAAAATATACATGATGCAAATATAGAAAATAACATCAAGAGGTTTTTTTCTCTTCATTTTTAATATCTCACACAGGCCTAGCCCAAGGTGTCCAATAAATGTTTGACAAAATAAATTTGACCTTTTATTTGGTAGTCCTGTGATTTTGATGTAGACACTAAAACTCACTGATATGTAGTGACAGTAACTGGAGGAGTGTGTAGCATTCAATTTTGCAAAACAAACTGGTTGTTTTCTAATCATGGAAAGAATTTAAATAACCCTGAGTAGTAAAACCTGAAAAGTATGAAAAACCATGATTTTCTCATTGGTCCCAGATCAAGTAGGATAGAATCTTTTCTTAACTAGACTGTGTTAGCTTTTAAGCCCAGGGATTAATCCTTTTCTCCTTTCCTTCAATCATAAGTTTGTGAATACCTCCTGTAGATTCTGATTTGGTCTGAGTTCTCTAGATATTTATTAAAACTTATAAGAATCCCCAGGAGAGCAAAGGATCTATATACTCTTTTCTTGATTTAGCCCATTTCTTCCCTCCCCAGAAACAGAGGAATTATTCTTGATAATTAGAAGCCATGGCTGGATTTAATGCCTTCAGATTGAGCAGGTTACCTTATTGTGCAATCTTAAAGCATAATGTGTTCCAGAATCTGCTATCTTGGGCATTATTCATGTTGAAATAAAATTTACAAGAGCCTTGCTACCCAAAATGTGGGCCATGGAACAGGCAACATTGGCATGACCTGGGAGTTTGTAAGAGATGCTTAATCTCAGGCTCCACCTGAGACCTGCTTAATCAGAATCTACACCATAACCAGACACCAATTGATTTGTATGCATATTAAAGTTTGAGAAGCACTAGATTATAGCAGTGATTTTCAATCTTAGCTGTGCATTGAAAGGCTTAAAAAAAAGTCCTGTTGCCCAGAATCTTTGGGGGATGGAATCCAAGAATCAGTAGTGCTTAAAGCTCCTCAGGTGATTCCAATGTGCGATGAAGGTTGAAGTACTGGCTTAGAAGCAATTTGAAGGAAAGATTGATACCTAATTCCTGGCTTAGTGAACTAAGAGACTCCATTTCTTTCAGCTCAGTCAAAGACCAACTGTGGCTGAACTACTTGCCAGGAAGATTCTGAGGTTTAATGAATATGTGGAGGTAACGGATGCTCAAGATTATGATCGGCGAGCCGACAAACCTTGGACCAAACTGACCCCTGCTGACAAGGTACCTGGAAAGCACTCTCTTGTTCAGGCACTCTCTTTCTCTCTTTTTCTCTTTTATTTGAAGGATGCAAGATACTAACTAGAGGGGAGAACTACAAACAAAGCTTCTAGTTTTAATATAATGTAATTTCAAATGAGCATACAAAATGCCAAGATGTAGAAACCAAAACTTTATACTAATGACTCCATCACCAACACTGAAGAAAACAAAATCCCTGCTATATAACAGAGTAAAAAAACTGGAAGGAAATCATTTTTAACAGTCATTATGTTTGGTTGGAGGGACTGTGGATTGTATATTTTAGTAATTACTAAATTACTTAAAGTAGTATAAAAATATTTCACTTTTATAATGAGAAAAGCATTTTTGCATGCTGTGAAAACTATTAAAGCTACAATATCCCTTTCAGGTTTTTCACCTATTTTGATTAAACTCAAGATTTTAGATTTATTATGAGATAAATGGTGTCCAGGAAGGTGATGTGTATTGTGCTCAGAGTACAATAGAGAATAGGTGGGAAGTCACACTGCTATAGCACAGCAGCCAGAAAAAGCTGAAACATTTTGTTTCCATTCCACAGGCTGCCATAAGAAAAGAATTAAATGAATTTAAAAGCTCAGAGATGGAGGTTCATGAAGAGAGCAAACATTTTACACGGTAAGATCCAAAAGACCCAGTACTATGAGCTAAATAGAGCTTCCCCCCAAAAAACCAGAGTTTTCAGATATGAAGGGCTCTAATGACATTGACAAAAAGGAGGACACACAGTGTTGAGGACAAGAAGACTACATTCAGAGAAAGGGATGAGAAGTAACAGACAATAGTAAATGCCTAATTTGAGTGTGGCATTTTATGTATATTATTTAATCCTTGCAATAAATCCACAAGCTGTGTTAATGTCCCTATTTTATCAGTGAGGAAATGGAGGCTCGGAAGGGTTAACTTGCTTGACTTCCTAGTAAATTACAGAATTAGGATCTGGAGAAAGGAATGAATGACTTCAAAGCTTTGGGGTGCTCTCTTCCTTGCACTTCACTCTCCCAGGTTATGAATAAGGAGATTATGCTAAGTTAGACAAGACCTTGCCCTATCTGGTTTCAGTTCTGTTTAGCCCAGTTGATCTTACCAACTTCATTTTAATTAGCTGTCTTCATGAAACAGCCAAGAAGTATTTTGATTTGGAATTACTGTTGTGATTAAGAATAAGAACCTACCATATCTAAAGAACCAGCTAGCGACAAATGCAATCAGTTAAAGTATCTTTATGTGACTCTCTCAGAACATTTATGAAAAGACACTAAATGAAAAAACACATAATGACAATTACACAGCTTGGTATAAAGGAACAAGCAGAGATGGAAAATAAAATGTTAAGTGTTTTTTCATCACCATATAGGCAAATGGTTATTTTGATTACAGAATTTTTTTGTACTGAACATGATAGGAGTGGAGGAGGCAAATTCTTTGAACAGCGACTGGTCCGATGGTAGTGGGTTATCAGAACTTATTAACATTAGTGTCACCAAAGTTGGTATTCAACCCCCGCTGCTAAATTCGACTGGCTTTAAAAAAAAAAAAGAAAAAAATTCTTTGAACAGCAATGACTCTAGTCAGAGCACTGTAATATGAGCACAAATGAAAACCATACTTGCCTACATGGACTTCTTAGTCTAATCTGCAGAAGACCTTTTTATTACTAAATATAGTACAATTAATATGATAAATGCCTGAGTCAGTCTACCAGGATTCATATCCAAACTCTACGTCCATCCAAAATCCTGGCTATGCTAGCGTTAGCTATGTTTGTGGTGGTAGTAGTAGTAGTAATAGAGTGCTATAGTGAGCAAAGCAAAAGAATAATTTTTGCCAAAGGAAAGAGCCATAAAGAATGTGACATTTAGGCTAGATATTAAAGCATATAAATGACTTTATCTGCAGAAGAAGGAGGGAAAGAATATTACAAGCAGAAGAACCAGCATGAGCAAGGGTATGGGAGGTAGAAAAGTAGTACATGGTGTTTCTGGGTAACAAAAAATGTAGCTTGGCCGGGCGCGGTGGCTCACACCTGTAATCCTAGCCCTCTGGGAGGCCAAGGCGGGCGGATCGTTTGAGCTCAGGAGTTCGAGACCAGCCTGAGCAAGAGCGAGACCCCATCTCTACTAAAAATAGAAAGAAATTATATGGACAGCTAAAATATATATAGAAAAATTAGCCGGGCATGGTGGCGCATGCCTATAGTCCCAGCTACTCGGGAGGCTGAGGCAGAAGGATTGCTTGAGCCTGGGAGTTTGAGGTTGCTATGAGCTAGGCTGACGCCACAGCACTCTAGCCCGGGCAACAGAGTGAGACTCTGTCTCAAAAAAAAAAAAAGATGTAGCTGGAGCAGGATTTGTGGGGCAGTGTGGTAAAGATAAGCCAGAAAGATGGGTTCCAGTATCACTTTGAAGAGCTTTGACTATTATGCCAGAATGTTGGAACCATTAGAAGTTTATAAGCAGGAAATCTGTGTATTTCAAACAAGCTCTGAAAAAAATAAATACACACATACATACATACAAAAACAAGCTCTGCTGGAACTGTGGAAGGTGATATGGAAGGAGACTAGCAGCAAAGAAATCATTCAGGAAGTGACTGGAATCGTCATAGTGGGCTGGTCTGAGTGCAGTGATGTTGACAGCTAATTGATCACAACCAGTCACAGATTCCTTTGTTCCTTCTCCACTCCCACTGCTTCACTTGACTAGTCTAAAAGAAAAAAATAGTCATGGTGAGCATAGTGGTAGCTCAGACCAGGGAAGTAATAGTGAGAATGCAAAGGGATAGATTTGAAAGACATTTCAAATATAGAATCAATAAGATTTAGCAATTTGTTGGATTCCAGGGATGAAATAAAGGAGTAATCAAAATGACTCTGAAATCTCTAACTTGTATTTTTTGAGATCTATGAAGGTGATAAGGAGTTCAGGTGAACAGTTTATTCAACAGATGTTTACTGAGCACTTACTACAAGATAGATAAGTACTAGGTCCCTGGGATACAGCAGGAAACAAGATAAAAGTTTCTATCCTCAATGAGCTTTTATTCTAAAAGAGGAAGGCAGACAATAAAAAGCTAGAAAACAAATTATCTATGTTGAGTGTGATGAGCCTGTGACACATTGAGATGGAGATGCCTAGAAGACAGTTAGATATTCAGTCTAGGGTCCAGAAAGAAAGCAAGGTCTAAAAATACAATTGAGAGGAGACAGTGGACCTTTAGGGGGAAAATTGTTTTTTATTTAAATGGTGGACAGGTTGGGCATGGTGGCTCATGCCTGTAATCCTAGCACTCTGGGAGGCCGAGGCAGGAGGAACACTTGAGGGCAGGAGCTGAAGACCAACCTGAGCAACATGGCGAGACCCTGCCTACAAAAAATAGAAAAATTAGCCAGCTGTGGTGGTGTGCACCTATAGTCCCAGCTATTTGGGAGGCTGAGGCAGGAGGATCACTTGAGCCCAGGAGTTTGAGTTTGCAGTGAGCTATGATGACGCTACTGCATGCTAGCCAGGGCAACAAAGTGAGACCCTATCCAAAAAAAAAAAAAAGGAAAAAGAAAAATTTTTTTAAAAAGAATAAAAAGCAAAGAGTGGACAGAGAAAAATGAACCAGGACAGTATACTGAGGAAGAGCAATTAAAGAAGAAAGAAAACTAGGGAAAAGATAGTGTTACAGAAGCCAAGAGAAGAGAGTTTCAGAAAAGAAGGAAGGGCCTGAGGAGTATCAGGTGCAACAGAAAGGCCAGATAGAATTAGAGCCAGAGAAGAGGCAGTTCTAATTAGGATATAACATTTCATTGCTACTGATATGATAATAGCAAAGCAATGTACATTATCTGGTAACTTGTCTCTTTTTGATCATCTCTTTTAGCTACCATCGTCCTTGATGCCAAAATTTGAAAGATGAACTAAACAACCCCTCCAAACAGGGCTGCTTTGCCACTTCAGTCTCCAGAGTGACATATGGAGTGAACTTTAGCACTTCCCAGCACAGCCAGAACTGCATCCTCTGGGATCTAGTTCTGGGGTGAATAGCACTTCTATGAATGTAGCATTTCACTGGAACGGATTCTCATGTGCTGCCCCTGGGGCAAAACTGAACATTTGTTAGTGCTTTTGAATCTTTCAATATCGCAGCATACTCGAGGGATTTTTCCCTCACCAGCCACCAAAGTTCTAGACCAGTTGGAGGTTCCAGGTTTTATTAGCTGTACCACACCCTCTCCCCAAGATGACTGCCTGTGCTGAGGCACAGTTTGCACCATTAGCCTTACCTGCCCTGCCCTGGGTGTGAGACCTACTTGTGCAGGTGCTAAATTCCAGCCATTAAATCCAATTTATGGTAGGAAAAACCTTTTGGAGGCTCCCAACCTTCTGTTAAAGGGGTCCCCACCTCCAGGAAAAGCCTTCATACCACACTGGCATGTCAGATGAAAGCATTGCACTGTACCTCTTGTGACACAGCAATATAGTCTTCAGGCACTTCTAGCCTGAGAGGAAGCTCAGGATCTGACATGTTCCTCATTCTTTCATGTCATCCTGATTATTAAAAAATGATCTTAAAGTCATGGGAACTTATTTTTCCTGTCTGTTAAGCAATCTGAGCTACAACCAGAATCCATGTTGGTTAAATGAGAAAGCATATATATTTTCTATATACAAAATCAAGAAAAGGCCTTAATATTAATGCCAACTTGGCAGAAAACTGACTCATGGCTTGAATTTTGTAGGCTATTGTCCTTTTATTGTACCAGATGATATTCTAAATCATTTTGACCAATAAATGTATTCTCCATAAAGCAGAGTTGTAGCAACTCTGTGGGAGCATTTGTGAGCTGTCTGTCCCCACACTTCCAGCCAGAATCACAGCAAGATCCTAAGGGATGTGGGGCGTTAGATCAGGAAAGGTCTTTGGAGAAGCAAGAAGGTGGCACGATCATGGTCCACTGCCCCCTCTTCTCCTCTGTGCTGTTTGCCCCCCCACCCTCTTCGCTCCAGCACCCATCCTCCTGCTCACCCCCTCTGGCAGCTTCCACCTCATTACCCTTCCTCTCCCACACCGTAGCCCGCGTACTTGGTGCCTGGGCATTGGCTCAGCACCCCCTCCCCTTTCTGTGTTTGTAATATACATTGATACGATTTCCTAAAACAGAAGATTTCCTTGCTTTGTTTGTATTTTTATTGAAAACTATACAGCCTCACTATTTCCCTCTAATTCCCATCCACACTGTAAGTAGAAGGGAAAAAAAGTTTTTATTTAACTGATGAATGTGGGTTTTTGCCTTCACTTTAATGTTCAAGAAATTGTGGCTATTTCGTGGATTTCTTCTGATTTATTCTGCAGGTCCCTGTCATTTTTTCTGTTATATAATCTTTCAGTAGGTTTTTCTCCTTTCACATCCACCTAAGACTTACTGAGGAAGCAGACTATCAGATGAAAACAAAAAATCCAAAGTGACCTTAAAAGGCAGTGTCTTCTCTCTGTATAGGGAAAAGGGGGGGGTTGGGATTTCTCAGTTATTGTCAAATGTTTTATGGCTATGGAAATAATACTGGATCCACATCTCCCTGAAGTTCATTAACACTTGGGATAACTGAGGGAAGATAAGTGATGATTCTACTAATGATTCCTCTGTTAGAGGTCTGGATATAAGATAGCCACACTTTAATTGCTAACTTGACAACTTCTAACCATTCTATCTTGTTGGTTTGGAGACTGCTTATGCCAGCATTCTCTGTGGCCTGAGGTGACATTTTCAAACCCTTCTTTCACTGCCTTTCTTACCCTTAATGTGCCAAGCCTGAAACAGGATTTGATTTCCTGAGCTAGTGATCTGCCTTCTGTGTGCCACCAAGGAATCTGGTTAATCTTTCATCTCATTCAATGTTCTTTTGAAACAAGACACTTTGGGGGTCAAGTCTGTTCAGGTGTTTGTTTGTGTTGTATATATAAAAATGGATTTTGTGTTCCCTTTCTACGTAACTACCAACTTACATGGAAACTCACAATCATGTAGAGAAGAAATAAAAGTCTGGTGTATTGTACTTCAAGATGCTTCCCTGATGTACAGAATCTCCTTGTAAAATAAATAATTGCATTGTATATCAGTCTTCCCATCAATATTAATTATTAAAGTATTTTAGAATTTTAAAATTCCAAACTATACTATTCTGGTGTGAGGTATTTTTTTATATTCTACTCTATCCAAAAGATCAAAGCCAGCTTAAAAATAACACCTAAAATATTGCTAATGACCATAAGTGAGAAGTAGATGAGGGGGGTGGAAATAATAGGACATTAAATGTAGCCAGAGGTGTGAGGGTCATTCATGGTTGTTTCTGTCTGTGCCCAAACATGGAAAAAGAATAGGCTGCAGACAGGAGAACCAACTGTGAACCCCATACCTGCCAGGTCTTGTGCTAGGAGCTTTATCCTATTTAGTCTGCCCCTGGCCTGTTAGGTAAGTGATAGTATACCCATTTTATCAATGAAGAAACTGAGGTAAAGTTGCTTCCCCAAGGTGAAAGCAAATTATATAATCACTCTTTGAATATATTCAGGAACAAGCACTTGCATCCCAGGATTTATTCAATATGGACCACATATAAATGGACCTCAGGCTGACATCACAAAAGGACAGTAGTACTTCATGTCCTCTTTTCTGGCAAGCAGCCCAGTTTCAATCCAGGTGGCCTCAGCAATGACTCACTTTCTATTTGTCACTGCAGAGACTGGCCTTTTTCAGTGCATCACCCTTTACCAAGAGTTAAAAGAAACCATGAGTCAGAACTGCTTATGTCATCGGAGTCTACCTACTCCTGATTCTACTAGCCCTCCCAAGAGGCCTCAAATTGCTATTGCCCTTGTGAGGTTAAAGTGTCTCTAAGAGACTGTTTTGGAGGTACACATGGCCCAGTGTTCACTGAAACAATGAATGAATTTTGAGTCTTTGCGGATTTAGATAGGAGAGGGAAGTTTGGAAAACCACTATCAGAAAGGGCTGGTCCTGGGCCAGGCATGGTGGCTCACACCTGTAATCCCAGCACTTTGGGAGGCTGAGACAGGAGGATCCCTTGAGGCCAGGAGTTCGAGATCACCCTGAGCAACATAGCAAGACCCCATGTCTACAAAAAATTAAAAAGTTAGCTGGGTATGGTGGCATGTGCCTGTAATCTCAGCTACTCCGGAGGCTGAGGTGGGAGGATTGCTTGAGCCCAGGAGTTCCTATGATGAGGCCACTGTACTCCAGCCTGAGCAAGAAAGCAAGACTCTGTCTCAAAAATAGTTTTTTAACAAGGCAGGTCCAGCAGATATTGAATGTGCAGGGAATGAGATAGGAGGTATACTTATAAAAGATGAGAGCATACAACAGAAGCCTAGCCCTGAAGCCAAAACAGCCTAAACCACTTCTCAAGGTTCTATTTAATTCTAGCCCTAGTTCTCTCTGCTCTGGGAATTAAAAAAAAAATCCAGCCCTAGAAGGCAGAAAGGGAAAACCAGGAATCACCAGCAACCTGGACCTTTTGCTCCATCTGTCTTTTCGTGTGAATATTGGTAATTCTTCCCTCAAGAATTTTGCCTCCTATGTAGAGCACAGAGGTCATCTGACAGGAACAAACACCTTTAATTTCCCTCCATTTGGCACCAAGGACACACACACACAAACACTTATTTAATCCTTACCTCTTTCCTACCCCGCCTCAAAACAAACAAGAGTCATCTCTTGACTCTGTTTTTGCTTCAATCTATTGCCCTATCACCTGCTTTTCCTATACTCCCTTCACATAATCTATCCAATGTTAAACACCTTAAATTCCTATGCCAGGCAGCTGAGCCAGGTGATTGATAGATGGAGGGAAAAGAAGTGATGGAGATGTTACCTGAACAGGTTTCCTGGCATTGGTTTATGACCTCTGGTCCATACCCACTGTTCTCCCTATCTAAAACCATATTTACTCAACTCATTAAAATCTAAACTAAATCTGGTGCTGACTTCAGCAGCACATATACTAAAATTGGAACCATACCGAGAAAATTAGCATGGCCCCTGTGCAAGGATGACACACAAATCGTGAAGCGTTCCATATTTTTTTTTTTTTTTTTGGAGACAGAGTCTTGCTCTGTTGCCCGGGCTAGAGTGCCGTGGCATTAGCCTAGCTCACAGCAACCTCAAACTCCTGGGCTTAAGCAATCCTTCTGCCTCAGTCTCCCAAGTAGCTGGGACTACAGGCATGCGC
>CM052444.1:90047045-90075986 GCA_028533085.1 Varecia variegata | reverse complement strand
TTGTCAGTATTTTCCCTACAAGGCTTGGGTGATCCAGGCCCTGCCTGCTTTGTCCCATTTGACCACCGCAGCCTCAGCCCCACTGGCCTCCCTGGGCTCCTGAACACACTGCACACTATAGGCTGGGACACTTTTCTCCTGGTCTTCCCTTCTCATATTATAGGTGTTAACTTAAATGCTACCTCCCTGCCCACTCTCCTCCCCTATCCCAAGTTATTCTCTTTTTGTTTTTATTGTTATAAAATATATAACAAAAATTTACCATTTTAAACATTTGTAAGTGTACAATTTTGTGGCATTAAGTATGTTCACATTGCTGTGCCAACCCAAGTTACTCTCTCGTCACATCACATGGTACCATCTGTAATAATTTTGGCTTTTTTCTTTCTTCCGAAAATGTAAGCTCCATGAGAGTAGGGCAAGGGTTGGTCTCCCTTTTCCTTGCTCTACCTCCTGTCCCAAAGCCAAGCGGTGGTAGTAAACACTCAGTTAATATTTGTGGGATGAATGAATAAATACTGCCATATACTGAGTACTTGCTGTGTGCTTGGCACTGCAAAGTCCTTCACAAACATTTCATTCAGTCTTGATGACAGGCCTGAGAAGTAGTCATTGCATCCCCTTTTACAGATGAAGATACAGCTCAGAGAGGTTAAGGCTGCTGGTCAGCCGAGGTAACAAGGGCAGGAGTGAGCAAGCCACAGCTCTGGAAGGCAAACCTAGTTCCCTCTTATCCCAAAGAACATGCATTTTTGGTATGAGGAGAGGGGTCTCAAAGAGGCAGATTGGAGGGGAGGAGTCCCACCCCTGGGAGGATAAAAGTCGAATGAAGTTCAGAACTGCCACCTCATCAGAGTCAGAACCCGGCCAGTGCCAACCTGCAGAAGCTCAGCCTACACAGGCTTGGCAGGATTCTGGGCCCTTGGTTACTTTCCCATCTTCAGTACTTTGTTCTCCTGCCCCAGGGTAACCAGCAGAAAAGTGCCTGGTCTTGTGTTTATGTACCATGGAGGGGAGAGCTGGAGAGGCTGAGCCTCTTAGGGGAAGGAATGAATTAGGGAAGGGGTGCTGGTTTGGCCCACAGCCAGGACTGAGAAGGGCTCTTGGAGTTCTCCTTCCATTTGTATCCTTAGGTAGTAGAGTCTTTGTCCCTCATCTAATAAACAGAGAAGAGGTGGCTTAGATTAGATCACTGCTTCTCAGATAGGGCTGTGCCTGAGTATTGCCTAGGGCAGGCCCTAGACACTGTGCTAACACCAGTATTAATTTATTGAGCACTTAACTATGTAAGAATTTTCACATTATTAGCTCACTTAATCCTACACATCATACAAAGGTATAAGAGCCATTATCCCCATTTTACTGAGGAGGAAACTGAATGATGAAGATATTAAATGACTGCCCAAGGTCAGCTAGAAAGTAGTTCAGATTCTGGCCCCAGAGCCTGTGCTCTCGACCACCACATGCTAGACCACTTCTGCATCTGGATAGCTGCAAAGCGCAGGTTCATTCCAGAGGGTTCACAGACTAGAGTTTGGAAGCCCAGGTTTAGGCAGCTTGACTGTCTTTCATAACCTTAAAGACTAGGACTCATAAAGATTTGTTTCCAAGGCTGGGCATGGTGGCTCACGCCTGTAATCCTAGTACTCTGGGAGGCCGAGGCAGGAGGATTGCTCGAGGTCAGGAGTTCGAGACCAGCCTGAGCAAGAGCGAGACCCCGTCTTTACTTAAAATAGAAATTATCTGGACAACTAAAAATATATATAGAAAAAATGAGCCAGGCCTGGTGGCGCATGCCTGTAGTCCCAGCTACTCAGGAGGCTGAGGCAGGAGGATCACTTGAGCCCAGGAGTTTGAGGTTGCTGTGAGCTAGGCTGACGCCACAGCACTCTAGCCCGGGCAACAGAGTGAGACTCTGTCTCAAAAAAAAGAAAACAAAAATAAAAGATTTGTTTCCAGGGCTGTATGCGTGGAGGAAAAGACGACTTTGGACACAGTTTGGGCTGGATTGGAATTGAGAGAGCTGGGGGGAATGTCTCTGTTCCCAGCAGCCTGGAAGAGACATGGAAGCCCTGGGGAGGTAGCAGCAGTTAAAGGAGGAGAGGGGCCCAGGGCTGAAGCTACCCTGGATCCTCCTAGATCCAACCTTCCTTGCCAAGTGATTTCCTTTCCCCATTTTGTAACAGCTGGTGTTTGTATATTAATGTGAGAGTATATATAGTTCTTTTTTCTTTGTTGGACTGTTTAGGGAAGACAGGCTCCTCCCAGGAGTGGCACTTCTGGATCAAAAGGGATAAATGGTCTGGTTTGGTTTCATTTAATGAAAACAGCTCCCGCCCCAATCATAACAGGAATGCATCACCAAAGTTACAGTGGTTATCTCAGGGTCAGAGAGAGTTATGAGGGATGCTTCACTTAATGTTGTTCTTCAATGTTTTAATTTTTTTAAAACAAACTAAAGAATTTGAAAACACATGTTAATGCTCCTTGTTATACATCTTAGATATTAATAATATAGGAAGGTATAAAGAAAAAAGCAAAAATTATCCATAATCCCATTTTCTAGAGGTTACCATTGTTAATATTGCATATATTTTCTTCCACTCATTTTTCTACACATATTTTTATGTGTGTAATGCTTTTTTTTTTTTTCCAAAACTGAGATGATGGGCTGTTTTTCATTTAACTTAAACTTTTTTTTTTTTTTTTTTTTTTGAGACAGAGTCTCGCTTTGTTGCCCGGGCTAGAGTGAGTGCCGTGGCGTCAGCCTAGCTCACAGCAACCTCAAACTCCTGGGCTCAAGCGATCCTACTGCCTCAGCCTCCCGAGTAGCTGGGACTACAGGCATGCGCCACCATGCCCGGCTAATTTTTTCTATATATATTTTTAGCTGTCCATATAATTTCTTTCTATTTTTTAGTAGAGACGGGGTCTCGCTCTTGCTCAGGCTGGGATGGGCTGTTTTTCAATCTGCTTGTTTAACTTGGCAATGGTGACCGATAAATTCATCTCTGAAAGCATCACTTCTAATGGCTTCATACTGTTTATCATGAATATACCATGTATTGTTATCTAGCTAGTGCACTACTGGGACTAGCTAGATGTCTAGCAACATGGGTTGCTCTGTTTTTCTTGTTTTTTATAATGTTAGGAAGAATACAGTAGAGAATATTAAAGGAACTTAATCTGTGGGTGCATGCATTATTCTGTTCTTGGGATAAATTTTGGGAAGTTGAATTGTTGGCAATTCCTCTTTGCTTTTTTTAAGGTTTTTTTTTTGATAAATATTGCCAATTAGGAAAATGTTTGCCATTTCTGACATGTAGTATTTGACTGGGTTTTTCAGGACACAAAGATGCCACCCAAGCGCATAGCTAAGAAAAGGTCACCCCCAGAAGATGCCATCCCCAAAAGCAAGAAGGTTAAGGGTAAGTTGGCCTTCTCCTCTTTCTGGGTGGGTGCCGGCAGCCTCTTGGAGCCCTGAGAATCTGGGACTGGAATCCTTCCTCCCTGACACTTGAAGCTGAGGGGCTTGGATGACCAGGGACGCCACCTAACTGAAGGGTTTCCTATAGCTCATTGAATCCCACCCTTGGAGAATCAGAAAGGGGCAGTACTGGCAAAAAACTAGGTCCTAGGGCAGTAATGCATTATGGTTAGGACCACTGACTTCCAGAAGTGAGTTCAAGCCCTGGCTCTGCCAATTTCTAGCTGTGTAACCATGGTTGAGTCACTTAACCTCCCTGAATATGGATTATCCATTTATTTCACTTCATAAAATGGAGGAGAGAGCAGCACCAACCTCTGTGGGCTGTTACGAGAATTAAATGGGATAATGGCCTGGCAGCATTTGAGGGAGGTAGCTGTGGCTTCCTCTCTCCTGGGACCCTGGAGGAGGACAGGGAGGAGAGAAGAGCCAACCCAGTCTGGGAGGAGGGAGTGTGGACCCAAGCTCAGACAGTGTCTGTCTTTTGCAGGCGCGAGGGCTGCTACCTCCCGCCGCGTTCCCGGCGCCCGCTCCCGCCAAGGTGCCTGCGGGCCGAGCCCTCCTGACCAGAAAGCTCGAACAGGTGGCTCCCTGCCCAGCGCGCCCTCTGCGCAGCCGCAGCGGCCCTGGCAGCTGTGGCCACACCCCCGGGGGGAGGGGCTGGACACCATTGGCTGTCCGGGGCCACAGGCGGCCTCCATTGGCCAGCAGAAGGCCTGATGCGGCCCACTGGTTGGTGCCTACCTGTCTGCAGGTGGCTCTGTCCGCTCTCACTCCTGCCCTTTTCTCTTCAGCTGCTGGTCTGCCACAGGATAGGGGGGGAAGGGGATGGTTTTCCTCTGTGAAAATGTCCAGGAGTTGAAAATGACAGCCTGGGGGTAGAGAAAGGCTAGGATGGAGGTTGAGGACTGTGCTCTGACCCAGATGGTCTCCCTTGGTTTCAGGACAGACTCAGCTAATTAGCTTTATGACCTTGAGAAGGTTACTGAACTGGAAGGCTCTGTTCCCTTCCATATAAAACGGGATCCAAATAATGAAAGTAAGTCCGTAGCATAATTTGAGGGACCACAAAGCAATTTAGAAGTAGGAGAGTAAGCAGTCAGTAAAGGGTAGACATTCTTATCTGACTGTTGACACCATGGCTCCTTACTAATAACTTACAGCTAATTAGGAAAACCATCTGTGTCCTCACTGTCCTCTTACCCTCCCCACCAAGATTCATTTCACGGTATTGAATGTCTCCTTGTTTCTATTTCCTCCCTCTCACATTAATGTGTTCAGTTTTTTGGGGTTTTTTTTGTTTATTTTTTTGAGACAAGAGTCTTGCTCTGTTGCCTGGGCTAGAGTGCCATGGCGTCAGGCTAGCTCACAGCAACCTCAAACTCCTGGGCTCAAGCAATCCTTCTGCCTCAGCCTCCCAAGTGACTGGGACTACAGGCATGCGCCACCATGCCCGGCTAATTTTTTCTATATATTTTTAGTTGTCCAGCTAATTTCTTTCTATTTTTAGTAGAGACGAGGGTCTCGCTCATGCTCAGGCTGGTCTCGAACCCCTGACCTTGAGCGATCCTCCCTCCTCGGCCTCTCAGAGTGCCAGGATTACAGGCATGAGCCACCACACCCAGCCATGTGTTCACTTTTTAATCTTCACAAAAACCCCAGGAGATGGGGACTTTTGTTATCCCCATTTCACAGATGAGGAAACTTAGGCTTGGAAGGGGTCACACTAGTGGTCTGTGGCAGAGCAGGGGCTTGAACCCAGATCTTTGTGATCCCAGAGCCCATGAACTGACCTCTCCTCTCTGCTGTCATCCTACACACTCAGGGCTGTCTTCTTCACCCCTCAGTCTCACACAGGTCCCACAGCACAGAACCAGGCTTGGTGCTGACACTGGGCCAGGGCGACGTGGGCCAGCTGGGGTTAGGTGAGAATGTGATGGAGAGGAAGAAGCCAGCCCTGGTGTCCATTCCGGAGGATGTTGTTCAGGCTGAAGCTGGGGGCATGCACACTGTGTGTCTAAGCAAAAATGGCCAGGTAGGTTGTGGGGGTTGGCAAAGGATTGGACAAGGCCTGGGGTCAGGGGGCTTGGGGCAGGACCTTTGAGTCACACATGTTTTGCTGTGGAGATGGAGCTGGCTGGCCAAGCAGGGAGTGACCTAAACAAGAATGAGCTGAGAGGCCAGACCTTGCACTAACGGGGGCATCCTGGGCACAGGTCTACTCCTTCGGCTGCAATGATGAGGGAGCCCTGGGAAGGGACACGTCAGTGGAGGGCTCGGAGATGGTCCCTGGGAAAGTGGAACTGCAAGAGAAGGTGGTACAGGTGTCAGCAGGAGACAGTCACACAGCAGCCCTCACCGAGGATGGCCGTGTCTTCCTCTGGGGCTCCTTCCGGGTAAGGCTGGGTCTGGAAGACTGCGTGGGGGCTTGACAGGTGGAATTAACTGGTGGGGCCCCAAAGATAATCCACCTCCATGCCCCCACTGTACTTACTGTTTGGGAGATGAAAGCCCACAGGTGGAGCCAAGGCCCGACCCAGGTCACTGACTGCTTCCTTGACTCTGATGTTATGAAGTGTATTTCCTGGGCAAGGAATAGGTCAAGGATGCTCCTGAGTTGAGGCTGATCCAGGAACCCTGCTGTCCTCACCCATGTCCCTGCCTCCAGTGTCCCCCTCACCTTCCCAGCCCTCTTCCACCCTTCCCAGAGGGTTGGGCAGGCAGGGAGGCAGGGATTGTTGCACCTAAGAGATCTCAGAGTTTCCGAGGCAGGGAAGTGTAGTTTAAAAAGCAGATTAAACGTTAAAATTGTTTTGGAACTTTGGCATTTAATTTATTTTGAAATGTCAAAAATAAAGGAATCTGATGGGGTGTTTCCTCATCAGAGCTATTTTAAATTTTTATGGAGAATTTCAAACTCATATAAAAGTAATCAGAATAATATATTGAATCCCTGTCTACTTGCCACAGAGCTTCAACAATTATCAGTGTGTGGCCAGACTTGTTTATTTCCACTCCGACCCACTATCCCACTCCTTGGCTATTTTAATGCAAATCCCAGACCACATAGGATTTCATTCATAAATGTTTCAGAATGTAGCCTGGCTCCTGTGTGCCTCTCCATACCCAGCTAGTACCACTGCCCTTCACCGGACAGCTCTGTGGCTGCCTGCAAGCCTGGATTTGACTGGGAGGGGGCAGGCAGGACTGGCCGGTAAGTGCTCCGTCCCTCCCTTCTAGGACAATAATGGTGTAATCGGGCTGTTGGAACCCATGAAGAAGAGCATGGTGCCTGTACAGGTGCAGCTGGACGCTCCTGTGGTGAAGGTAGCCTCAGGTGAGTCTGGGGGTACTTGCTGTGGGCAGGAGACTGAGAGCCCTGCTCTGAGGCCGGCCCAGCCTTGGGCTTTATAGACAAGCACTGCATCCCTGCCTTGCTTTCACCCTCAGGAAATGATCACTTGGTGATGCTAACAGCTGACGGCGACCTCTACACCTTGGGCTGCGGGGAGCAGGGCCAGCTGGGCCGCGTGCCTGAGTTATTTGCCAACCGTGGTGGCCGGCAGGGCCTTGGTAGGTGACTTTGGTACCTCCAGGAGGGCAAATTGGCAAGCCACACCCCGGCAAAGGCCAAAGGCAGGAGGGATTCTCTGTGTTCCAGCTCACATCAGATGCACCTGCAGTGTTGGTTAAGAACTCAGACTTTGGAGACAGACAACCTTGGGTTTGAATCCTGGTTCTGCCACCTACTGGCTAGGGGACCCTGAACATAGTTTCTTCATCCCTAAACCTACCTACCTCCAAACCTACTTCATTAGGTTGTTGTGAGGTTAAATGGATTAATTAGAAGAATGTCTGGCACATGGTAGTTTCCATGTAAATGTTACTTGTAATGGCTGTGGGACTCTGAGCAAGACACTTGTATTCTCTTGGCCTCAGTTTCCTTTTCGATACAATAGGGGTAAGAGTCCCTGCTTAGCCTCCCTCCAAGGGCTTTTGTAATGAAAGGGAAACACAGACTCACGGGCAGAGAGAAGGGAGGCCATGTGTGTCTGTCACTAGCCATGGCTTCCTCTTCTGCCTACAGAACGACTCCTGGTCCCTAAGTGTGTGATGCTGAAATCCAGGGGAAGCCGGGGCCATGTGAAATTCCAGGATGCCTTCTGTGGTGCCTATTTCACCTTCGCCATCTCCCGTGAGGGCCACGTGTATGGCTTTGGCCTTTCCAACTACCATCAGCTTGGTAAGTGCCACGCTCGGCGTCAGGCATGACTCCAGTGATCTGAGTTCTAGTCCTGGCTCCACCAGTCATTCATCGTGCACCCTTTGAAGGGTCATCTAACCCCTGAGAGCCACAGTTTTGTCATCTGTGAAGGGAGAATATCCATCTCCTGATGGGGGTGGCCTCACTGTGAGGAGCTTGAGAAGGGCAGCTCCCAGAGCACTGTCACCCCTGACAGCTCTATTCTGGCCTTTCCCCAGGAACTCAAGGCACAGAATCTTGTTTCATACCCCAGAACCTAACATCCTTCAAGAATTCCACCAAGTCCTGGGTGGGCTTCTCTGGTGGCCAGCACCATACGGTCTGCATGGATTCAGAAGGTAGGGCCTCCAGGTTCTTCTCTAGGTTGGGAGTGGTGTGTTCCCTGGGCCCAGGCCTAGCCAGATTCCTGAGACCCTGGTGCCTGGAACTTGGGCCTATTCCATGGGCTGTGCCAAACATGGGTCCATGAGGGTCACCCCCATCCCCTCAGAGTCCTGGTGTTTTTCCAGGTGTGAGTTCAAAGGGACCCTATGTGGAGGTTCTCCTAGGCCTCCCCAAGAACTGGGAAGAGACACTGCAGACCTTCCTCTGACGGCCCTGGGAGTGGGGACAAGCTCCCTTGGATGTGGGGACTCACCTGGCCTACCGCCCATTTTGCCTGGAGCACGCCCTCTGCTACTGCTCATCTCTCTCCCTCCTCCCACAGGAAAAGCATACAGCCTGGGCCGGGCTGAGTATGGGCGGCTGGGCCTTGGGGAGGGTGCCGAGGAGAAGAGCATACCCACCCTCATCTCCAGGCTGCCCGCTGTCTCCTCAGTGGCTTGTGGGGCCTCTGTGGGGTACGCTGTGACGAAAGATGGTGAGTGAGGCTGCCCACGCTCGGTCTGGTGGGGGTCTGGGGGTCGTGATTCTTACCAAACTCCCCAGCAGGCTATAATGTCCACCATCAGGTGGAGCTGAGATGCACAGAGTGGTGTTTGTGACAGCACTTTGCTCCTGATTCTCACAAACCCTGGCTTTGATAAATATAAAATGAGTAAACAAAGGATTTTAATAACAGTGATTTGTTCTGCAGAGGAGAAAAACAGCAAAAGAGGGAGATACCACTGGGGCCCAGGGAGGCAGTGGGACCTGCAGCGAGGTTTCCAGGTTCCTAACCCAGGCTTCTCTGCACTCTCCATCGCGGCCACCCCTTTCTGTACCAGCTCGTGTGCGCCAGCTTTCCAGGGAGTTGCACTTAGAATCTTATCAGGAGAAACAAGGCTCAGTAGTCAGGGTCCTGGCAACCACAGCAGAGGGAGTGTGAACAAGTGGCTTCCAAAGCCGGAATGGGTGAGGGGCCAGCCGTGGAGATTCTTTAGAAGTCTGGGGCTGCCAGAGGTGGTTGATCTGAGATTATCTGGAAAGACTTCTTGAGGAAATGGGGCTTTCACTGCACCTCAAAGGTTCAGTCCTTTGTGAAAACCAAAGGATGGCGCCCCAAGCAGAAGAAGATCTAGAGCAGTCTCAGAGGGGGCTGGTCCTGAGAACAGGGTGGCGTAGGGCTTGCGGGTAGCAACCAGTCATGGGGGGGCCTTGAATGCTATGCCTAGGAGCAGGGAGAAGCCTTTGGCAATGTGTAAGGACTGTGGTCTCTGGTTTACAAAGTTCTTTTTTATCCATCATCTCCTTGGCGTCTCCCAACTTCCCTAAACTCTCTAAGAGGCTGGGACCTTGTGAGGCTGCTATTGGCCAAGGCCAGAATTCACTCCCATATCCCAGGTTTCTCACGCTACGAAAAGGTGGGGCTAGGTGTCCTGAAGATAGCTGTCCCCGTTTCTCTCCCTTGCAGGTCGTGTTTTTGCCTGGGGCATGGGCACCAACTACCAGCTGGGCACAGGGCAGGATGAGGACGCCTGGAGCCCTGTGGAGATGACGGGCAAACAGCTGGAGAACCGTGCGGTCTTATCTGTCTCCAGCGGGGGCCAGCACACAGTCTTACTAGTCAAGAACAAGGACCAGAGCTGATGAAGCCTCTGAGGGCCTGGCCCCCCACAGCCTCCCTCACAGAATAGGGAAGATTCCAGCAGGCTCTCCCCAGCCCTGAACACTGTGTCATCTGCCTTTTTCCCATCAGCAGAACAGAATCCGTTTCCTCTTTTTCTTCCTCCTTTTTGGAATCATCCTGGGACCTGCAGGATGATGGGGGAATGGATGGGAGGTCTCTCAGAAGGAATATTGCTCAGCAGGGAGCTATGTGGTTTGACCTTTGCTCCCATTTCCCTACCTTCCATGGTCCTGGCTGGGCCTGGCTTTGCCTACCAGGAAACCAAAACTTCCTTGCTTGGGAGTTTGGTGCCCACACTCTGAGAAGTTGGGGCTCCATCAAGCTCCTTTCTAGTCATATGCCCCTTTCCTGTCCCCACCAATCTATTGGCAGACAAACGGTAGTCGTCAGACCAGCTGCCATGGACCCATGCCTGAGGGAATCTGGAGAAAAGGCAGGGCTGCACGGCCAGGGCAACCCCAAGCCAGATGTTTGGCTCTGATCAGGTGTCCATGGGACAAAACAGAAGGATCCCCCACTTGACCAAGAAGGAAGCCAACTAGCCGTTCTCGCAGAAGCACAAAGCATACACCCGCCCCTCAGGCAGTGCCCGTATCTGCCCATCCATTTGGCTTCACCTGCAGCTAAGGGCCTGAAACCTCAAAGAGAAGCCACATGTGCCGGGCAGGGTAGGACAGGGCAGGGCAGGGTGTGGGGTGAGAGGATGGAGGGTTTTATAAGCAAATTTACAGCAATATTGAGCGGGAAGGGTGGGGAAGAGGGTTGGAGGAGAAGAGGCTAGTCCCAAGAAGGAAGCAGCACCTTGTACAGTGGCTGAGAAAATAGAAAATAGTTTTGATTTTTTTAAATTGTAAAATATTTTGGAGGGGAGAGTGAAATCTTTTAAAACTTTGAATAAATTTAGAGTTTTATAAAACAGGCCACTTGTTTTCTACATACTCCCTGCTTTTTTAAGGGAGCACTGCTATGTGCCGGGCACTGTTGGGAAGGGCAGAATAAACCTATGAACCTGGTGTCAAGGCTACACCTTAAGTGACGTCAAGATGTCCTGAGGTGCTGGTATATGCCCACCAGCTGCCAAGACAGCTATTCCAAGGGCTCTTCAAATCCGTCAAGAAAGGAGAAAAGAGTTTGATTGAGTTTCATTTGGGTATTTATGTTTTGGGAATCGCTGAGTTTTTTTTAAATGCTGCATATTACAGGAGAAATACGGTGGATCTTTTAATACCCTAACCTGTGGTCCCCAAACCCCGGGCTGCAGATGGTCTGCAGCCTGCTGTGGACCAGGCTGCAGAGCTCTGCCACGCCCCCTCCCTTCTCTGCCCCTCCTCGCCCCCCCGGAAAAATTGTCTTCCATGAAACTTAGGAAGGGGGGGCACACAGCAGGAAGCAGGAGGTGAGCTACATGGGAGCCAGTGAAGCTTCATCCGTATTTATAGCTGCTCCGATCGCTGGCATCACCACCTGAGCTCCACCCCTCCACATCCCTGGCGGAGGGTGGGGGGCAGCCCCATGGAAAAATTGTCTTTTATGAAACTGGTCCCTGGTGCCAAAAAGGTTGGGGACTGCTGTTCTAATCCCAAACCAAGATTTTTGAATACATCTCAAGAAATGCTTACTGAGCTGCTTGTATTGTTTTCAGCCTCTGATATATTTATTTAAATGATTCATTGCACAGTAACTTTTCAGACAACTTATGTATATTAGTGTAGATTTTCGCAAGCATTTGAGCAACCAGATCATACAAAGCTGATGTGTTCAGTATGGTGGTCACAAGCTACATGTGGCTATTTACAGTTAAATAAATCTTTTTTTAATTTGAAATAAACTTTCTCAGTTGTACAAGCCACATTTCAAGTACTCAGTAGTCACATGCGGCTAGTGCCTATGGGATGGGACCATGCAAATAAAAAACATTTCCATCGTTGCAAAGTTAGAATGGGCAGTGCAGATACTGAGTCTGTGTATGTGTAACAGGAAAATTTAATTAGCACCAGGAGGATTCTTCTTGGATGTCAGTGACTCGGAGAAATGAACATGACATAAAAAATTTTTAAATGTATTCTGTGTTTTTTTTCTTTGAACTTAGTTTTGATGCAGGCACGATGTATTTTTTTACTTTTTCTCTTGTTTCAGAATATTACGAGGGTACAAACGTTTTGGTTACATAAATTGCTTTTGTACAGTTTGAGTCAGTTTTAAGTGTACCCGTCACCCAGATAGTGTGCACTGTACCAGTTAGGTATGAATTTACTCATCCCCTCCTCCCCCTCCCACCTACCTGATTTTTGATGAATTTTATTTCCATATGTAGGCACTATGTTTTAATACTTTCTTTGTGAAAAGCACTTCTATGTGCTACTCAAACCCTACCCTCCAAAAAGTCTATTTAGATTATATTTACTGGAGTTTAACCTTTTGGCAATATAGCAGGTTGGAAGTACCCCATTCTTAGTAACAGCTCCTGTAATTGGGATTTAAAAATGGCCTAGGCATTGTGTTGAGCACTTTACATGCAATAGCTTGTTTAATCCTCACATGAGCCCTGCAAAGTAGGAATTACTGTCCCTCAGGAAAAGTCCCTGAGTGTTGAAGTGACTTATTAGAGGTCAAGAAGCCATGAGCCAGTGGCTCATGCCTGTAATCTTAGCATTCTGGAAGGCCAAGGCAGGAGGATTGCTTGAGCTCAGGGAATTACTCAAAGTTCTCCTAACATGCCATTATGTTTCTCCTTTTCATGTCTTTGTACTTAGAGTTCCCTCTGTCTGAAAAGCTCTTCACACACATCCCCTTCCAATTGGCCTAATTCCCCCCTGTCCTTCAAGAATCTACTGACAGGCCGGGCGAGGTGGTTCACACCTGTAATCCTAGCACTCTGGGAGGCCAAGGCAGGAGGATCGCTTGAGGCCAGGAGTTCAAGACTAGCTTGAGCAAGAGCAAGACCCCATCTCTACTAAAAATAGAAAAATTAGCTGGGTGTTGTGCATGTGCCTGTAGTCTGAGGCAGGTAGGAGTTTGAAGTTGCGATGAGCTATAATGACACCACTGTACTCTAGCCAGGATGACAGAAGCCACAAAGTATACAGACTAGGCTGGACTCTAAATCAGTCTCTACCTGCACGCAGAACATGTTTGTCTTTCTCATTTTGCACCGAAGAGTTAATATAAAGCGCTCTCTAGATGCTTTAGGTATATTAGAACATTGCCACGTACATAGATGCTCTACAATTCTTTGCTGTTGTGATTATCTTAAATTTTTTTTATTTCCTGTAGTTAATAATTGCCTTTTCATATGCTTAGTTTTATCTGTGTAAGTATCAGGAATTCAGTGCCTATATCTATACCAAGTTTAAATTTCCTTTTGTATATTCCAACATACTAAGTACTTTCTTTTTTTTTTTCTCGTTATTTTTGTTTGTTTGTTTGTTTTTTCTTTTGCTTTTTTACACCTCATGTCATGAACTAAGTACTTTCAATTTTGTCTTTTCCTCCATTCTTCTCCAACCTGGATTGGTTACCCCTAAGCAAAAGTACTTACAGTACAACATATGGCTCAGCTATAAGTAATATTTACAGAGTCATAATAATGAGAATGTTCCTTTGTGCTTTAACAAAAATTACAATCAGGAGATGGAGAGAGAGGTGTGTATAGGAGGACGGTCGGTAAAGTATCTGAAACTGCAAATGAAAAGCAAGTGGTGTATGTTATTTAGAAATACACAGATTTTTCCTGCAGCTGTGAAGCAGAAAAAAAAAAAAATACACAGATTCTTGGAAAAAGATTTGGAAATAGTAGCCTCAAGGGAGAGGGAGTAGGGAGCAGAGATAGATGGGGTAAGGGCCTGCTATCACTTGTCATAAATTGACAAGTATGTTTCCAGTGCCTACCATATCCCAGATGTTGTTGTAGGAATTTGATTAGAAAACAAAGTGGACAAAGATTCCTGTCTCATGAAGCTTACATTCTAAATTAAACATTTAAAAATTTTCCACATGTATAATACATTTTAAAAATAATAAGCAAAGAGCACAGCACAGTGACGGGCAAATGGTACAGAACAGCTGCCAGTTAGAACTGCCAGGTTGGAGAACTTACTGAAGGCCAGGCATGGGGCCAAGTGCAAGTGCTTTCCCATCTTCTCATTTTTTTCCTCACCACCCTGTGAGGCAAGCACTGTGATTACCCACGGTGAGGCTCAGAGGTTAAATAACTTGTCAAAAATAATTAGCCAGAGGTGGGGCTGGGATTATGCTGCATTAGAGTATATAGCCAAGGCACCTAACCACTACACTATCGCAGTGACAGGATAAAGCTGGAAATTTGGCAACTCGGGATTGGACCCCAGGTTTTCAGACTGATGAGTTCTTGGCTTGGGAGCACAGCATCCTAAATTTAGGATATTTAGACTGGTCAGGAAGAACTTCAGGGGCCCACTAAGCCCAGAGGGGGCCTCAGAAAGAGGCCCTCAAGCACTTGGGGTGAGCTTCACTGTCAGAGATACCAATCACCACGTGCAGAGGCTTCCCATTCTTAGCACACAAGTGAGGCTGAGGCCGGGACACTCCCAGACTAGGCGCACCTCAAAATTAAACTCAGGATTATCCAGCCATTCAAACTGTTTATGATGGCCTTCTATGGGCAGGTCACTGTTCTGGGACGGGTTAGCACTCCTCGTGGTTTGGAGCAGGGTAGTGAGATTCAAGTAAGTAGAGTGACAGGACTTGGGGATTGGTTGTTGAGATGACAAGGTTACAATTTAGAACTCCTTTTAACCCTCCCCTCCTGCCGCCCCGGGGCCATACACAGGAATAAGGGAAGAATTCCATTTTGGCTCCAACAAAAGTCTCATATTTTGTGGACTGAGAAATGCGGAGTGAGGGGATGTCTGGAACGGAGCAGTGGCTCGCCCAGGGTCACAGAGAGGTAGTGGAACCGGATTGTCCAGGCTCCCTAAGGGGGCTTTCACTTTTTCTTTTTTAAGTGCTTATGTTTGCAATATTTTGCACACATATATTAATTTTGTAAGTTGGCGTATATATGTGTATATACTGGTATTGTTTGTTTTTTGAATACATAAAATCAGAAATAAACCCGAGAGCGCCAGTCAGCCAGCTGCCCACCGGCCCGCCCACCCCGGGACTCCGCCTGAGCCCCGCCCCCGCGGCCGGAAGCCCCGCGCCTTGCCGGGTTGCCTCAAAAACCCGGAGCGGAACCTCAGGGCCCAACCCTCGCCGCTGAGTTTCGGAGCGTGCGCAGGAGGCATCGGAGGCGCATGCTCCGTGGCGGGTCCCGCTGCGCGGACTGGCTCCCGCGCCGGCCTCTGAGGCCCGCAAAGCCCCACCTGGGTGCGCGGGCATGGCGGCCAGCCTATGGATGGGCGACGTGAGTGAGGCGACCGCCCGGGGTCTGAGGGGGAGGTGGCATCTCGGTGTCGTGAGGGAAGATTGGGGAGTTTGGATCCCAAAAGGGTAGACGTGAACGGGCAGAGCGGTTCTTTCTGGTGACACAGAAGCGGGTCCCAGCATCTAAGTGAAGAGGCACCGTCTGCAGGGAAGGGGTCCTGGGGCCCCACCTGAATTCGTGGAAGGGAAAGGGAGGTGCTTTGGGGGATAGAGTGAGAGGCATCTAGAGGATTGAGGGGCGCTGTGGCTCTAGGACTAGAGGGATGGGGTTCCTAGTTCCAAGGGGGAGGCTCCCTAAAGCGGAGCAAGTTTGAAGAGAAGGACTTGGGAGTTCAGACCACTCTGCAAAGGGAAACCTGTACTGAGGGGGAGGGGCTCTGGAACCCAGGACGGGGAACCTGGTCTCTGGGCTGAGCCGGTCTCTCTTGTTTTTAATCAGCTGGAACCCTACATGGATGAGAACTTCATCTCCAGAGCCTTTGCCACCATGGGGGAGACCGTGATGAGCGTCAAAATTATCCGAAACCGCCTCACTGGGTATGTCTGTCTTCTCAGTTCTCCCTTAATAGATCTTTCCATGGTGGCATTCAGGAGAATGTGAACATGGCAGAGTAAGGGCTTCTCACCACCTCCTAATAATTGTAATTATAATGTTATAAAAGCTAACATTCTGAGGGCTTAATGAGCAGAAGTGTAGCATATGGCTTAAGGATAGGAGTGGAGCCAGGGTGGGTTTGAAAGCTATTTCTGCGGTGAGAGCTTGGGTAAGTTACTTAACCACTCTGTCTCATTCACATTGACTGTAAAAATGGGAATAATAATAGCATCTGCCTCCTAGAGTTATGGTGAGGATTAAGTGAGTTAATTCACATTCAGCATTAGAACAATGTCTGACATACATGATATATGCTCAGTAACTATAATCAGATTATTATCTGCTAAGTAATAAGCACTTTACATTCATTATCTTTTTAAAAATCACAAAAGCTATGAGCTAAGTACTATTATTAGAGAAGCTTAGTAACTCTTAAAGTTACACATCTATTAAATAACAAGCCAGGACTCAAATTCCAGTCTGTTCTCAAAGCTCATGAGTGCTCTTAATTCTTAAGCCATTCATTTAAAAAATTATTTATAGAGACACTACTGTGTATTATGTTCAAGGTTCCTGGCTGAAATAAGCCAAACATAGTCCCTGCTCATGGAGTTACATCATTCTACTGAGGGAATGAGACAATAAATAAATTTAAAAAAACAAAATGCAGAATATTTTCAGATAGTGGTGCTCTGTTACTTCTAGTTTCTTCTTTCTCTTTGGGGTCATAGTTTTTCTTCAGGTTCTGGTTAGAAATGAGAGAATTTTCTTATCAGTTTGATAGTATTTATTGAGCATCTACTGTTTGCCAGGTACTTTATTACATGTGGCTTGCTAAAACATCAAATGGTTTAAAAATAGATTCCTTATGAATGATCTGTGGGACAAAAATAAATAAATAAATAAAAAGAGAGGTGAGAGATCTGAAGTGTGGCCCACTCTGTGGCTCTTTGGTGAACAGGTACTTTGTATATTTACAACCGCATTTCATCACACTGAGGAACAAAAAGAAAGAAAAGTAGAAAAAAAGAAAAAAAAAAAAAAAAAACAACCGCATTACTCTGACAGATTTTCTGACTGGTAGATCATGCCCACCTAAATATTTCACTTCCTGCTCTTGTAGACAAAAAACCCCAGATATTCAGCTATTGCTACGAAAATTCATTCTGTAATACTTTCTACTTTTTAAAACACTGGCGTAGGGGCCAGGCATGGTGGCTCATGCCTATAATCCTAACAATCTGGGAGGCTGAAGCGGGAGGATTGCTCGAGGTCAGGAGTTCAAGACCAGCCTGAGCAAGAGTGAGACCCCGTCTCTACTAAAAATAGAAAGAAATTAGCTGGACAACTAAAAATATATAGAAAAAATTAGCCAGGCATGGTGGCACATGCCTGTAGTCCCAGCTAATTCAGGAGGCTGAGGCAGTAGGATCTCTTGAGCCCAGGAGTTTGAGGTTGCAGTGAGCTAGGCTGACACCACAGCACTCTAGCCCAGGCAACAGAGCAAGACTCTGTCTCAATAAAGAATAAAACACTTGCATAGACTTTCACATTTTAATCTTTATTGAAATAAGATTTGGAAGTATGTTTTCTTACTCATGGTTACTAAACTCTAGCTGTTACTTATGGTGGTACCTACAGACATATTTACATCCTGCCTCATTTAACAAAGGTTTTGAAGTGGCTTACAAGAATATTGTATAGTAAATAAATGTAAAGTAAAAACCAAGGCTGGGTGTGGTGGCTCACATCTGTAATCCTAACACTTTGGGAGGCCAAGGTGGGAGGATTGTTTGAGGTCAGGTGTTCAAGACTAGCCTGAGCAACACAACGAGACCCTGTCTCTACTAAAAATTAGCCGGGCATGGTGGCACGCGCCTATAGTCCCAGCTACTTGGGAAGCTGGGGCAGAAGGATCATTTGAGCCCAGGAGTTCAAAGTTACAGTGAGCTATGATTGCACTATTGCACTCTAGCCTGGGAGATAGAGCCAGACCCTGTTTCTAAAAAAAAAAAATTGAACTGTTGTTAATGATATACATGCTGAAATAATTGAGGAAAGTGTCCTAATATTGGCATCTTACTTTGAAATGCATCAGAAAATAAGGATGAGGGGGTGGAGAAGGGGGTGAAAGACAGAAAATTACCTAATGGGTACAATGTACACTGTTCTGGGGATGGGTACAATAAAAGCTCTGACTTTAGCATTATACAATTCATCCATGTAACAAAAATACTTGTACCCCCTAAATCTACTGAAATTAAAAAGAAAAAAAAAGGATGATAGATAGGTAGAAAGATGGATAGATAGTTATGTGATAAAATTAATGTAGTAAAATGTTAATTGTAGGTGGTGGGCATATCAACTCCTTAGATTTTTATGTTGGAAATTTTTCATAATAAAACATTGGGAGAAAAAATATAGTCAGACTATCCTAAATTCAGGTCCAACCTTTGACACCTACCAGCTGTGTGACTTAAGGTATATTGCATAATCCTGCTAAGTTTCAGTCTCCTCATCTATAAAATGGGAATAACAGTTTCATTCACCTCATAGTTTCTGTGATGATTACAAGAGATGGTGTGTGTGAAGTGGCTGGCACAGTGCCTGGTCCATAGTGCTCACTAATGGTCAGCTCTTACTGGTGGTGGTCTTTACACCCATGGACCTTAAAATCCTAGCACACACAAGACAGAAGTCACAGATTTGGCCCATAGTTCTTCTTAGTATCAACAAACATTTATAGAGCTCATAGATGCTGTTCTGCTATCCCTGGGCTCAGATACTCTGCTCTCCCATCCCCTCATGGCTGTATGTTATTCGAACTGAATATGTAAAGGAGTATTTCCAGAAAAGTTTAGGTTATTTCACTGGTGCTAGCTGTATAGGGTGATGTTAAGAAAAATTGACATTTTCAGTATAAATCTCATAGTAGGAAGGGATGCCAAATGGTATGGCCATATCCTCCTACTTATGTCTCCTAGTGAGATGCTTTCAAAAGTAGAATATTGGGAATGTCACAGACAACCCGCAGTTTGGTACCGTCCATGGGTTTACATTGTCTATCCTACTAGACTGTTTCTTGAGGAGGATGGAAACCATGTTCTTCAACTCTGTGTCACCCTGGCCTGTGATAGGTTAGCAAAAAATCTTTTTTTTTTTTTTTTTTTTTTTTGCAAGCAGGCAAAGTGCCAAAGTTTATTAAGCATAATTCGTTCTGGAGAAGGAATGGGTCAACTGTTGAGTGGAAGACACCAAAAAACTTTTTTAAATTATGAAAACTTTCAAACAAAACTAAAAATAGTATAATAAACACTCATACTTGCCACCTAATTTCAACATTTGTAAATATGCTGCCATATTTACCTTATCTATCTACCTATATATCTATATTTACATAAATATATCTATATTACATAAATATAAGCAAAGTCAGGCCAGGCATAGTGGCTCATGCCTGTAATCCCAGCACTATTAGAGGCTGAGGTGGGAGGATCACTTGGAGGCCAGGAGTTCAAGACCTGGACAACATAGATCCCGTCTCTACAAAAAATTTTTTAAATTAGCCAGACATGGTGGCCTGTGCCTGTAGTCCTAGCTACTCAGGAGGCTGAGGCAGGAGAATCACTTGAGTGCAGGAGTTTGAGGTTGTAGTGATCATGCCACTGCACTCTATCCTGGGTGACAGAGCCAGACTTTGTCTCTCAAAAAACAAAAGTCTTCAAACATTCATACAAGAAGTTCATGCTGGTAAAAAAGGAAAAGAAAGAGAGAAAGAGAGAGAGAGGGAAGGAGGGAGGAAGGAAGGAAGGAAGGAAGAAAAGATTTTAAAAGGAGATTTTAAAAAAAAAGTCTATCTGTATTTATCTAAATATAAGAAATATCTTCCTATCTATATTTACTAGATAGATGATTTCTTTTTGCTGAACCATATGAAAGTAAGTTACAAGCATTGGATACTTCACTGCTAAATAAATATCTCTGCATATAAATATTGCCAAAAACTGGACATTCTCTTATCTAACCACAATGTTTGTATTACACTAACAAAATTAACAATGGGCCGGGCGCAGTGGCTTCCGCCTGTAATCCTAGCACTCTGGGATGCCAAGGCAGGAGGATCGCTAGAGGTCGGGAGTTTGAGACCAGCTTCAGCAAGAGTGAGACCCCGTCTCTACTAAAAATAGAAAGAAATTATCTGGACAACTAAAAATACATAGAAAAAATTAGCCGGGCATGGTGGCGCATGCCTGTAGTCCCAGCTACTTGGGAGGCTGAGGCAGAAGGATTGCTTGAGCCTGGGAGTTTGAGGTTGCTGTGAGCTAGGCTGATGCCAGGGCAACAGAGCAAGACTCTGTCTCAAAAAAAAAAAAAAATTTAACAATGATTCCCTAATACCATATAATAGCCAGTCTCCATTTAGGTTTTTATAACGGCCCTCAGGATATGTTTGATAGTTTTGTTGTTTCATAATGAATTAAGATGCAAGATTCCTGCATTGCATTTAGTTCTTCCAAGTCTCTTTTAACATACAAAAGCCCACCTCTTTCTCTTCCCATTAACGTGGATGTTTTAAGGGGGTAGGACTAGTTGTCTTACATAACGTCCTACATTCTGGGTTGGTTTATTTCCTTGCAGTAGGTGTTTTACTTAGTCTATCCCTAATATTTCCTGTCAACTGGATGTTAGATCTAAAGACTTGTTTGGATTGCATAAAATAACTTTTGCAAGACTACACATGATACAGTGCATAAATAAAATGTTTACTAAGTAAGTCTGAGACTGGCCCAGATTGGCAATTCTTATATTGAGGCTTGCTAAGTATGGCAGGGAGCAAAAACAGTGTGGGCTCTTGATTAGAAAACTGTTTCTCCCTCCCTTCAGGCCAAGACTCATCTGGGTATCTTTTTTTTTTTTTTTTGAGACAGAGTCTTGCTCTGTCCCCTGGGCCAGAGTGCTGTGGTGTCAGCCTAGCTCACAGCAACCTCAAACTCCTGGGCTCAAGCGATCCTACTGCCTCAGCCTCCTGAATTAGCTGGGACTACAGGCATGTGCCACCATGCCGGCTAATTTTTTCTATATATTTTTAGTTGTCCAGCTAATTTTTTTTTTCTATTGTTAGTAGAGACAGGGTGGGGGGGGGTGGCTTGTTCTTCCTGAGGCTTGTCTCAAACTCCTGACCTCAAGCAATCCTCCTGCCTCAGCCTCCCGGAGTGCTACGAGCCACTGTTCCTGGGCCTCACCTGGGTATCTTTAACGATTCTCTTTCTCTGCTTTCTTTCCAGAATCCCAGCTGGCTACTGCTTTGTAGAATTCGCAGATTTGGCCACAGCTGAGAAGTGTTTGCATAAAATTAATGGGAAACCCCTTCCAGGAGCCACACCTGTAAGGACATTTAGATACTGATGATGTTGCCATTTTTATTGTCATTGATTACTACCATCTATTGAATCTATACTGTATACTTATATCATTTTATTTAATCCTATAACCGCCCTGTACAGTGGGCATTGTTATCTTTGACAGCCCATGAAACTGAAGCTCAGGGAAGTGAAATAACTTGCCCAAGGCAACAGGTAGTAAGTGGCAGAGCCAGGATTCAAACTGAAGATTGGTTGACTTCAGAATCCATGCCCTTCCCACTCTGCCGCCCATAACAGAAGACTTGAAACTCTAGACCTCTTGCCTGCTTGAGAAACTAGACCAGGCTGGCAGCAGCAAGGACACATTTCAAGAGAGTTACATTCTGCTCTTCCCACAGTTACTTAGCTTACAGCTGCACCAGCCGGCACACCTGGGCTCATAGAACCATGGAGCTGGCAGTGCCCTTAGCGGTCATCCGTGCAACCCCCTCATTTTATACAGGAGAGAAAGCTGAGGCTTAGAGAGGGGGAGATGTTTTGGCCAAGGTAATTTATTTCAGTTTTTTTCAAATATTGTTTGACTCTTGAAACACCTTTCTCTGTTTTAGTTTGTTTGTTTTTAAATTTCCAGGCAAAACGTTTTAAACTGAACTATGCTACTTATGGGAAACAACCAGATAACAGGTAAGCACAGAGTAATGTCTAGCTAGAGACACGATATGTCACTGTGCCAGTCACTGCTAAAAAAGAGAAATGGGTCCAGGTACAGTGGCTCATACCTAGAATCCTAGCATTTTTGGGAGGCCGAGGCAAGAGGTTTGAGACCAACTTTAGCAAGAGCGAGGCCCCATCTCTACAAAAAAAAAAAAAATTAGCCAGGCATGGTAGTGCACACCTGTAGTCCCAACTACTTGCTGCTAATGCTGAGGCAGGAGGATCACTTGAGCCCAGGAGTTTGAGGTTGCAATAAGCTGTGATGACAATGCTGCACTCTAGCCTGAGCAACAAAGGGAGACCATCTTCAAAACACACACACAAAAAGGAGGACTGGGAGCTGAGGTTGGCTGCACTTTGCCCCACCTCAAGGAAGATCTTCCTGGTGTGCCTTCTGTCAAGTCCATGTCTTTTCTATATGTGGCCCCTCCCCCAGCCTTCCAACTTATTACTCCCCACAGTATGGAGGTTTTATTCTGTAAGAATTGACCTGTTGGTAGCAAAATAAATTGGTTGGCAGTTTCACGTTGCTGTTTGAAAGCTTTAAGACAATGTATCAGGCCAGGTGTAGTGGCTCAGGCCTGTAAACCCAGCACTTTG
The DNA here is from genome assembly GCA_028533085.1 of Varecia variegata. Taxonomy (NCBI): domain Eukaryota; kingdom Metazoa; phylum Chordata; class Mammalia; order Primates; family Lemuridae; genus Varecia; species Varecia variegata. The sequence continues at coordinate 90,053,513 of CM052444.1, read as the reverse complement.
GGAGGCCGAGGCAGTGGGATCTCTTGAGGCCTGGAGTTGGAAACCAGCCTGGGCAACATAGAGACAGTCTCTACAAAAAGATTTTGTTTGTTTGCTTTGAGACAGAGTGTCTCTTTGTTGCCCCAGGTAGAGTACAGTGGCGTCATTGTAGCTCATAGCAACCTCATACTCCTAGGCTCAAGCAATCCTCCTGCCTCAGCCTCCTGAGCAGCTGGGACTACAGGTGTGTACCATGACACCCATGACAGCCGGCTAATTTTTCTAGGTTTTAGTAGAGACAGGGGCGTGGGGGTGGGGGTCTTGCTCTTACTCAGGCTGGTCTCGAACTCCTGAGCTCAAGCAATCCTCTCACCTTAGCCTCCCAGAGTGCTAGGATTACAGCCGTGAGCCACCATGACCAGCCAACAAAAGAAATATTTTAAAAATAGCCAGGCATGGTGGTGCATGCTTGTAGTCCCAGCCACTTGAGAGGCTGAGGCAAGAGGATGGCTTGAGCCCAGGAGTTTGAGGCTGCAGTGAGCTGTATTCAGTTGGGCAACAGAATGAGACCCTGTCCCTTAAAAAAAATTTGTTTCAAAAGCTTTGAAAAAAGTTGGACCCCTTGATCCTATAATTCTAGTTTTAGGATTTATGCATGAATGTGTGCAAAGATTAGCCTCAAACATGTTCCTTGACGTATTATATATAATGGGCAAAGTTGGGGAAAACTCAAATAACCTAATAATAGTGAAGTGGTTAAATTATAATATGTTCATTTATTTGAATGCTGTGTATTCATTAACAAGTCTTTGTGTATCATTAACAAGTTGCAGAACATTGACATGCCCAGATGTTGGTGATATGTTAAAAGTCAAAAAATGCTAATAACAAAACATGATGAATTATATCCGATTTTTGTAAATTTAGAAGAAAAGCCTTGGAAAAAAGACAAAAGTATATATTAAAGCATTCATAGTGATTGTGTTCAAATGGTTGGGTTATTGATAATTTTATTTTCTTTGTGCTTTTATGTATTCTGATTTTATACAAGAAATATGTATTATACTTGAAATAAGAGTATTGCTTGTTGATTTATTTTTTTGAATAGAATTGATCTCCTAGAGCAGGAGTTGGCAAACTTTGGCCTGATTTGTATCACCTGCAAGCTAGAAGCAGTTTTAACATTCTTAAAGGATTATAAAAACAGGCAAAAGAAAGCAAGCATGGCAGAGACCATAGGTACCCTACAAGGCCTAAAGTATTTACTACTTGGCCTTTATAGAAAAAATTTACTGACCCCTGTTCTCAAAGTTTAGGGGGTTCATTTTAGCTAGGCTTTACATCCTTAGGAGACAACTAGTTCTTATTCTCGGTCTTTTAACATTTGTATTAAAAATATGCAATATCCAGCTGATTTAAAAAAAAAAAAAAAGTAAAAATATGCAATAAATGCAGAATGTTTTATCTTTTGAGTGCCTTGGAGTTGCCCCTCTGACCTCATCCTCCCATATGCACTCGTAAAACTTGAAGCCAGACAGGCTTTGTGTAGTGGGTGAGGGATTTGGGACAGAGACTCCTTCCATAACTCTTTTTCCGGGATTGCCATAATGGAACAAAGTAGGGCCTGGTTAACTAAACCCATTGGATGTGTTGTTCCCTAAGAGGCCCAGGAGATGTTTACCTGGAATATACCAAAAAGCTCTTCAGAGCAGAGGGTTTTTGTTTGTTTGTTTGTTTGTTTTCTTTTTTTTTTTTTTTAGACTAGTCAAGTGCAGTAGTGAGAAGGGGAAAATAGTAGAACAAGGAATTCAATCTGTAACTGACCGTGAACAGTCAAGTGAGATAACTCACTACCTTCGGACCACCTGAGAGCAGATTGGTCTTTGTCTCTGAATCTTGTTCTCCCCTCTCAGCCCTGAGTACTCCCTCTTTGTGGGGGACCTGACCCCAGACGTGGACGATGGCATGCTGTATGAATTCTTCGTGAAAGTCTACCCCTCCTGTCGGGGAGGCAAGGTGGTTTTGGACCAGACAGGCGTGTCTAAGTAAGGCCTTACTGTTATTGATGCCTGTACTTTTCTCTTTCCCAGGTGGAGATGTTTTAGAGAGGCTGTGTAGCATGGCAGTTAAGAGCACAGGCTCTGGAGTGTGAGCCCAGCTCCAGTGCTGGTAGGAATAATGCAGTATATGAGTTACTGAGCCTCTCTGACCTTATGTCTTCATCTGCAAGATGGGGCTGATTAATAGTATCTGCTCATAGGGTTGATGTAAGGATTAAAGGATATCATATAAATAAGTCACATAGGAAATTATTTATAGGTGTTTGCTATTCTATTTGTTACTGTTACTGAGCCTTTCAGTGTAGTTAGAAGTTTTCCACTTCAAAAATGGAAAAACCTTAAGAAAGGCTCATTCTTGGTCAGCATAGTATTTAGAAGCTCCGGCCTTGGGAGTCTGACAGACGTGGCTTTGAATCCTGCTTCTGTTACGACTTTCGGTGAGTTATTAAACCTCTCTGAACTTTGGTTACCTCCCAGTAAAATGTCGATACTACCTTCATGGGATTGTTGACCAGTTTGATGAGATAACCCTGGGGAAGTGGTCAGCACAGTGCCTGGGAAATAAGTGCTTGTTAACTTCAGCTGTTGTTAATTTTTCTCCCAGCTAGACTATGAGCTCAGGAAAACATTAGGGGAGACTCTGTAAGTATTTCCTCAATTAGTTTCTTCAACTTTTACTGCTACTGCTACTACCACAATGATAATGATAATAGTTACTTTCCAGTAGATTGGGAAGGAAGCTCCTATTTGGGAAGGAGCCCAAGGAAAATGTCAAGTGTCAAGGAAAATGGGGAACTGAACATGGGAATTCCTGCGGATCTCAGGATTGTCTTGTGTTTGAATCCTGACACTGCTCTGTGCTCACCTCCACTAATGGGACTGTTGTCCCTTCCCTTAGTTTGATGGCTCTTTTGCCGTTCTCAGCCTCTTCTCCTTTCTGTATTCCTGCCCATCTTCCTGCCCTTCCCTCTTCTCCAGTCCTCCATTCTTAGACTTTCATCACATTTGTGATCTAAATAGTGTGTTGGGTGTTTTTTTTCTTGCAGGGGTTATGGTTTTGTGAAATTCACAGATGAATTGGAACAGAAGCGAGCACTGACGGAGTGCCAGGGAGCAGTAGGACTGGGGTCTAAACCTGTGCGGCTGAGTGTGGCAATCCCTAAAGCGTGAGTCCTGTAGGGAAGGTAGAGGGAATCTGGACACCCCTCATCTGTTTGCTGAGAGTCAGGGCATCCCCATACTGGGTGGGAGACTGCGAGGGAGGTTCACTTCAAGCCACAAGTAGCTGAATGGCTGCTTGTGTCCAGGCTGTGTCCTGAGTGTTGGAGATGAACTAGCATAACCCACCCCTCCAGAACCTTATAGTTGGGGGTAGAGCTGTGATTGGGGGAAGCAGATACATTCAGACGTTGCCGGTGGTAACACTGGAAAAGCTGTGTGGCTCTATATACCTGATATTCTTGCTCTTTGCCCAGTAGTGCCACTGTTGGGAACTTATCTACAGAATTAATAGGAATTAAGGAAAAGGAAAAAAATTACTTCCAGTTTTAGCCTTATTTATATTAAGGAGACCTACAAACTGCCTGTGAATGTCCCTTGCTATGGGAATGGGTAAGAATTAATGTTGCAGACATCCTATAGAATATTATATACATCACTGTTAGAGCTGTCATGCCAGGTAGAAAACCGTTCTTACCTTACAACTCCAAGCAGGTTTCTCCTGCAGATACAAGACAACTTTTCTCTGAATAGAACCTTTCATCCTTCAGCCAAGTTAATGATGCTCAACTGGGGGTGATTTTGCCCCCAAGGGGACATTGGCAACATCGGGAGGTATTTTTGGTTATCACAATGGAGGATGTACTAATGGCATCTAGTGGGGAGCAGCCAAGCATGCAGCTAAACATCCTACAATTCATAGGACAGCTCCCCCTGCCATGGCAATAGTGTCAAGGCTGGTACACTCTGCACCAAAACTACAAGAGTAGCTGAACTACTAGGGTAGAACATCCAAGTGGCCATTTTTTTTTAAGCAACAAAGATTTTGAGGTTCTTTGTGGTTTAACTGTGTTTAATACACTGAAGATCGTCCTGATTTTCCCCCAAAATGTTACTTGTTGTATATTCTATCACATAAAAACTTGAAAGACCAGCCTGGTCAACACAGTGAAACCCCATCTCTACAAAAAATTTAAACATTAAAAACAAACAAACAAAAAAAAATTAGCCAGGCATGGCAGCATACACCTGTAGTCCTAGCTGCTTGGGAGGCTGAGGTAGGAGGATGGCTTGAGCCCAGGAGTTGGAGGCTGCAGAGAGCTGTGATGACACACTGCATTTTAGCTTGGGTGATAGAATGAGACCTTATCTCAAAAAAAAAAAAATTAAAAATTTTAAAGGAAAGAAATTTTCTCATAATTTCATCACCCTAAAATGACCTTAATTTCTCAGCTCCCTTTTAGGCTTGTCCATATGCATTCCTCATATATATGTATATATATCACGTGTGTGTACATGTATATTTTCATCGTGTATATGTTGTGTATATACACACACACTACATATGAGTCAATTTACGTACGGTGGATTTTGTTTATTCATTTTTAATAACAAAAGTGAAGTTCTTTCTTTTTTTCTCAGTTTCCTCAGTATATACATTTTTCTATATAGTTACACAATCTTTTTTTTTTTAAACAGCTGCAGGATATTCTTTTATCAGTCCTGACAAAGTTTGATAAGAGAGACAAACCTAACCATTAAAACCTCTTGTCTTAAAAGCGTGGGCTCTAGAGCCAGACAGCCTGGGTTTGAATCTCTTATTAGCTGTGTGGCTTTGGAAAAATTACTTAACCTCTCTCTATACCTCAGTTTCCTCATCTGTAAAATAAGAATAATGGTATACTTATTGCATAGGGATGTTGTGAGGATTAAATGAGTTAATCTGCGTAAAGCACTTAAAACAGTCTCTGGCCACTTAACCAGTGTTATGGAAATGTTGCTTATATTCGTTTATTTTTGTTTCTTTATTTAAGGAGCCGGGTAAAGCCAGTGGAATACAGTCAGATGTACAGTTACAGCTACAACCAGTATTACCAGCAGTATCAGAACTACTATGCCCAGTGGGGTTATGACCAGAACACAGGCAGCTACAGCTACAGTTACCCCCAGTATGGCTATACTCAGAGCACCATGCAGGTAATGGTGATTTGGCAAGTCTGGCCCTCTTGGGTTAAGTTTCTCCCCTAGAAACGGGTCATTCTCCAGGATGGGATTGGTCAGGGCTGGGACTTGGGCTTTGGAAAAAATGGGGAAAGCTAAAGTAATCTAGTTCCTCTTGTTAAAAATAAGCCATTGTGGTCATGGGCCACAATTTCACCATGCTCTTCACCCACCTCTCTGGTCTCTTGACAGACGTATGAAGAAGTTGGAGACGATGCATTGGAAGGTAAGAGTTTATTCATTCATTCCTCCGTTGACCATTGTCGAGTGACTATCTTGTGGCTGGCACTGTGCCTTCAGCTAGATACTGAGAGACAGCAAGGTAAATTCAGCTCTGGAAGAACTTACATTCTAGTGAGAGAGCCAGATGCATATATAATTACCAAGATGTGATGTGTGTCACCCAGAGTTATGAATGCACATCCCAGAGAGCCCGGGACAAGCAGCTACAGGAGAGGAAGCCCATCATTCCCTAGACGTGTGGCATTCTGTCCCAGGATGTGGGTCTCTAACAGTAATACTATTACCTTGTATTTGTTTGATGGTTTATAAAATTCATTTTATTTGGAAGATACAGTAAAGTATAATGAAGAAACTGAAAATCACCCCTAATCCTGCATTGTAGTAATAGCCATTACTAATTTTTTATTAAAAGTATTTATTGTAATTTTTATTCAATTTAACAGAAGAAAAAGGAAAGTACAACTGAAGGAATTGCTAAAACTTCAAATGTTTTTTCAAACAAGATACTAATGGTTCTTAAAAGATTTTCTAAGGTTTTAAAAAACTGAAAAACAATTAAAAATAATTTTTTCAACATGTTTCTGAATAGATATTAAGTTTTCAGGAAATAAAATTTAAACAGTTTTATAAAAGCAGATATTGATTTCTAAGTAAACAAAACTTTTTTGTCTTTTTAATTTTTTTATTTTTAATTATGGGTATATAATAGTTATATATAATAAAACTTTTTTTTTTTTTTTTTTTGAGACAGAGTCTCGCTTTTGTTGTCCGGGTTAGAGTGAGTGCCGTGGCATCAGCCTAGCTCACAGCAACCTCAAACTCCTGGGCTCAAGCGATCCTACGGCCTCAGCCTCCCGAGTAGCTGGGACTACAGGCATGCGCCACCATGCCCGGCTAATTTTTTCTATATATATTTTTAGTTGGCCAGATCATTTCTTTCTATTTTTAGTAGAGACGGGGTCTCGCT
>CM052444.1:90025488-90046545 GCA_028533085.1 Varecia variegata | reverse complement strand
TGTGTATAGGTATCATAATTATGCCCTTTAACAGATAAGAAAACTGAGGAATGGATCACATAGCTGGCAAGCGAGGTAAGTACCGGATACCCGGAGTCCACCCCCGAGCCCACATTCATGGTGCTATGTTTTGTCCATGGAATGAATGAGTAAACATCAATACGCCTGTAATCCTAGCACTCTGGGAGGCCGAGGCGGGAGGATCGATTGAGCTCAGGAGTTCGAGACCAGCCTGAGCAAGAGCGAGACCCCCGTCTCTACTGAAAAAATAGAAAAAAGTAGCTGGACAACTAAAGAATAGAAAAAATTAGCTAGGTGTGGTGGTGCGCGCCTGTAGTCCCAGCTACTCAGGAGGCTGAGGCAGGAGGATCGCTTGAGCCTAGGAGTTGGAGGTTGCTGTGAGCTAGGCTGACTCCACGGCACTCTAGCCCAGGCGACAGAGTAAGGCTCTGTCTCAAAAAAAAAAAAAAAAAAACCACACAGGAATTTTGTCTTTTTTCCCCTACTGTTGTATAAGTGCCTAGTATATAAAAGATGGCCAGAACTTATTGAAATAATTACTAAGTAAATGAATGAATAAAACTTGGCCAAGGTCACATACCAGTGAGTGGCAGTTGAAACTACAACACAGATCTGTTCTAAGGCAAATGTGCATCACCTCAACTGCTGTGTTACACAATTCCTCCAGGAAGACCCTGCAAAGCGGGTACCATGATTTGCCTCACTTAGCAGAAGAGGAAGCAAGGTTCAGGGAAGAGAAATAACTTGCCCCTGGGGTCATACAGAGAGTCCATGGCAGAGGTCAGCTGACATCTGGATTCAAGTGCAGGGAGCAGAGGTCAGCTGACATCTGGATTCAAGTGTGGGGAGCAGTCAGAGGCGGACACATGACACCAGCCCACAGCAGGAGCGTGTGGGAGAAGGAAGAAGTTCAGGAAGCCAGATGCTGACAGTGCACTGCCCACGGGGGCTGACCAGAAAGGCTTTTCCACCTCCAGCTGTTTCATGCCTCTCTGCCTTTGCCCAGCGGCCCTGCCTGGAGTACCCATCTTTGACCTTCCCAGATCCCACTCATCATTGGAGACCCAGCATCACCTCCTCTGAAAGGTCTTTTCTGACCCTTTGGCACCCTGAACCCAGCTCTATTGTGGTATTTGGCTGAATGAACGGAGGGATGAATGCATAGCACTTATCCACTTCATTCATTCATCCAACCATAAATATTTACTGAGTTCTTACTCTATGCTAAGCACTGAGTTAAGCACTGAGGGTACAACCACCAGTCCCTGCCTGCAAGGGGCTTGCTGCCTAGGAGACAGCAGAAATCACAGGTGGACAAAAGTGCATGTTACCTCATCTGGCCAATGTGGGGCTCCCCAAGGACAGGGATCCACACTGAAGCCCGAAGTAGGGTTAGTTAGTCCTTGGAAGAGCAGAGAAGACGTGTTCCTGGCAGAGGGGCTGGGGAGAGGAAAGGTGTTCTGCGTGGTTGGAATTCACAGCACCAGTGGAAGACAAGGAGCTGAGGGCATCCACAGGGGCCAGATGCAAAAGGTGAACAGAGGGAGGTGGGAGAACATTCTCATGGAGGGATCACTGGGGCAGGATCTCTTGGCGTGGGAAGTGCTGGCAGGGGAAGCCCCTCCCCCAACACATGCCCCCTTTCTGAGGCTCCTCCTGGTTCCCAGGTCCTCGGGTTCTTCTCTCTTCTACTCCTGGAGACTTGGGCCCTTTCAGGCTCTGCCATGCAGGTGACCAATGGCCAGAAGACATGATAAAATGGCTTTCCATTGATTTATTTAGAATTAGCCAGAAGAAACCTGGGTCTTCCCAGATCCCCAACCTGTCCAGTGAAAAACAGAAAGGGCAAACAAGGCTTCGGCCTTGTGTAGGCTTGGCAGCTAGTCTCAGTCCTTGCTGAGTTATTTAACTTCTCTGAGCCTCAGTTTTCTCATCTGCAAAAACGGGACGAATAACAATACCTATTCACAGGTTGTTTTAGAAAGACATGATGGTATGATGATTTGCAACAGTGAGGACATCCCCACCATCACCAATTTGCCAGAACAAGTTAAACTGGTAAAAGCCACCCGCAGTGGGACAGTGGGATTGCTAAAGGAGTGAACAGATAGGCTAAAGCTGTCTGCAACCAGCCAGAACTCCAGCCTTGATGCTCTGGGTTTCCAGAAGGCCAGCCTGGAAAGCGTGGAGGGGCCCTTGGAAGCATATGTGCCTGCCTGACCCTGGCCTCTACCCCAAGCAAGACCCAACTACAGTGTCCTGGTTCTTATGGGACCTGCCTTGGGGTCCCCTTTTGTGGCATCAGAGGGGTAATGAAGGGTGAGACAAACCTGGATGTGAGTCCAGCTCTGTGTGACCCAGGACAGGCCATGCCACTGAGCCTCAGTGTCCTCAGCTCTAAAATGGGCACACTGTGGCCCTATGAAGGGGTTGCTGCCCAAAAGTCGTAAAGAACTGACCATCTGGCCTGATGAATGTTAGTTGTCTGGTCCGCAGGTCAACTGCCCTCCCTCTAGAATTGCAGTTGTCTGTGTCTGTCCTGCCTCCTCAACCAGGCTGTGTCCAAGTCCCTTCTGGGGCCCCGGAGTCCAACACAGACAGGCATGGAGGAAGCAGTGGGGGCCGTTGAACATTGAACCCGAACATTGAACCAGAGGCCCCTGGCAGGGCTAATGGTGCTCTAGGAAAGGGGCAGCTGGGTGGGGAGGGAGCACCTATAACCACCCACTTTCCAGAGTGGTCCCGGGCCTCAGCGGCAGGGCCCGACAGGGAAGCAATGGGAGGTGGGGGTGGAGCTGGAGAGTAAATGAATGAAGTGAATGTTCTAGCACTTAGTCCCTTAGGTCAGCGCACGCTAGGGTTCTCCTCCCCACATTGTCTAGGTTAATCCTTTTATCCTGCGAAGTAGGGGTTATTATTATCCCCATTTTACACAGGAGAAGGTTGAGGTTCAGAGACCGTGACTTGCCCAGGTGTTTCCGCTCCGCTCGGTCGGACTCCCTCGGGTCTGGTCCCCCTTGTGCTGGAAAAGTCCCAGGCTCCTCCGCCCCCCGTCCTGCCCGCCGGTGCCTGCAGGCTGGAGCAGGGGCGGTGCCGGCCTTCGGGGAGGGCCCTGGGGTCGGGGGAGGGCCGGACAGGGCCGGGCCGGGCCGGACAAACAGCCGCAGGGGCCGCAGGCCCGCGGCGGGGGCCATGGAGGCCGGGGGCTGCCGCTACCAGTTTCGGATCGCGCTGCTGGGGGACGCGGCGGTGGGCAAGACGTCGCTGCTGCGGCGCTACGTGGCGGGCGCGCCGGGGGCCCCGGAGCCCGAGCCCGAGCCCGACCCTGAGCCCACGGTGGGCGTCGAGTTCTACCGCCGCGCGCTGCAGCTTCGGGCCGGACCGCGCGTCAAACTGCAGCTCTGGGACACCGCGGGCCAGGAGCGCTTCAGGTGCGGGCCGGCGGGGCTGCGGTGGGGTGGGAGGCGGCTCGTGGGAGGGGCCCCCCAGACGTGCCAACCTCAGCGGTCAAGTAGAGGCTTGGGGTCCCCGCGGCTGGGTCCCGGTCCGCTGGGCCAGACCCTACCTCGTGGGGTCGCTCATCCTACAAATATTGCGGGGTGGGCCAAGCCCCAGAGGAACATTCAGTCCTGGGGGGAGGGGAATTGCACCCCGACATTGAACTCTGGACCTGGGTGCTGAGACAGGCCCTGGAGCACAGAGGGGCAGTGTCAAGGAGTTGTCAAAGAGAGGTTTGTGTTGGCCACGAAGGATCAGTGGGAGTCTGCAGGGGCGAGAGCGGAGAAGCAAAGTCCTGAAGGCAGGAACCCTCAGGCCTCCTCCGGGCGTGGAGGGACAGTCTGAAGAGTCTGAGAATCACACTTGCTTCCTAACTGGGAGCACCCAGTCTCTTGGGAGAACCACAGACACCCAGACAGAAGCACCCGGCAGTGTGCAATGTGCTATTATGGGGTGTGAGGCGTTCCGTGGTTCCCAGCGGGGAGGAGGTCCTGACTCCGAGGGTGTCTTGAAGAAATAAGTCTCTCCCAATGTCCCTCCCCACCTCCCCAGGTGCATCACCAGGTCCTTTTACCGGAATGTGGTGGGTGTCCTGCTGGTCTTTGATGTGACAAACAGGAAGTCCTTTGAACACATCCAAGACTGGCACCAGGAAGTCATGGCCACTCAAGGCCCCGACAAGGCGATTTTCCTGCTGGTTGGGCACAAGAGTGACCAGCAGAGCACCCGTTGTGTCTCGGCCCAGGAGGCAGAGGAGCTGGCCGCCTCCCTGGGCATGGCCTTCATGGAGACCTCAGCCAAATCCAACAGCAACGTGGACCTGGCCTTTGACACCCTTGCCAATGCTATCCAGCAGGCCCTGCAGCGGGGGGACATCAAGCTGGAAGAGCACTGGGGGGGTGTCCGGCTCATCCACAAGACTCACGTCTCCAGGTCCCCCAGCAAGAAGCAGCACCCGGGCCCATGCCAGTGTTGACTGTGGGAGAAAAAAGGTTAAAGCAGTGCCAACATCAGACCTGCTGGTGGGAGGGGGAGTGTGTCTCCCTGGAGGACAGAAGACAGAATAAAAGTATCCTGACACAGTCATGCCTCCTGGATTTTGAGGTCTTGGCTCAGCCCCTTTCTATAGAAATGTCTTAGAGGCTAAATGTGCAACTTCCTGTCCTTGAGCCTTAGTTACTCATCTGTGGATGGGGCTCATAAAAGATCCCCCCTCACAGGGAAGTTGTGGCCATGAATGAGATAAAGGACAAGATGTGCTCACCCAAAGCTGCCCCACTGTGAACTGAATGACAAAAGCTGCCATCCCCACTTTCTCCTGTCGTGGCTGTGATGAGGCCACTGTGGCGGCATTCCTGGGCTGGGACATTCCTGGGCTGGGACGCTGAGATGCGTCTGGACGCTGCAGCACAGGCAAGGACAGGTGCGGGGAACTCCAGTGTGAGCCTGGCTTGGGGCCTCCTTAGGTCCTCAGGCTAGGCTGAGTCTGGGCATGGGATTAAGGTGTGGTGTCAAACCCAGGGCTGTTGCCAATGTCCCCACCCCAAGCCCGGGGGCTGAATCTGGATCTGGAAGGCAGGGACGAATGTAAATGAGCAGCAACTATGTTGGACACAGTGGACACCATGGTGCGCCACCAGGATCCCCCTTCTGCGCTGAGGAACCCATCAACCCTCCCCCAGCTGCAAGGAGTCCTGCTGGATGGTGGACGTCACCCCTCTGGGGACTGCCTACCCCTCAGGGACAGCCCACATCCACTATCCATCTATTGGGAGAATTTCAAGGCCTTCCCCAACTCTGGACAACTCTGAAGGTCAGCCCAGATTCATCACTCTCTATGGGCTTCATTGAGGACATTGTGACAACATCGCAGCCAAGCTCTCCCTCTGCCCCATCCTGCTTCCTTCCCCAACCACGTATCCATCTCAAGAATACCACCTCATGAATGTCCACCCACTAATCTCCATCTCAGAATACGTCCCCTGGGGAACCTGACCTACAACAGGAACTGCTGGGCAGGGAACGTCCTGGGGGCGATTAGCGGAGGTTTCTGGAGATGGTGTTTATGGTGGGCAGAGTCTCAGCTGGCACAGAGGGTGTATGTCTTGGGGGGTATCATCGTGCCAGTGGGCATGGGTAGGGTGCGGGCAATTGCCACAGCAAAAAGCACAACCACTTAACTCATTTTGTGACCTTGGGCCAGTTACTCCGCCTCCTGGAGCCTCAGTTTCCTCTTCAGTAACATGTAACTGATAATCCCGCCTTCCTAGGGTTCTTGGGAGGTTTTCAATCACAGTGAGTTTCTTACCTTCCTCCCCATGGAATTGGATTAGGACGAGTCTCCCTACGCACCTGGCCCTGCCTCCTCTTTTTAAAAAAACCACTTCATTCATCCTCGGGACAATATGAGGTCAGCACAATAATCCTCATTTCAGGGACAGGAAAGCTGGGGCCAGGAGAGGGAAATTATTTGCTTTAGAACATATTTTCATTCCTTCATCAAACTTTTTTAAATGAGCATCTACCCTGTTCTAGTCTCTGAGGATACAGCTGTGAACATGACAGAAAAGCCCTCCTGGGGCTGACAGTCTATGGGAAGAGTGAACGAACCAAGTAAATAAATGAGCTCAATGATTCCCAGTTGTGGGGCGCGCTCTGGAAACCACACATCAGGGTGCTGGGGGCTCCTTTAGAGTAGGTGGTCAGCGAGGGCCTCTCTGAGATGACCCTGAGCTGAGACCTGGAGGGAAGGAGAAGCCAAAAGCAGAGCAGAGATCTGGACAGAAGGAACAGTAACTGTAGCCAGCATCTGACTGGCACTTCTTAGGTACCAGGGGGTTTATATATGTTAACTAAGTCCTCACAATAAGCATGTAAAGCAGGTACTACCATTTCATTTTACCAATGAGGAGACAGGCCCAGAGAGGTTAAGTGACTTGCCTAAAGTCTCACAGCCAGTAAGTAGAGGAGAGGGACTAGCAAGAGCAACAGCCCTGAGGCAAGAAAGGCCCAGACTCTCTGCAGAAATTCACAGATCTGCATGGCTGCAATGGCGGGAAGAAGCAGGTAATGACCCTCAAGTCTGCCTGCGGTTTCTGGCCTCCCAGAGTTTCCCGGTTCAGGAGCACAGGCCTAAACGGAAGCTTGTTTGGGAGAGAAGCGCTGGCCCAGGGGAAGCTGTCAGGTGCTGGAAACAAGTCCCCAAAACTCTGGGGGGAGAGAGGAAAGGGAACTGACCCCCTCCTCTCTCAAAGTGCTGGCCAAAGGAGTTGGAGAACCAGTCCCGGAAGCCCTGGCCCCCCAGGGCAAGGCCCACCTCCCAGGAAGAGACAATACCCATTGTCTCCGCTGCCCCCCAGAGTGTCCAGCAGGCTGGAATCACACATCTAACTCTCTCAGCCTGTTTCCCAAATGTAAAATGGGGATAATAGTAGATTCCGTCACACAGGGTTGTGAGATTAAGTGACATGCTACATGAGCTCCTACCCCCCCCCACCACACACACACACACACACACACACACACACACACACACACACACACACGGGCTCATGCACTGTGAGCTGTTTCTGTTGCCAGTGGCTTATTCCTAACCAACAGCAACCCAGTGAGGCCAGCTGATCTTGTCTGGGTCACAGATGGGGACCTCAAGTCCAGCGCAGGGAAACTGATGTGCCTGAACTGGTGAAGCCAGGGAGCTCCGAACTCCGGTAACCTTGTCTCCACTGCCTCAGGCCAGCCTCGGGGCCTCAGGGCTCTGATCCCACCCCAACACGCCCCCTCAGTGTGGCAGATCCTCTGGAGACTGTGGGTGGCTTTGACGGGTGTGTGCCTGCACAAGCAGGGAGGCAGCCCTGCCCAGCCCCCGGGCTAGGGGAAAGGCCAAGAACACCAGCAGAGAAGGGGGAGGCAGAGAGGGCTGAGCCACCTGGAGACTGCAGCTTCACCCCCACCACTGTTCAGAATCTGGCCTTCTCTCCTTGGAGCAGGACCTGTGCCCATTTGCCATCGCTGTCACAGTTCAGGGCCCCTGGCCTCTAGTCTAGATAGTGACACTCCTCTTGAGGGTCTCCTGTGATTCAGCATCCACATCACCCCAGAGGGATCTTTTTAAAGTAGAGATTTGGGCCTGTGCAGTGGGAGTTCAAGACCATCCTGAGCAAGCGTGAGACTCCTCTACAAAAGAAATAGAAAAATTAGTCAGGCGTGGTGGCACACGCGTATAGTCCCAACTACTCCAGGAGGCTGAGGCAGGAGAATCGCCTGAGCCTAGGCATTCGAAGCTGCAGTGAGCTACAAGGTTACAGAGAAAGACCCTGTTTCGAAAAAAAAAAAGAAGAAAGTACAGATCGGACCTGGCTACTCCCCTGCTAGAATCCTCCCCCTGGCTCCCCATCACCTAGAGGTGGTTTCCAACCTTTTTGGCACCAGGCACCGGTTTCATGGAAGACAGTTTTTTCACAGACAGGGGGCAGGGAGGGTTTGGGATGATTCAAGCACATTACATTTATTGTGTACTTTATTTCTATTATTATTACATTGTAATACATAATAAAATAATTATACAACTCACAGTAATGCAGAATAAGTGGGAGCCCTGAGCTTGTTTTCCTGTAACTAGACAGTCCCATCTGGGGGTGATGGGAGACAGGGGCAGAGCTCAGGTGGTGATGCAAGTGATGGGGACCAGCTGTAAATACATAGGAAGCTTCGCTTGCTCGCCCGCCTCCCCCGCGCCCCCCACTGCTGCTGTGCAGTCCAGTTCCTGACAGGCCACAGACTGGTACCAGTCTGCCCCACAGCCTGGGAGTTGGGGACCACAGGCCTACAGGATAAAATCCAAACCCTTTCACTCTTGTCCAAGCCCTTCCTTACCTGGAGCCTGCCGCATCACCTCCCACCCACCTTGCCCAGCCAAATTCTGAACCACTTGCAGCTCTAGGTTTTGCACATGCTGTTTCCTGTGCCAGGGCAGTCCCAGCTCTCTCTGCTCTTCCTGTGTTACGTGATCTGGCTGCAACACTCAGGTAAGTATCACCTCCCTTTAACCACCACATTATCCCAGCTGCCAAAGATAGGGCAGGCTTTGCAGTCGAACCTGAGTTTGGATCCCAGCTCCACTGTGTACTAACTGTAGGACCCTGGGGAACTCACTTCATCTCTCTAAGCCTCAGTGGACTCATCTGTAAAATGGGGATAATAATACCTCTCTGGACTCAGGTGATCCTCCTGCCTCAGCCTCCCAAGTAGCTGGGACTACTGGTGCATGCCATCACACCCAGCTAATTTTTTAATTTTTTGTAGAGATAGGGTCTTACCATGTTGCCCAGACTTGTCTCCAACTCCTGGGGTCAAGTGATCCTGTTGCCTTGGCCTCCCAAAGTGCTGGGATTACAGGTGTGAGTCACCATGCCCGGCCTACTATCAGAGTTTTAGACAGGATTAAATAAGAAATCAAAGGCAGTATTTGTCACACACTAAGAGCTGACAAAATGGAAGTCTCCACCTCTTTACCTGGAAAGTTTCTCTATTAATCATGGAAGAGACACTACCAAAGTAACCACACTGAGGAAGTAACAAGGATTCCAGACTCCATTCTTAAAGGTCCTGACCCCCTTCTGGAGGTGTGGTGTTGGCTCTGCTTTCTAAGGGTGAAGTTCCAGAATCTTCTCTTTGGGTCTATCCCTATTCTATGCAAGCAAAATTCCTTCTCCAAGAAGGGGTCCTGGCCAAACCCTCCAGCCATAGTAGCTATGACAAAGTCAGGCTCTGGAGCCTCCAGAACTTTCTGTGAGCTGCTTCCTTGCCTTGAAACACCCTGTCCTCCAACCTCTTCTTTGGGCTGAAAACCTTGCAATTCAGATCTGAGTATGTCTTCTCTGCCTCTTAGAAGGAACAGAGGTGAGGTCTGCCACCCACGGGACCCTTTCTGAAGACCCTCTCTGCTCAGAGAGTCCCTGAAAGCTAGTAGGAGGAGAAAGGAACCACCTTGTCCACATGCACAGCCTGGAACTGACGACGTCGTGTGGGAACTAGCCTCCACCTCTGCCTCTCTCAGCCTCAGCCTCTTCACATGCTAAAATGATACTGAGTCCTAACTAACACGGTAGTTACAGGATTAAATATGGCGACCTGTGTTAAGCACCCAATAAATGTCAAGTTCCTTCTGCTAACAAGCCTCTTTTGTAACTTTCATGTGTTCCTGTGACTCGAATGTCCCTCCTCCATCTTTGTCAAACCGCTCATCCTTCAGGGCTCAGCCCAGATGCCGCCCTAATGTATCAGCTCCTTCTCTGAGCCTGCAAGGCACTTAAGCAGCTTCCTTCTCTGGGGATTTCAGGCGCTGTTGCTGGATCTTATCATCCCTCACACTGCA
Organism: Varecia variegata; assembly: GCA_028533085.1. Lineage (NCBI taxonomy): Eukaryota > Metazoa > Chordata > Mammalia > Primates > Lemuridae > Varecia > Varecia variegata. The sequence goes on along the minus strand of CM052444.1, from coordinate 90,036,650 downwards.
GCTCTTCAAGGCCAGGGCTGTTGGATTCTCTTGAAGAAGCTGCTAAGGGCAGGGCTTTTAAAAACTGTTATGAAAATTTTCAAAAATACCTAAGAATAAAGAAGATACTGCGAAGTATAAAATAGTATAAAGAATTCCTTGTACCGATAACTGAACTTCAACAAACACAAACAGGCATGGCCAATCTCATGTTACCAGCCCCCCTGCTTTATGCTTATGCTCCCAACCCCGGCACAGAGCACGTGCTCAGTGTGTCATTCACATGTGGGACATCTTCCCAGGGCTCCTGGCTGGGACAGCTCCTTCCAGCTGTGCTAGAAGTACCAGTGCTGGGAGAGGCAAGTTTGACATTGCACAACCCTTATTCCTGTAGGTACAGGCCCAGGGCTGGGAGGTAGGCCAGCGAGGAGGAAGACGGAGATGGCCTAGTATATGTGGGCTGTGACCTCCATGACCCTTCAAGTTACCACCTGGGGACCACTCGGGATGGATATAGGACCAGGGCCTCTATTTCAGGGAAGCCCTTCTTCTGTCTTGATGAGACCCAGCTCTGCCAGGTGGTTCCAAATGACACTGTATGAAGTCTCTCTGCAGAGGAGTCGTGGAGGCCTCTCTATGTGTAGGTCTGGGAGGGTCCTGGGGAACCTAGACCTGGAGGCCCCTGATCACCTTTTGGGTTCTGGCTCCACTTCTCCTGCAAGTCTGAATCAGACCCAGGGCCACGTGGTTTGTGCATCAGCTCTGGCCTCATTTCTCCTCCTGACCAGCCTTGGTGTCCTGCATGGACACTCTCTGGCAGTACCAGTTCCGCATCATCCTCCCAGGAGACTCAAATGTGGGCAAATTATCCTTGTTGGGACACTACACAGAAGACATGTTTGTCGATGACATCACCCAGATGGTGGAGGTGAACTTCTCTGTGCACTTGTGGAAGTGGAGCCTGGGGTCCAGGTGGATCCAGATCTGGGACACAGTTGGCCAGGAAGGTTCTGGTGCATATGGCAGTGGCAGGCCTCTGGACATGGCCCCTGCTCCGTGCCTTCCACACCACCCCAACCCTGAGGGCCAAGGAGAGCTCATCCACCAAGCAGGGAGGGGGCAGGAGAAGGGGCCTTGGAGGCCATTTAGAAGGACGGACTCTGGACCAAGAGCATGGGTCTGAGTCCTGCCCTGCCTAGGGACCTCGGACAGGTCACATGACTTCTCCAGATCTCAGTGTTCTTACCTATAAAATAAGGGGCCATGCTGGATGACCTCTGAGGGCCTTTTCTTTTCTAACTCCAGTTAGTTATAAGACCTTAGTTTAGCTCTGCTCGCCTCCTCCCAGCTGCACACCATGCATGCGCAGGGCACCCAATCCAGGATGGCTTCCTGATCCCAGAGGGCTCTTTCTGTGTCCTCAGAACCCATCCTGTTGTTGTGACCAGCCCCTACCCCTGCCTTCTGATTCATTCTTTCTCAGGGAACCTCTCAAGCTTTAGTCTTTTACCTCTAGTCCAAACAACTGCAGCAACATCATCCTGGCTGGTTCCCCTCCTGCCTCCTCCATCCACTCTCCACACTGGCGGCAGAGTGAGGCTTTTCACATGCAAATATTCCACACCAGTCCTTCACCTAAAACTTCACTGGCTTCCCAAAGCCTGTGCAGTGGGTTTCAAACTTTTTGTTTATAGGCCTGTTTTGAGCATCAGAATCCTTGTCCAATGGAAGATTTCTCAGAGCCCCAAAATGGCCAATGGTTAAGAAAAAAGCTGCTCAGCTGAAGAGGGGTGGTAAGCCCAGAACCAGTCTGCTGGGCCTCCCACACCACACCCTGCAACCACACGCACGCACACACACACAGAACAGCCTCCAAGGCGTGGGCACTGCAGCTGCGGCTCCGTGTACCCACCTGAGAAGCCAGGAGAAAGCCCACGCCACTAAGCCTGAGGGCTGTCCAGCCCCCAAACTCACTCTGTGCTCACCTCTAGCCACCCTCTCCTAATCTTGTGCTTTAGCCACATTGACACAATGACTCCTTTAGACTTCTGGGCCTTTGCACGTGCCATGCTTCTGCTAAAATTCCTTCAGTGGCTCCTGTTACCATTTTAATTTTTTGCTTTTTAAGACATGGGGGCCTTGCTATGTTGTCCAGGCTAGACTTGAACTCCTGGCCTCCAGCAATCCTCCAGCCTCAGCCTCCTGAGGATGCTAGTCCTGGACCTGATGTTCTGTTACGTTGTTGAGAAAGACCAATCTTTGCTGGGGCCTGCAAGGCACTGCATGACCTGGCTTAATTTACCTCATACACTGCCCCAAGGCTTATATACCACGCAGTTCTCTCCCTTGAAAGAGAGCCCATCCCCTTCACCTGCATCCCTCATTTCTCAGCCCAAACAACATTTCCCCCCCACTCGCCAGACTCCTCCCCCAGTCCTATAAATCTGTCCTTGGCAGTCCTTGTCACAGTGCCAGCTTTACATTTATCCAACGGCAGGATTGTTCCCTTTGTCTGTTTTTATTCATCATTGTAGCCCCAGCCTATCACAGGCATGGGCACAGCTTACAAAGACTTGCTGAATGAATGAACAAGCCCCTCAATATGCAGATAGGACAAAAAGACTCATACAGGAAGCCACTTACCTGTCACATAGCTGATCAAGAATTGAGGTCTTCTGACTCTACCCCAGCTCTTTCCAGTAAACTTCCCGGTTCCCTTCTCTCCTTATGTCCTCAATGGAGAACTCAAAACTAACTCTGGATTCCTTCTTGGCTGCCGAGGTCAGAGACCTGCTCCTACTATCAGAACTTGGCTGGAGGCCTCTTGCTGTTTGACATCACCAATAGAACATCCTTTGAGAGCGTCGCCTGGTCGTATTGGGAGGTTCTGGAGAAAGTGAAACCCTTCAGTATCCTCATCTTGGTGGTAGGCTACAAGAGTGACCTGGTGGCTGAGTACCGAGTGATGCCGGAGAAGGGGAAGAAGCTGGCTGCCTCCTTAGGGACTCGCTGTGTTGAGATTTCAGCCAAGAGCAACGGTAACATCAGCACAGCCTTTGAGCAGCTCACCCAAGAGATCTATGAGGCTGTGAAGAGAGGGCTCATGGGTCCTAACTCAGAGTGGGAGGGAGTGAAATGCAGGGTCCCATCATGGGCCAAGCTGCAGGAAGAAGAGGTCCAGGCCAGGCGCGGTGGCTCACCTCTATAATCCCAGCACTCTGGGAAGCCGAGGCGGGAGGATCGTTTGAGCTCAGGAGTTCGAAACCAGTCTGAGCAAGAGTGAGATCCCGTCTCTACTAAAAAATAAAAAGAAATTAGCTGGACAACTAAAAATATATAGAAAAAATTAGCCAGGCATGGTGGCGCATGCCTGTAGTCCCAGCTACTTGGGAGGCTGGGGCAGAAGGATTGCTTGAGCCCAGGAGTTTGAGGTTGCTGTGAGCTAGGCTGACGCCATAGCACTCTAGCCTGGGTGACAGAGTGGGACTCTGACTCAAAAAAAAAAAAAAAGAAGAGGTCCAAAGCAGGTCAAGGTGGATGTGCCTATTCTAGTGACCCCTGGGTGGAACAGTCACCCTCCCTAAAGCACACAGAACCCTCACAATCCACAATCCACAAGGGTTATGCTGGGCCTAGGATGGGATGATGCTAGGTGCCATTGAAGGGGACGACCCTGAGGTCTAGAAGGGGTCTGGTTTCTTCTACATGATGGTGAAAATACCACAATCAGGGATACCAGCAACTAAAACCAGGCAGGCACCTGCACAGACAGGCCTGTCCCCAAGGCTACTCCCGTCCTTTCTCAGGACCAAGGATGAACACAACTTTCTCTAGGAGTTCCAGAAAAGCATTGCCAAAACAAGGATGCCTCTTCAGTCTGGAGCTCATGACAGAATGTCACCCTGCCCAATTCTTATGGCAGAAAAACTAGACACAAACTCCTACTGATGTTATGGCCTCCCTTGGAGTAAAATAACAGAAAATCCCTGTTTTCCTCAAACACAGAAATGAATAACAGTACTGCCACCTGCTGACTAGAGAGCTACCCAGCCTTGCCTGTCCTCCTAACTCCCTCTGGCATTTCAAAGGCTGTAAGCCATGCACCCTGTGTCTTTCAATTAATAACTTCTTTATTCTGGAAAAGCAAATGAAAGTCATATTCATATAAACACTGACATTACAAAGTACAGGGAAAAAGGGAAGGAGAAGGAAACAAAAGCTTCTAAAATCCTGCTAATACTGTCTCACCCAACAAGATCATAATGCTTTGTTCCATATTCAATCACTTATATAATAAACCACAAATAAAATCTTCTCTGGAAGATACACTGCTCCTCTTTGAGATGGCAGGGAAACGGAATGGGAAGTTGGGGTAGGAGGCTTTATTCTTTTGGCAGATCCTCTCAGTCATTATAGATATTGCTGCACTGTTAATAAAAAATATATGCTTCTCTGTAAAGCATTAAAAAAAAAATTCCAAGGATGAGATGGCTGAGGTCTCAGCTCAAGTATCTCCAAATACATTGTTGTCCATTCCCTGACCTTTCCGTGTGTTATTTCTTGGTTGTTTTTCGGATCAATGCCATTCTCTGAAAGGAGAGAGAAATAAGCAGTTACACAGGAGCAGTTAAGAGTCAGGAGCTTTCTGGAACATCCAGGTGCAGCTAGCAGGCAGCATGGTGTACACTATAGGCTGGAGCCCTCCTCAGGCACCTGTAGTCACAGGCCAGCTCAGCAGGTGCCTTCAAACCAGAGAGCAGTCTGCAGGGCCCCAGCAGATGTTTAGATGAGTCAGTAGATCCATTTCATTGACCAAAAGACCCAAACTGCTCCAGGCTAGCAGGATGGCAAAAAAGTTAAAAGCAGAAGGTGAGAGCTCTTGCACTTTGGGGACTCAGAGGATAAGCCAGCAAAGTATGTGTTTTCTAGGCTCCCCCACCCCAGTTTCTTCTTTCTCTGATGATAGAGAAAGTAGGAAAAGGGCCTCAATTTCTTCAAGCTTGTCACCATACACAAAGGGAGCTGACAGTTCACACCTGATGACCGGCAATGAAGGAAAACTGAAGACTAACAACTTCTACCAAAACTGATCCTAGAAACACTCAGATCAGGGTCTCAACTCTTACTATTACCAGCCAGTGGGCAAATGAATAGCCTGCTTTGTTCATTCTTTTTGATCATGAGATTGTCCCAATATTATGATATTTGTTGACTAAATAGGGCTGAAAAGTGGATAATTTGGGAACAGAGTCAAAGTGACAGTCCATTATCTAAAGAGACTCCCTTCTGAAGAAGAGTGGAGTCCTTTGATTCAGGTTACTGGCAGCTTCCTTGTAGGGCTTCCTCTGTGAGCTCTGTAGACACCCACTCCAGAGATACCAGGTGATGGCAAAATAAGGGACACTCACCCAGCACTGCCCAGTTGTGCCTGTCAAGCTTAGAAAAAGCTCACTTTTCCAATCAGAGTAGCCAGTTAAATTAAGACATAAAGGATAACAGCCTTGGCAAAGGGAGGGCAACACTGCTGTTGTACTGACCCATGACCAGGAAAACTTGCTCCACAGTGGAAGTGGTATTCTCACACTGACCCTAGCTTCCTTGTCAACAGGGCAGAGCTGGGCGTGGTGGCTCCTGCCTGTAATCTCAGCAGTTTGAGAGGCTGAGGTGGGAGGATCTCCTGAGCCCAAGGGTTCAAGACCAGCCTGCGCATCACAGTGAGAACATGTCTCTACAAAAAATTAGCTGGGTGTGGTGGCACATGCCTGTACTCCTAGCTACTCAAAAGAGGCTGAGGCAGTATCACTTGAGCCTAGGAATTCGAGGCTGCAGTGAGCTTTGATCAGGTTTTAAACACCACTGGCTTCAGCCTGGGTGGTGACAGAGGAAGACCCTGCCTCTTAAAAAAAAAACAACAACAAAAAAAAATAGGCAGAGAACCAAGGTTTAGCTGGGACACAGGCCACATGCCTGGCACAGCAGCCTAGATACTTCCTCTCAGCACAAGGACACCATATTTCTGCTGTCTTTAACCTGCTCTCTCTTCATAGGGCCATATATGGTGTTCAAATCAGCAACAATGAAGGAAGATTTCATTAAGAAGGTGTAGAAAGGGTGAGCTCCATCCATATTAGAAGAACCTAGAATCAACAGCCTTAAGTGACACCCATCAGAGTTGAGAGAAAAAACTGAGACCCCATGTGGGAACAGCCCAGCACCAAGGAAATATCTGACGGATCTCTCATGACTGCTGCTGCCTCCTGCCCTCTCTGACCTTTGGTCCACAGAGTGAAGCTTGCTGTGTGGAAGAAGTGAGGCCCCTAGTAAGTAGCTGTGTGCACCCCTTCCGAGATGTAGCTCAAGGGATCAGCCCTAGCTGTCCCCAGGGCTCTGGTGGCTCCTCACCTGTTTGTGAGCTTCTGTGGTGCAAGCTTTTTTGTAGGGTCGGATTTCTTCGGAGCCAAATCCTGGGATCCACATGTTCCACTGGCGCTCTGTAAAAAGAAGGCAGCACAGAGATGAGGGTACCGGGAAGGCAGTGTCAGGATTGCAGTGTGACCCTCAGACAAGAGTCGGGAGGATGAATTTGGGATCAACTGTACTAAAACGAACCCTCCAGAGGGATTCTATGGAAGACAAATGTGGACATCACATGTAGCTCTGCCACCGTTTTAATGGACATAATTAGAGCTTCCTGCACAAAAAAGGGGGGTAAATAAGTCAAAGCTGTGAATATTGAGCCCTATGGTTTCCATGCAGCTTATCTAGTCCACAGAAAACCACAGTCATTTCTTTCTTCAGTCATCTTACTCTTAGGCTAAAGTAACCCCTCTCAAACCGAAAGAAAGCCTAGGGACACAAAGCATTCTAGATTCTGGAATTAAGGGCCAAAGCCCAGCTCTGCTGCTTCACTGTGGAGCTGTATGACCCGAGGACTTGGCTTCTTCATCTTCTCCATGGTAGTAACAACAGTAATAACCACCTCGCAGGGGACTGGGGCATTCGAGTGCTTAGCCTAGAGCCTGGGACAAATATTTACATATGGATATAGATACAGGTATGTCCACACCCAGTTCCATGCTCTAGGGCCCCTGGATATTATAATCCCTGTAAGATTGTCACTAGAATTTCCCAGAAGACAGGGACTCTGTTTATTCCACTCTGTCAATAAACTAGCATAAATACATAGCCCTCTAAACCCACAAATATAGATATACTGTACTTTAAGAATACCCAATACTAAAAAATTATGCCTCCACATTATTAGGGAATTTATTATTAGAAAATAAGCCACTATTCAAAAAGATTTACATGGGGACTCCTTTATCACTCTTTATCAGTGTTCCTAAAGCATCGAAAATAGGATTTTTTGGTAAAATTTGTTTTGCCCCAGGAAGGACCTACTTAAGTAAAATTGAGTATTAGTGATTTCATATTTACACTTTATTTCTAATGCATAGTAAATATTGTGTGAATGAAAGATTCATGTTTGTTTTTAGAATAACTTGATATATAATTCTCCTCCAATACTTCATTGAAAACAAAAATGTCTGAAACTTTCTGCGAATAATATATGTTGTCAGTACTAGAAAGTGACACTAAGATTATCCTCTGGGAATTGAACTTTGCAGTCAACAAAAAGTGGATCATGGGCACAGTGGCTCATGCCTGTAATCCTAGCACTCTGGGAGGCCAAGGCGGGAGGATCGTTTGAACTCGGGAGTTCGAGACCAGCCTGAGCAAGAGCAAGACCCCGTCTCTACTAAAAATAGAAAGAAATTAGCTGGACAATGAAAAATATAGAGAAAAAATTAGCCGGGCATGGTGGCGCATGCCTGTAGTCCCAGCAACTAGGGAGGCTGAGGCAGAAGGATTGCTTGAGCCCAGGAGTTTGAGCTGTGAGCTAGGCTGATGCCACTGCACTCTAGCCCGGGCAACATAGTGAGACTCTGTCTCAAAAAAAAAAAAAAAAAAATCAATCATGGGTTGATCTGCATGGAATCCCTTATTATCTTCTGTCTCATTCCCTTGGCTTAACTGTCTTTGTAGTTATAGTCTATCCTCTTTCTTTTGATCACATTGTGGTCAGTGCAGTGGGGGGCTTATTCATTTCCAGGTGATTACGGTGATCAATGTGCCATGAGTACAGCAGCGTCGGTGGTAGAGTGGTGAGCATAGCTGCCTACCAGTGTTACGTGAGTATCTCCCAGAAAAGTCCAAGGTCAAATTTAGTGTCTGTTAAGTGGAAAAGAGTACATATAAAATTGTATGTACATTATTATTATTATTTTCTTTGAGAAAATGCATAAATAGATTAAAAACTGAAAGAGAACCCTGAGTAACAGTTTTGTTTGAATAGGGGTAATAGTAGCTACATTTACTAAGCTCTTACTTTGTGCCAGGCCCTGTGCCAATCACTTTACAAACATAATCTATAATTCTTACAATTACCCTCTAAGGAGGATATTATGATCTTCACTTTACAAATGAGGAAATGGGCTCTAAGAGAAGTTGAATAGGAAGGATAAGCTGAGATCGCTGGCAAGTGGCAAAATCTGGTTTCCAGTCTAATGCCTGGGCTCATTCTCCCTGCCATGGATGGATTTCTCTTCTCTCTTTAGTGCTGCTGCTGAATGAATACACAAATCCCAGTGCCCAAGAGTCTGGTCCTGGCATGAAGCTTCCTCTGACTACTTTCCCCTGGCAGTCCTGAAAAAGCAGTCGTGTGGATACTTCAGGGAGAAACAAGACCCCATACCTAAATGCAGCTGGACATCTTTGACCTCCAAGGTGCTGGACTTGCGATGCCGAGCAAGCTGGCAGGCTGCTGTCACCACACTCTCAATAAAATCATCAGCAATCTGCAGCAGCATCTGGGGAAAACAAAGTGGGGAGAGTCACCATGACACTGGTAGGCTCTTGCTACTGGGACAACTGTTTCTGCCTAAATTACGTATTTAGTCAGGCCTTCTAGCAGAAGGCCTAGAATCAGCATTTAGACTAAGGTGGGGTTGAGGAATGAGGAAGACAATAGGATCATTACCCAGGTTGAGTACAGCTCACACTGTTCTGGGATGTACCTTCAGAGGTTCTGACAATGTACCTTTCTACTCAGCAGGGATCAGCTAACCTAATCCCTACCCCCCCCATATTTTCTTCTGAATTAGGTTGGAAAACAAAAGTGAATCATTACAGTTCCTCACTCACTTTCTCTTTTTTTTTTTTTTGAGTTGGAGTCTTACTCTGTCATGTCTGGGCTAGAGTACTGTGGCGTCAGCCTAGCTCACAGCAACCTCAAACTCCTGGGCTCAAGCAATCCTCCTGCCTCACCCTCCCGAGTAGCTGGGACTACAGGCATGCACCACCACGCCCGGCTAATTTTTTCTATATATATTTTTAGTTGTCCATATAATTTCTTTCTATTTTTAGTACAGATGGGGTCTCGATCTTGCTCAGGTTGGTCTCGAATTCCTGAGCTCAAACAATCCAGCAGCCTCAGCCTCCCAGTGTTAGGATTACAGGTGTGAGCCACCGTGCCCGGACAGCATAAGATTTCTTAACAGGAAATTTTAGAAGACGCTAGCAGCAATGCCTTCACAATTGAAAAAAACAATTACCAAAATAGAATTCTAAACCCAGCCAAACTAAAAATTAAGTGTGAGGTTAGCATGTAGATATTTTCAGACATTCACCTCCCATCTATACTTTCTTAAGAAGTAACAAAAAATGTGCTATAACAAAAAGGGGAGTCAATTAAGAAGATGACATGGGATCCTAGAAACAAGAGATCCAACGTAGAAGAGCAAAGAAGAATGAGGAGGAGTTTGTGCAAGTGACCCAAAATTAATCAGAACAAAAGAGGATGGAAGTTTCTGGGAATGAAATATCCAGAGTAAAAAAAAAAGACGAAAGAAAACTCAAGTCAATACATTAGTTTTCCATTTGGAAACAACTTTGACAGATGTATAACAGAGCTGATAGTGGAAGCAGGAAAAGACACAAGGAGAAGAAGTAAATAAAAAAGAGTAAATCATTTACTTTAAGAAAATAAGTTGTACAAGAAAGGAAAGGTAATTATAGATATGACATAGCTCAGTGGTAAACAATACAATCAGAATAACATAAATACTGATTTCTGAGTTATTCAGAAATTATTTCAAAAATTATACTAGAGCCGGGCGTGGTGGCTCACGCCTGTAATCCTAGCACTATGGGAGGCCGAGGCGGGTGGATCGCTCAAGGTCAGGAGTTCGAGACCAGCCTGAGCAAGAGCGATACCCCGTCTCTACTAAAAATAGAAACAAATTATCTGGCCAACGAAAATATATAGAAAAAAAAAAAATTAGCCGGGCATGGTGGCGCATGCCTGTAGTCCCAGCTACCCGGGAGGCTGAGACAGTAGGATTGCTTAAGCCCAGGAGTTTGAGGTTGCTGTGAGCTAGGCTGATGCCACGGCACTCACTCTAGCCCAGGCAACAAAGCAAGACTCTGTCTCACAAAAAAAAAAAAAAAAAAAAAATTATACTAGAAAAATGAGGGAAAGTTGTATGGTATATATATTACTGATATAACAAAATTCTCACCTACTATAATAGGAAGTCAGTAGACTATTATAAAAGTAATGGCTCAAAGAATGTCTATTTAAATATATTACTTAGAAATACAGAAGAATGTTATAGAAATAGCTAAAATTGTTGAAAGTGGCTGGGCACGGTGGCTCATGTTTGCAATCCCAGCATTTAGGGAGGATGAGGTGGGAGGATCACTTGAGGCCAGGACTAGAACACAGCGAGACACCATCTCTACACAAAAAAAATTTTTTTTTTTTTTTGAGACAGAGTCTCGGTCTGTTGCCCGGACTAGAGTGCTGTGGCGTCAAGTTCACAGCAACCTCAAACTCCCGGGCTTAAGCGATCCTCCTGCCTTAGCCTCCCAAGTAGCTGGGACTATAAGCATGTGCCACAATGCCCGGCTAATTTTTTTCTATATATATTTTTAGCTGTCCAGATCATTTCTTTCTGTTTTTTCAGTAGAGACGGGGTTTCCCTCTTGCTCAGGCTGGTCTCAAACTACTGACCTCAAGCTATCCTCCCACCTCGGCCTCCCACAGTGCTAGGATTACAGGCGTGAGCCACCGCGCCCGGCCTACAAAAAATTTGTTAAAAATTTAGCTGAGGACGGGCGCG
>CM052444.1:89956378-90024988 GCA_028533085.1 Varecia variegata | reverse complement strand
CACGCCTGTAATCCTAGCACTCTGGGAGGCCAAGGCGGGAGGATCGCTCGAGGTCAGGAGTTTGAGACCAGCCTGAGCAAGAGTGAGACTCCCGTCTCTACTAAAAATAGAAAGAAATGATCTGGACAGCTAAAAATATATAGAAAAAAATATTAGCCGGGCATGGTGGCACATGCCTGTAGTCCCAGATACTCGGGAGGCTGAGGCAGTAGGATCGCTTAAAGCCCAGGAGTTTGAGGTTGCTGTGAGCTAGGCTGACGCCACGGCACTCACTCTAGCCCAGGCAACAGAGTGAGACTCTGTCTCGGGGCGGGGGGGGGGGGAACTTCTGCTCTGCAAAAGAAGGTAAGAAGACAAATCATAGACTAGGAGAAAATATTTACAAATCACGTATCCAATAAAGAATTTATCCAGGGCATATAAAGAACTCTCAAAATTCAACAATAAGAAAATAACCAACTCAATTTTAAAAATAGGCAAACTTCATGCACATATTTTTAAAAAATAACGCACAAAGATACAAAAATAACTGAAAAAAAAAGTAAAAAGAAAAAACTTTTTTTTTTTAAAATAGGCAAAAGATCTGAACAGAGCCTCCACCAAAGAAAATAAGCAGTAGGCCGGGCGCAGTGGCTCACGCCTGTAATCCCAGCACTCTGGGAGGCCGAGGCGGGTGGATCGCTCAAGGTCAGGAGTTCGAGACCAGCCTGAGCAAGAGCGAGACCCTGTCTCTACTAAAAAATAGAAAGAAATTATCCGGCCAACTAAAAAATATATATATAGAAAAAATTAGCCGGGTATGGTGGCGCATGCCTGTAGTCCCAGATACTCGGGAGGCTGAGGCAGAAGGATAGCTTGGGCCCAGGAGTTTGAGGTTGCTGTGAGCTAGGCTGACACCATGGCAGTCTAGCCCAGGCAACAAAGTGAGACTCTGTCTCAAAAAAATAAATAAATAAAATAAAATAAAATAAATTAAAAAAGAAAAAAAAAGAAAAGCAGCAAATAACACATGAAAGGTTGCTCGATATCATTAGTCATTAGGAAATATGCATTAGGAAAATGCATATTTTTTCTAATAGGGCCCAGGTGGAAGAAGAAAATGAAGAAATGAAAAATGCATATTTTAGGCTGGGCGCGGTGGCTCACACCTGTAATCCTAGCACTCTGGGAGGCCGAGGCCAGCGGATCGCTCGAGGTCAGTAGTTTGAGACCAGCCTGAGCAAGAGCGAGACCCCGTCTCTACTAAAAATAGAAAGAAATTATATGGACAACTAAAAATGTATGTAGAAAAAATTAGCCGGGCATGGTGGCACATGCCTGTAGTCCCAGCTACTCGGGAGGTGGAGGCAGGAGGATTGCTTAAGGCCAGGAGTTTGAGGTTGCTGTGAGCTAGCTGATGCCATGGCACTCAGTCTAGCCCGGGCAACAGAGCGAGACTCTGTCTCAAAAAAAAAAAAAAAAATGCATATTTTAAAAACCATGGGCCAGGCACGGTGGCTCATGCCTGTAATCCTAGCACTCTGAGAGGCTGAGGTGGGAGGATCGCTCGAGGTCAGGAGTTTGAGACCAGCCTGAGCAAGAGCGAGACCCCATCTCTACTAAAAATAGAAAGAAATTATATGGACAACTAAAAATATATATAGAAAAAATTAGCCGGGCATGGTGGCGCATGCCTGTAGTCCCAGCTACTTGGGAGGCTGAGGCAGGAGGACTGCTTGAGCCCAGGAGTCTGAGGTTGCTTTGAGTGAGGCTGATGCCACGGCACTCTAGCCTGGGCAACAGAGTAAGACTCTGTCTCAAAAAAAAAAAAAAAAAAAAAAAAAAAACAGGTGCTGGAGAGGATGCAGAGCAATGGAAACCCTCATACATTGCTGGTGTGGATGCAAAATGGTACAGTCTTTTTGGAAAACAGTTTGGCAGTTTCTTATAAAGTTAAACATATACTTATGATATGACCCAGAATCCTACTCCTAGGTATTTACCCTAGAGAAATGAAAACTTATATCCACACAAAAATCTGTATGTGAATATTTATAGCAACATTATTCACGATTGCCAAAAACTGAAAACAATCCAGATGTCTTTCAACCAGTGAATAGATAAACAAACTATGGTACATCCATACAATGGACTACTTCTCAGAAATAAAAAGGAAAGACTACTGATACACGCAACATGCATGATGTTAAGTGAAAAAGGCAAGATTCAAAAGGATATATGATTTCATTTATAGGACACTCTGGAAAAGGCAAAGTTATAGGGATGGAGAACAGATCAGTGGTTGCCAAGGGGTCTGGAGTATGGGAAAGTTTGGCTACAAAGGAGCACCATGATTAAATTTGGGGAGTGAGCCCAGGTGTGATGGCTCATGCCTGAAATCCCAGAGGCAGAAGGATTGTTTGAGGACAGGAGTTCGAGACCAGGCTGGGCAACATAGCGAGATGGTCTCTATAAAAATAAAAAAAATTAGCCAGGCATGGTGGCATGCACCTGTAATCCTAGCTACTCCGGAGGATCACTGGAGCCCAGGAGTTTGAGGCTGCAGTGAGCTATGACGGTGCTACTGCACTCCAGGCTGGGTAACAGGCTGTCTCATTAAAAAAAAAAAAAAAAAAAGGAGACGGATGGAACTATTCTGTATCTTGAGTTATGTGGTGCTTACATGACAGTGTGTTTGTCATATTCTATGAGTTGTGATCGTACACCTAAAAGAATTTTATTGTATGTGAATTTTTAAGTAATTTTTAAAAAGTAAAACAGCACAACCTGAGCAGAATCATCAATGACTCTATGTCCAAATTACCTGTTTACTGACCAACTCTTAGGAAGCCCAGTTGTGGATGATGAAACAATGGAAGGAAGTGACTGTAAATAACCTGACTTCCATTATGTAATATACCCTGGTTGTCTTTGGGCTATTCAAATGTCTAACTCTCACCTCCTCAGAATGAATGCCAATCGGGATGTACTACTGTGTAAAAACAGGCATTAACTGTGGGACAGTTTGAGAGAAAAATTGTAACAGTTAACCCTTAGTAGCACTTATTGTGTGGAAATTATGTGCTATGAGATTCACAAAGTAGGTCTGGAAAGTCCATGCCCCAATGATCAACAGTTGAAAATATTTAATAATTCTATCAAAACAAGATTATATGGCTTGGAATTCAATTAAATAACCAAGTCTATCCTCTTTCCACCCCCATGTCACATTTAAACGGTGTTTGATAGGCTGAGGATGACAGGCCCTAATTGTTTTCCATTTAACAACCTTGTACCTCAAATAGAAATGCAGCTGCAACCCTATTATAGTATTGAGAAGTTCTGATTTTTTCAGAAGGTAGGAAATTGAGAAGATCCTGCAATAATTATAAGACACTGGCTTTCTCTGGGCATTTCATTAACTGTTTATAAAAAGGCTGGGCAGAGTCGCTCACACGTGTAATCCTAGCACTTTGGGAGGCCAAGGTAGGAGAATCACTCCAGGCCAGGAGTTGGAGACCAGCCTGGGCAACATAGTGAGACCCCATCTCTACAAAAAACAGAAAAATCAACCAGGTGTGGTGGTATGCACCTGTAGTCCCAGCTACTCAGGAGACTGAGGCAGAATTGCTTGAGCCCAGGAGTTTAAGGTTGCAGTGCGCTATGATTGTGCCACTGCACTCTAGCCTGGAAATAGAGCAAGACTCTGTCCAAACAAACAAACAAACAAAAGTGAAGGGAATAGGGGAATAGAAATAGAAGACCAGATTGTCTTTAAAATCTTTTTACCTCTGAAATGTTTAGGAATTTGCTATTTAAACAAAATAATGGAATCAAGAGGACTGCCAGCCTGATGGTGCATGATTTCACTTAATTACTGACTGGGTTTTCTACCTGGCTATTTCTCTCCTTTCTGGCTTCGAGATGTATCCATGAGCTCATATTTTCCAGCCTAAATAAACCAAAAAGAATCAATTATTTGCAGTCTGTGATACTCAAGGGCAACAGAAATGTGGCATTTTTTTCTAGTTTGAAGTTAATGCTGAGATTGGCTAGTTTGGCTTCTCAGAAAGGTAGAATAATACAGTGGTCAAGGACATGGACTATGGTGGCAATGTCTGGGTTCAAGTACCAATTCTGCCACATATTAGCTGTATTGAGCAAGTTATCTAATCTCTTTATACCTCAATTTCCTCATCTGAAAAAATAGAGTTAATAATAAAGTGTACCTGATGAAACGGTTGTGACCATTCACTGATTTTAATGAATCTAAAGTACTTAGAAGAGTCTGTGGCACATGGAAGCACTAATAAATATATTTGTTAGCATTATATATATGTACTAGTCTCTTCTAAATCTTAGTTATAAAAATCAGTGTATTGCTAGGTGCAGTGGTGAAAGCCTGTAGTCCCAGCTATCTGGGAGGCTGAGGCAGGAGGATCGCTTAAGCCCAGGAGTTCAAGGTTATATAGAGAGCATCATGATTGTGCCTGTGAATAGCCACTACACTCCAGCCTGGGCAACAAAGTGAAATTTCATATCTCTCTCTCTTTCTCTTTTTGAGACAGAGTCTTGCTCTGTCACCCGGGCTAGAGTGCAGTGGTGTCATCATAGCTCACTGCAACCTCAGACTCCTGGGCTCAAGCAATCTTCCTGCCTCAGCCTCCCAGAGTGCTTAGGATTATAGGCATGAGCCACCGCACCCAGCCTGAAACCTCATCTCTTAAAAAAAACAAAACAGTGCATCCTGCTATTAACCCAGCACACATAACCACGTGTTGATGGCCCCTTATAATCATTTTTGTGATTATAGAGATTAAGAAAAAACTGGTGGATTGAAAAATATAGTAGCAAGCAGCAAGTGGTCAGCAGGAGGCTGATGAGAGGTACCATGGAAAACCCAAATCAAGGGGGCTAGGTGCCATCTTTTACTAGAGTTTCTACATTTATAAATAGGAGCCAATGGCCGGGTGCGGTAGCTCACACCTGTAATCCTAGCACTCTGGGAGGCCGAGGCGGGTGGATCGCTTGAGCTCAGGAGTTCGAGACCAGCCTGAGCAAGAGCGAGACCCCATCTCTACTAAAAATAGAAAGAAATTATATGGACAACTAAAAAATATATACATAGAAAAAATTAGCTGGGCATGGTGGCACATGCCTGTAGTCCCAGATACTCGGGAGGCTGAGGCAGAAGGATCGCTTGAGCCCAGGAGTTTGAGGTTGTTGTGAGCTAGGCTGATGCCATGGCACTGTAGCCTGGGCAACAGAGTGAGACTCTGTCTCAAAATAAATAAATAAATTAGGAGCTGGACCAGGCAAATTCTAAAGTCCCTTGCAGCTTTAAAAATCAGTGCAAGATTTTTTTTCAATTTTTTTTTTTTTTTTTAGAGAGGGGGTCTCGCTATCTTGCCCAGGCTGGCCTTGACCTCCTGGCCTCACGTGATCCTCCTGCCTCAGCCTCCCAAGTAGTTGGGATTACAGGTGCACATCAATGTCATATTTTAAATTAAGGCCATATTTACAGATTTCAAAGTTTTCCTGCCTCTGGCAAACCTATTTCACAGTGCAGCCCATAAGCAGTGCTAATGTATTACCTTCAAAATCTTTTGGGGCTTTCCATGAAGACCTCTAGTCAAAAGTAATGTCCTATGTTCATATTTGCTCCAATTCTAACACAATGATTTTCTGATCAGGTACTTTGAATTCCTATCATTATATGTCAATAGTGCTAGGGCCACAAATGAGTGAAATAGAGTACATTTCGCAAATGTAGATAAGGATGCTAACTCAGGAATAAATTATAAATTTATTAATCACAAAGACTTTGAAGTGGTGACATGGGCATGCTTTCCCTCATAAGTTGGTGTAAACAAGTTTTGATCATTTGTATACAGTACAGGCACTTGCAAATAGTATAGAGTAAGCCACTGGGGAAAAATAGTAGTTTTAACTCACAGGTGTGAGCCATTGGGCATGGTTTAAGCCTTTGTTTTTCAAATTGGTGTTTCTTGCCTCCTAAATTTAAAATTAAATAAATTAATTAAATTAATAGGGCCAGGCATGGTGGCTCATGCTGTAATCCTAGTATTCTGGAAAGCTGAGGTGGGAGGATTGCTTGAGGCTAAGAGTTAGAGACCAGCCTGAGCAAGACCCTGTCTCTACAAAAAATAGAAAACCTAGCCAGGCTCAGTAGCACGTGCCTGTAGTCCCAGCTACCTGGGAGGCTGAGGCAGGAGGATCACTTGAGCCCAGGCATTTGAGATTGCAGTGAGTGAGCTATGATAATGCCACTGCACTCTGTCCGTGGCAACATAGGAGACCCTGTCTCAAAATAATAATAAAGTTAAATATATCTTACTTCATTGAGAGGAAAACTCTACAAAGTTCCCAGTTTTCCATCCTGAACATTTATGCTTCTGTGAAAACACAGAACTTAGTTCTCAAATACCATACTACGTAAGTACCCTAATAAGTTACAGTCTTTGACATTAAGATGAGTCTTGAGGAGGAAAAGGGTGCTTTCATTCAATGATATGCTTTGTATAACTATTACTTCTATTTGCAGATGGGCAAATTGAGACATGGAGAGGAACACACTTAGAAAAGCAAAAAAAAAGTTTTAGAGGCACACATAACTGGGACAGGTCTCTCAGAACCCTGTGATTTCAGGCAAAGCTGGTAACCTCTCTAAACTGCTTTATCTGTACAATGGGACTAACGGTAACTAACTTGTGGGGCTGTGGTAGTTAAATGATATAATATTTGAAAGTGCATAAGCTGTGCCTGGTTAGTCTAAGCAAGTTTCAGTAAAAGATACTAATATTGAAGATGGGAAGTGACTGGTCCAAGTCTCCCCACCATACTTATCTAAATGCGGCCATCTCTAGTAAATGTTTGTGCTAAAAATACAGGGAACAACTTATTATTTGCAACTTTCCAAACAGCTTATTAAAAAAATAAATAAATAACATTGAGCTTCACTTAAAGGTTCCCTTACTGGTGGCATCCACTGTATCGATGTCAATATAGTAACAAACTCCAAATAAAGTACCAGAATCTGTAAAAATCTCCCAAGTTTGAAGGTAGAGCAAAGATTCTAGAAGCATTTTTTCAAAGAGTATTAACCAAGCATCTCTTATTTGCTATGCATAGCAGGGTACTGTATTAAAACTATGATCTAACTAATCATAGCCTCACTACGATCCTAAGCCCTGCTTGGACTTTAGCCTCCTTAAATATAAAATAGGAGTTTAAAAAAGATGATCGTTTGGGGCCCTTCCATCTCTGACATTCTTTTATTTGAGATGCAGATAACTGTGCTCAATCAGGGTTGAGTGGAATGGGGTTTAAAGTATATAACTGAGTTCAAACTGTTTCCAACTTCACATCCGATTCGCAAGAATGAAGCAGAAAACGAAGATGCTTCTATGTGGGCTTCCTAGATTTAGTATCTGACACAAGAAAGCCTGCCAAAAGCCAAGTGGGCATCGTGAAGGAGTCGTCTTCCCCTGGATACATCCTTTATCACTCTGGGTTCACAGAATACGAGGGGAAAAAATGGATCACTATATCTTTTCCAAACCCTCTCCCTTTCCCTTAGAGGCTGATCTCACAGCCATGGCCCCTTAGATCCTCCGCTTTTAGGAACTGGGGTCCTATCAGCCCTGTTCCCTCGGGAGCTTTGGAGTCTAAAAGCCAGGATCCCGTCCCCACAGAAGCCCCAGTCTTCACTACCCGCTCCTGTTCCCTCCCAAACTCAAGTTTTCTCTGCCTGCTTCTGCCTCTCAGGAATCTAAGTCTGCGCTGCCCTGTTTCTGAATCCTTAGGAGTCTGGGTCTTCACCGTCCCGCTTCTGCCTCTTAGGAGCTGAAGTCCTCACTGCTCCACTTTTACCTCTCCCGAGCCCGTGTCTTCACGCCCTGTGCCGTTCTGACTCTCTCCTTTTAGATGTGCGAGTCCTCACAATCCTGTCCCTCTCAGACCGCTTTCCCTCAGGTGCCGGAGAACTCACATCCGTCCCCGTTCCCTAAGTCCCGTCTGGAGCCCGGGTCCCCACAGCCGTGTCTTCTCCGAGCCTGATCCTCTCAGTCCCGTCCCAAGAGCCTGACTCCTCACAGCCCCGTCTCCTCCGCAATCTAGTTCTTCAAACACTGACCCACTGTGGGTCTGGGTCCTGACTCCCTCCTCCCGCTCTTCTTCCTCAACTGCCAGGGCCCAACACTCACAGGCAACAGCGTCTATCTCCCCATGATATGCGGAGACTGCCCCAATGAAGCGTTCGTCTCAGCAGCCGGTCCGACTGCGCGGCCCTCCCCGAGTACTTCCGGCACCACTCCCCGCCTCCAACCCGGAAACGCGCGGCTCTTCCGGCCGACGGGCGCGCGCCTCGCTTGCGCAGGCGCAGAGTGCCCTCGGACACGTGGTTGCGGTGTTGGGCTGTAACTCATTAATGCAGCTTGCGCCTTTTCTGCTTGTGGTCGACTGGCAATATGGGCAAGTTCTGCGTCTTCTGTCCCGGCGTTAAGAACCCTTTCCTAACTCCGCTTGTTGTATCTATCGCTACCATGACCGGTAATTGACGTACTCGGATGGCTTTGAGGTCGCCATTTTTGGTTAATGCCTTTGTCATGATGTCAGGACCGGGATATCACCTGGGACACATCACCCCATAGGCATCCTGTTGTACCCCCACAGGGAAATTGGCAGCACAAGGACCTGGGGACCAGAGAGATTGGTTGTGCCTGTGAATTGGCAATTAATAATAATTGGGCACCTACTATCTACCAGGAACTGTGCTAATCCCTTTACCACTGATGTGTCATTTAATCATTTAAAGGAAACCTGTGATAGATTAAGCAAAATTCTAACTAGTAAGTGCAGAGCCTCAGTTTGAGCTCAGAACTCTCAGTCCAGCCGGGTGGTTGGCTCTCACCTGTAATCCTAGCACTTTGGAAGGCCGAAGTGGGAAGATCTCTCGATGCCAGGAGTTCAAGAACAGCCTGGGCAATAACGAGACCCCTTCTCTACAAAAAATTAGCCAGGCGTGGTGGGGTGCTCCTGTAGTCCCAGCTACTCGATAGACTGAAACAGGAGGATCCCTTGAGCCCAGGAGTTTGAGGTTACAGTGACCTATGATGACGCCACTACACTGTAGCCCAGGCAACAGAGCAAGACTCTGTCTCAAAAAAAAAAAAAAAAAAAATTCCTCTCCAACGCCTGAGCCTGTCCTGTAATAATTAAGCTCAGATGTTTTCAGTTTTTCAACTGCCAAATTGCTGTTATTTTTGACCCTATGCTAGATGCTAGGAATGTAGGCAAGGCCCAGTTTCAGCATCTGGGGGGTTCACTGTAAGATGGAGAAACACCTACATACACAAAAATGTATAAAGGGCTGTGACAGCTCAGAGCAAGCAACAGTAGCTTCTAGCAGGAATTAGAAAGACCTGTCTAGATTGGTCCAGCAACCTGCTCTCTCTGTCTTAGTATATTTGTATCCTCATCCCACTGTGTTCCCAATCCTCCCTCTACACTGCCCTGGGATCCAAATTCCCAGATTCAAGGCCTCTTCACCATTAGGCTCCAAGCTATCCCCCTGTCCTTATTTCTCTTTCTCTGCCACTGCTCTCTCCATTCTCCTTAGGATCTGGCATACCACTTTTTGTTGTTCAACTCCTATACTTTTTTTTTTTTTTTTGAGATGGAGTCTCACTCTGCCACCTGGGCTAGAGTGCTGTGGCATCAGCCTAGCTCACAGCAGCCTCAAACTCCTGGGCTCAAGCGATTCTCCTGCCCCAGCCTCCCAAATGGCTCCTGAGCTCAAGTGATCCTCCCACCTCAGCCTCCCAGAGTGCTAGGATTACAGGCATGAGCCACTGTGCCTGGCCGATATTATTACAATATATTAAGTATTAAAGTAAAATCTCTTAAGAATATATATTTTTGTTTAAAGAAGTGTATCTATGTATATTATGTATATTAACATAGAAGCAGTTGGCAAGATAAACACTAAACTGTAAATAGTTTAGAAAAAGCATGTTCACATTTTACATCACTTCTGTACTGTTTCAATGTCCTCACAATTATCACATGTTGTTTTTATATTAAAAGTGAAATATATGTGAATGATTCCATTTTTATGCCATTATAGAAGAGTCAAACTACAGGACCAAAAGGAGCACTGGTTGCTAGGGATTAGGAATTGGAGTAGGAGTTGACTAGAAAAGGACCCAAAGGAACTTTCTGGGGTGATAGAAATGTTTGATATTTTGGTTATGGTAGTAGGTACATCAGTGTACGAGTTTGTTAAAACACAGAACTAGGCCGTGCGCAATGGCTCACACCTGTAATCCTAGCACTCTGTGTCGGCTGAGGCAGGAGGATCACACCAGCTCAGGAGTTTTAGACCAGCATGAGCATGAGTGAGACACCGTCTCTACTAAAAATAGAAAAATTAGCCAGGCGTGGTGGCGTGTGCCTGTAGTCCCAGCTACTTGGGAGGCTGAGGCAGGATGATTGCTTGAGCCGAGGAGTTTGAGGTAGCAGTGAGCTATGATGATGCCACTGCACTCTAGCCAGGCGACAGAGTGAGACTGTCTCAAAAAATAAATAAATAAATAAATCACAGACCTATATGGTCAAAAAGGTGAATTTACTCTGTGTAAATTATATACTTCAAGAAACCTGACCAAAAAAAATAACAAATTCTTACCACTGAGTTTAAGAAAACAAAAATATATGTGGGGACATTACAGAAGACAAGAACTATATATATATATATATATATATACACACACACACACACACACACATATATATATATATTTTTTTTGAGACAGAGTCTCACTCTGTTGCCTGGGCTACAGTGCCATGGCATCAGCCTAGCTCACAGCAAACTTAAACTCCTGGGCTCAAGCAATTGTCCTGCCTCAGCCTCCCGAGTAGCTGGGACTACAGGCATGCGCCACCATGCCCAGCTAATTTTTTTCTATATATATTTTTAGCTGTCCAGATCATTTTCTTTCTATTTTTAGTAGAGATGGGGTCTCACTCTTGCTCAGGCTGATCTCGAACTCCTGACCTCGAGCGATCCTCTCGCCTCGGCCTCCCAGGGTGCTAGGATTACAGGCATGAGCCACCACGCCCAGCCAAGAACTATATTTTTAAAATACTTTTAATTACACAAAGTTATACAATAATAAAATAATTCATCATCCCTCTTAAAAATTAGAATAGAGCACAGGGGCTCATGCCTGTAATCCCACCACTTTGGGAGTTGGAGGCCGGGGGATCACCCAAGGCCAGGAGTTCCAGACCAGCCTGGGCAACATAGTGAGACCTGTCTCCACAAAAAAATTAATATTAAATTAATGTTAAAATATATATATACATATATATATAAAGTCCTGTGTGCCATTGCCCCCATCCTGATCTCCTCCCTCCTTCCCAGAGGTAATCATTGATATGTGTTCTTCTAGATCTTTTAAAAAAATCTTATACTATACATACAAATATGTGGCCTTAGAAAATATATAGCAGTGGGTTTTAAATTTTTAAGATTTATTTATTTTTTAATTTTTTTAGGACTAGTCAGGTGCAGTAGTGAGGAGGAGGGCAAGAGTAGAACAAGGAGTTCAATCTGTAACCGTGAGCAATCAAGTGAGTAGCACTGGGTTTTGCCTGTGTGCCCATATGCTCTTTATTACATCAATGGTATGCTGTACCCTATTCAACACCTTTTCCCACTCATTTTTTAAATATCTATGTTGATAAAGATCTTCATTCAAGGTGCAGCATTGCTTCTTTTCTGATTAATGTTATCATGCTGTACCTTATTATGCCACTCTTATCACTCAACTTTTTTTTATGTCTAATACACTCCTTCGAAGTCCATCATACAAACACAACCATGGCAGTCTGCTTATCCGTTGTCATGCAGTGATTAGCTGCCCCCAGTTTTCGCTCTCGTAGTGCTCTGGTGCCTCCCGTGCAAGCCTGCGGGGGCTGCTACAGGGGGGATAACTAGAGATGGCACAAGTTTAGAATGGCATTTTCAATTTTGATAGGTTGGGATTCGTGTCTTCTCCAGTTAGGTACCCACAGCCGCCAAGAGCCGGTCTTTCTGCTCCAGGAGACGGCCCGCTGTTCCAAGCAGTTGCCAGCAGGCGGACCTATTACCCACTGCAGCGGGCAGGAGCTTCCCGGCTAGCTTCCGCGGCAGCTCTTCTCGGTTCCTCCCCTTGCGCCCGCCGGCTCCTTCCCAGCAAGCAGTGCGCATATTTGCATATCACCTCGCTTTCTTGCATTTGCTTTTAAATAAAAATCGAAAGGACAAAATCATAGATTCTCCTTGTAAACGTTTCCCTCCGATTTAGAAGAAGATACTGGAAGTCCCTCCTCAACTTCAGAAATATGGAACAGGAAGTTGCTTGGGCTTTATTTTCACCTTTACCAAAAGATGGATTTACCAACACTGCCACTGTGCTTTTGCAAAACTTAAAGCAAAAAGGGCTTCTGTCGTGAGTGGCACACGTAGGGCAACTCGACTGCTCTGCGTGCGGAATCGACATCAAGAGATTTCGGAAGCATAATTTTTTGGTAGTTGGGCTGCTGGTGATCGTTGGTCCCGGCGCCCTTGTCCGTTGTTAACGTGAGATGCTAATGTGTGGTCTTTTTTTAAGTAACAGGGTTTTTTTTTTTTTTTTTGTTGACATTCTTAGTGTTTCTGTTTTAGGAGTGGTTCTTTAACTTCATAGGGAGTGTTTATGTATTTATGTGTAGGGAAAGTGTGGTAAAAATACCCCTATAAAGCGTATGTAAAGGGGCATGGTCGTATGGGGCGTTAACCTAACTGAACATGAAGCTTGTAAGAATGGAGGTTGGACTAGTGAGTCAGTGAGTGGTAAGCGACGTTGCACTATTGTGGACTTCATTCTTAAGCAGTACACTTACCTATGCTGAATTTATTACAAGGTATTTTTCTTTATTCAGTAAGCTTAATGTAACTTTATAAACTTAAATTTTTTAAACTTTTTGACTCTTGTAATAACTCAGCTTAAAACAAACACATCGTATTGCTCTACAAAAGTATTTTTTCTTTAGATCCTTATTCTATAAGTTTTCTCCTATTTTTAATTTTTTTTTTTTTTTTGAGACAGAGTCTCACTCTGTTGCCTGGGCTAGAGTGAGTGCCGTGGCGTCAGCCTAGCTCACAGCAACCTCAAACTCCTGGGCTCAAGCGATCCTCCTGCCTCAGCGCTCCCGAGTAGCTGGGACTACAGTCATGCGCCACCATGCCCGGCTAATTTTTTCTATATATATATTTTTTAGTTGGCCAGATAATTTCTTTCTATTTTTTTTAGTAGAGACGGGGGTCTCACTCTTGCTCAGGCTGGTCTCGAACTCCTGACCTTGAGCAATCCACCCGTCTCGGCCTCCCAGAGTGCTAGGATTACAGGCGTGAGCCACTGCGCCCAGCCCTATTTTTAAATTTTTTAAACTCTTTTTGTTAAAAACGAAGACACAGTAATATTCTCCAGGGATTAGGGGGTTGGGGGTGGTGGTAAAGTCACAACTAATGGATGCGGTGAGCATTGTAGAGGGGAAAGGCATGCCTCTAATCTTCAATCCTCACTTGAGTGAGGCAAAGACATAAAATGTAACCAAAATGTTTGTACCCTCATTCTGATATAAAAATTTAAAAAAAAATTAAGACACAAACACACACATTAGCCTGGGCTTACCCAGGGTTAAGATCATTAATATCGAGATCCAAAGACACAAATCTGTTGAAAGTGAAAGGACAGAAAAAGATACTCCATTCAAACAGTAACTAAATACTTCATTTTTAAATCCTTCAGGTATGCTCCCCAAAATTCTAATATTTGAACTGTTGAATTCTATATAAATCTAATACTGCATATTACTCTAAATCATCATTCCTTTGCCAGTTACAGAGCAAAACACAGCGCTTATCATGGACTTTTTTGTATTCCTGTAGTACGAGTTCCATCCTATGCTCACCACCATCTTGTGGACATCACTTCCAGCATGGGTCCAATCATAATAAATGCCAGCGGATACGTCAGCTGGAAAATTATCTACTACTTCTTCAGGAAAGTTAGCTAAATAACTGAAGTAAACATTTTGAGTGTCATGAATTTCATATTAAATATTAATAAAAGTCATATGTAAAGCTAAAAAAACAAGATCATTAATATCATTGTCTTCCACTTC
This sequence comes from Varecia variegata, assembly GCA_028533085.1. Taxonomy (NCBI): domain Eukaryota; kingdom Metazoa; phylum Chordata; class Mammalia; order Primates; family Lemuridae; genus Varecia; species Varecia variegata. Next base: position 90,010,777 of record CM052444.1, on the reverse strand, counting down.
CACATCTTGTCCCACTTTGAAGATCTTCAGGGGCAGTAGCACAATTCCTTCTTCTGGAATACCGCCTGAAGGACCTTCCTGAGGCTCCTTAGGTGTCAGTCTTTCAGAAATCTCATCTAGACCTAAAGGTAGCAGTCAGTCTTTAGGGAAAAATGTTTACATCAGTACCATAAACATTGCCTTAGCAAGTTATGATGGCTACAATGTCACTAGTTAATAGGAATTTTTTTAGCTCTGTTATAATCTTATGGAACCATCATTGTATATGCAGTCTGTCCTTGACCCAAATGTTGTTATGGAGTGCATGACTGTATATATTTGGTTGTAGAAAATCTAACAACTTCTGTAGATGTCTTTTTTTTTTTTTTTTTTTTTTTTTAGGCAAGCATGAAAATGAGGTTTATTCAGGAGAGAAAGATAGGATTATAGGGCAAGAGCAAGATATACAGAGCATGGTACATACGCCACAGATAATGAGTGGACCTGTTGTCACAGCAGGAAAAGAGAGCCAAAGGAAGGGAACAAAAAGAGAGAGCTGTGGATGTCTTCTGATATTTAGACAAAGCTGTAAAATTGGGTTTTGGTAGTCATACTTTGCTGGGCATTGCATCAAAAGTCAAATATCCCTTTACAGGCAGGTTTTGCACATGTTCTGAAACCCGATTAGCTCTTAAAACTATTAATAACTTAACTCTATTCAATACTGAGAGAGACCTACTAATGAGCATCTGTCCATGATGATGTTACCTGAAGGAACTGATGTGGGTGGGTGTGAACTGTGTTTCTTTCCCAGCTGCATGAATTTTTGGAGTCTACTTTCAGTACCCAAGCAGCTTTTGTTTATTTATTTATTTTTTAAGAGACAGAGGTCTTGCCATGTTGCCCAAGCTGGCCTCAAACTCCTGGGCTCTCTTTTGAGACAGAGTCTTGCTCTGTCACCTGGGCTAGAGTGCAGTGGTGTCATCATAGCTCACTGCAACCTCAAACTCCTGGGCTTAAGAGATCTTCCTGCCTCAGCCTCCCAAGTAGCTGGGACTACAGACGCCTACCGCCATGCCCAGCTAATTTTTCTATTTTTCTATTTTTAGTAGAGACCAGTCTCGCTCTTGCTCAGGCTGGTCTCCAACTCCTGAGCTCAAGCAATCCTCCTGCCTCAGCCTCCCAGAGTGCTACGATTATAGGTGTGAGCCACCGCCCGCCCCCCCTCCCCACCTAAGCAGCTAATTCTTGAAGTAGAAAGAATAGGTATTGTTTTCTCTGTTTCAAGATTAGAAAATTGAGATTTAAACAAGTTAGGTGATAATGTTTATCCAAGGGCACACTATATTATACACTATATTATGTAGCCAGAAGGAATATCCAGACTCCTTCCAGTTGTCTGCCCATAAGAGTCAGGGAATCATCATGTGAAACTCTGATTTTGTAAAAATTCCTCCCCTTTTACCAGGCTTAAGTATATCCCTTTCTAAAGCTGACTTGATGTTCTTTCTAAAGCTTTTGTCCGGTAAAGAAAAAAAAAAAAGGAATAGTTCCAAACACTAGTTAAGTATTAATAGCACTCTCTTACTGCTGATATCAACAACCTTTGTAGAGAGCAACTCAGCAACAGCCATGCAAAATCTAAAGTCTTCGAAGAATTCCTCTCCTAGGAATGTATCCTCATAGGTAAAATTAGGTTTAAGGGGAAATTTACCAATAAAGGTTCATTCATTCTAACAAGCAATGTATACTGTAGTACAATATAGTAGCAAATGGAATAGATCCATCCAGTCCCTGACTCCACAAGGCTTACAGTTGAGTGAGGACGGAGGGTAGCAAATGGAGTATGACACTGAATTTGGCCTCTGGGAAAGCGTTCCTGAGGCAATGATTTTGAATCTGAAACCTAAAGAATAAATAGAAGACAACCAGGCAAAGTGTGGGAGGAAGGACAATTTGAGGAGAGGCAGAACCGTGAGGTTGGAGAGAATGTGCTGTAATTCAGAAACTGAAAGACAAAGATGGCCGGAGTAAAACCATCCAGGTGGCATATTGAAGCCTGAAGGGGCTGCTACAGCCTGGTCTCACAGGCCTTGGATGTTCATTGCAATTACCTTCACCAGGCATCAGCAAACTTTTTCTGTACCTTATACCACATACAAAAGATTAATTCAAAATGGATCAAAGACCTAAATGTTAGAGCTAAAATTATGAAACTTGCCAGGTGCAGTGGCTAACACCTGTAATCCCAGCACTTTGGGAGGCAGAGGCGAGAGGATCACTCAAGGCCAAGAGTTCAAGACCAGCCTGGACAATAGTGAGACCTTGTCTTATTTTATTTTATTTTATTTATTAATTTTTTTTTTTTTTTTGAGACAGAGTCTTGCTCTGTTGCCTGGGCTAGAGTGCCGTGGCGTCAGCCTAGCTCACAGCAACCTCAAACTCCTGGGCTCAAGCAATCCTCCTGCCTCAGCCTCCCGAGTAGCTGGGACTACAGCTATGTGCCACCATGCCCGGCTAATTTTTTCTGTATATATTTTTAGTTGTCCATATAATTTCTTTCTATTTTTAGTAGAAACCAGGTCTCACTCTTGCTCAGGCTGGTCTCGAACTCCTGAGCTCAAATGATCCTCCGCCTCGGCCTCCCAGAGTGCTAGGATTATAGGCATGAGCCACCTCGCCCGGCCAAAAAAAATTTTTTTTCAACATGGAATTACCATATGATCCAGCAATTCCTTTTCTGGGTATATACCAAAAAAATTGGAAGCAGAGTCTACAGCCATCAGCCATACCACCCTGAATGTGCCTGGTCTCCTATGATATCAGAAACTAAGCAGCGTTGGGTTTGGTTGAATTGAAGGCAGGGACTTGAAGAGATACTTGTACACCTGTGTTCGTAGCGGCATTATTGACAATAGCCAAAAGGTAGAAACAACCCAAATATTCATCAAGGGATGAATGGATAAACAAAATGAATGGGTAGCCATACAATGGAATATTATTTGGTTATAAAAAGGAATGAAGTACTGAAACATGCTATTGCATGGGTGAACCTTGAAGGCATTATGCTAAGTGAAATCAGCCAGACTCAAAAGGACAAATATTATATTATACCACTTATATGAGGTACTTTGAAAACTCAACTATATAGAGACAGAAGTAGAAGTTACCAGGGACTGAGGGGAAGGAGATGTGGGAAGTTATTGTTAAATGGGTACAGAATTTTATTTTATTTTATTTATTTATTTTTGAGACAGAGTCTCGCTCTGTTGCCTGGGCTAGGGTGCCGTGGTGTCAGCCTAGCTCACAGCAACCTCAAACTCCTGGGCTCAAGCAATCCTGCCTCAGCCTCCCGAGTAGCTGGGACTACAGGCATGTGCCACCATGCCCAGCTAATTTTTTTCTATATATATTTTTAGCTGTCCAGCTAATTTATTTCTATTTTTAGTAGAGACGAGGTCTCGCTCTTGCTCAGGCTGGTCTCAAACTCCTGACCTGGAGCGATCCTCCCGCCTCGGCCTCCCAGAGTGCTAGGATTACAGGCGTGAGCCACCGCGCTCGGCCTGGTACAGAATTTTAGTTTGGGATAATGAAAAAGTTCTGGAGATGGATGGTGGTGATGGTTGCACAACAATTTGAATCTATTTAATGTCACTAAACCGTACATTTAAAAATGGTTAAAATGGTAAATTTTATGTAATGTATATTTTATCACAATAAAATTAAAAGTAATTAAAATTAAATTAAAAATTTAAAAGAAAAAATAGAGAAGAGCAAGATTTTGAGTGTGCCCGTGATATCTCTGCCACTGGGCTGGGAGGTGGCCAGTGGCTCAGGGAACTTACACTCTAGTGGGCAAACAGTGTGCACACACAGTTCCTGGTATACAGCAAGTGCTCATAAATGTGGCTACTTCTTGATACCCTTTGGGTCACATTTGACAGGAAGCAAGATTCTCAATTAATTCTCCTTGGGGAGGTCTTGTGACTCAATGGTGACATTCTGTCTCTGAGTAAAGACTCTTAACATATATTCCTCAAATTATTGATGTGCTGATCGATGTGTCACCTGTGGACACTAAATAGGACGCTGATTTATTTTAAGATTAACTGAAGCACGAAATTCTACTGATTGCCTTGCACACAGACATTTTTAGCCTGTATGATGTAATCTGTAGCCAATGATTACAAATTCGGTACTGTACCCTCCAATGAAAACAGGGACAACTCCCCCTCCCTCCTTTTAAACTTTCCTATAAAAACCTTTCACCTTGTGACAAACTCTGGAACACCCCCAACTCTGTTGATGTGTCTTCTCGGGTCGATCCTCACATTTGGCTTCCAATAAACCTTTATCGAATTATTTCTGCTTCAGCAGCCTTATTTCAGTTGCCATAATGGTCCCCTTCACAGATAGGAAGAATGAGGTCCAGAGATGACATTAACTGAGATCGTATAGCAACAGAGGCAGCACTGATGCAGCTCTGAGCTCTGTAAGGTGAGTGGGTGGTAGGTGCCAGGTAACATATTAATAGTAATACCGGCTGGCATTTCTTGAGTGCTTACTATGTTCCAGACATGATTCTAAGGCCTTTGTGCATGTGGATTATCTCATCCCCCTGTGAGTGAGATACCATTACCACCTCCCTTTTACAGATGAGGAAACTGAGGCTGAGACAGAGACTCATTCAAGGTCACAGAGCCAGCAAGACTTGAATCTTGTCCTCTCTGACCTCAAACCCAGAAATTCAGCATTTTGCTTTGTTTCTTTCCTTTCTTTCTTTTTTGTCTTAAGACAGGGTTTCACTCTGTTGCCTGGAGTAGAGTGCAGTGGCATCATCATAGCTCACAGCAACCTCAAACTCCTGGGCTCAAGTGATCCTCCTGCCTCAGCCTCCCAAGTAGCTAGGACTACAGGTGTGTGCCACCACACCCAGCTAACTTTTTAAATTTTTTGTAGAGATGGGGTGTTGATATGGTGCCCAGGTTGGTCTCAAACTCCTGGCCTCAAGAGATCCTCTTGCCTCAGACTCCCAAAGTGCTAGGATTACAGGCATGAGCCACTGTGCCCGGCATAGCCTTTTGCTTTGGTTGAGGTGGTGGAATGTGGGTGAGGGTGAGGTGGGGTGGGGGAGGATGTGACTCACCTGACTGTATCTAGATTCATCCCAGACTCTTTTTTTTTTTTTTGGATCAACTGGCAGCACTTCTTCCTTTTCTCTCTCTGCTTCCTTTCTGATTCATTCCCCATCTGTTAGTGGCTTCTGGCTTCTGAGAATGTGAATACAGAAGAGTGGGGTAAGCTGTGGGGGGAGGGGAAGTCGGCACAAATGTGCAGGCAATCCTTAACAGACAAATATTTTTTGAGTTCTCTCTATGTACCAAACAGTGAGTCCTACCATGGATAAAACAGACTTTGCCCTTGTTCTCGTGGAGATTCCATGGCAGGGTATATATTGGAGGGGAGAGGGACACAGACAGGAGCCAGACACGTCAGGGTGGGTAAGCGCTGTAAGGGAGATTGAGGCAGAGTGTCTGGGGAGGGGACACAACTTTATACAGTGAGAACAGGGAAGATCTGGCTGAGAAGCTGAGCCTTGGGGATGGGAGGATCTGGGGAAACAGTGCAGGCAAAGGCCATGAAGGCCAGTGTGGCTGGAGCAGAGTGGCAGAAAGAGGGCTAGTCAAGAGAAGAGCCCAATGCCAGGTCATGTAGGGTCCTGTAGACCATGATGAGTTCAAGTTTTATTTTATTTTACCTTTATGTTATTTGTTTATTTATTTATTTATTTTTAGAGACAGGGTCTTGCTCTGTCTTGCTCAGGAGGAGTGCCTCCTGAGTGGCTAGGACTATAGGCATGCCACCGTGCCCGGCTCATTTACTCTTCCATTGGAAGAGTAAAGAATGAAGACTCAAAGTCAGCAGGACAGAAAGCGGGGAGGCTAATTAGGAGGCTCTGGGTGAACAGAGGCAGGTGATGGTGACCAAGTGGAGGTTCTGAGAAGATGTGGTGTTATAGGGGTCTTTTTTTTGTTTGTTTGTTTTGTTTTGTTTTGTTTTTTGCTTTTTTTTTTTTTTTTTAGCCAGCCGTTGTTGCCTAATTATAGGGGTCTTGACAGTGGCTGAGAGGTGAAGGCACCATTCCCTGAGGAGGGGGATACTGGAGGAGAAGCAGGTTTGTTGGAGACTTTTAAGGGCAGGGAGGGAAGCAATGAATTCAGATGTGGACATGTTGAGTTTGGGGAGTTGGTCGCTGGTCAGGGTGATGGAGACACTGTTCCAGGCTGGAGGTCGATACCTGGGAAAAGAGACGAGAGGTTGCCACTGGGGACCTGTAGGCCGTACCTCTTCACAGGTGGGTAATAGAGAGCCCAGATGAGGCTTGAAGTTTTTTGTCTTTAAAAATCAGTTATCAACATTTATAAATCCAGAGATACCAAATAAAACCCAGGATTTTGGCCTCCTCTTCTGAATTAGCTGGTCTGGCTGCTCTGGGGCCACATTCTCCTAACAGAGGCCCACTCCTCCAGATAGAGGAGTTGGTGCACCCCCAGATGGGGCATGAACTCTCAGCTGGTTCGATGGTCCAACCCCAGCAGGCCTGCTGCAGATTCCACTCAAGGCCTAGTCCTGGCAGGCCCTGGGGTGTTAACCTCTGGCATGGATGGGTGGTAACACTATAGAAGGGGAAAAGACTGGCCTGGGACAGAGCCTAAACTTCAGATGGACCCATTGGGAATGGTAGTTCTGTTGCTGCCCAGCCTGGTAAGTGTGCCACTTAACTTCACCGAGCCTGTCTTGCCTCTTCTGGAAAATGGGATAGCACTCCCCACCTGGAAGGGAAATTCCCTACCTGGAATTTCATCTATGGGAGAGTTCCTAGCACTGTGCCAGCACATAGAAAGAGCTCAAGGGATGTTAGTTTATTTTCCTTTTAACCTGCTAAGCAGCTAGTCTCAGGAAATCAGAACAGTCAGGCTATAGCATAGACTGACATACGGAGCCCAGATTCTATGCAACCTCAGTTTTCCTATCTGTAAGATGGAAGGTACTACTGTAGTACCTACCTTGTGAGGATTAAATAAGGTAACATTTTAAAAAATGCTTAAAACAGGGCCTGGCATCCAGCAGGGTTAGCCATTAGTATTGGTGCTGCTGCTGTTGCTATTTGGCATGGAGTAACCATACTTAGGAGCCAGTGGACCTGTGGTTCTCAAAGCTGGCTGGCCATCAGGGTCATCTAGGGACACATAAAAAAAATACTCACGTCTGGTTCCTACCCCCAGAGATCCTGCCTAAGTCCCTCTGGGCGGGCCCCTGGTATGGGCAATTTTTTTTCTGAGATGGAGATTAGTGTACAGACATTTATGAGGGGGCATTCTTGAGATGGATACCTGGTTTGGGAAGGAAGGGAAGGAAGCAGGATGGGGCAGAGCAGGTATTTTATAAAATCCCCTCAAGTGATTTTCTGTGCAGCCAGGGATGGGAGTTCCACAGTGGAGGGGTAGTTAGGAGCATGTGCCCTGGAGGGCAATTGCCTATGTTCAAATCCGACCCAGCCACTAAGGAGATGTGTGGACTTGGGAAAGTTGCTTAACCTCTCACGGTGTTAGTAACAGGACTTGTGAGGTCAGATACATCTAAGGTGCTAAGAGCGGTGCCCGGCAGCCAGCAAGCTCTCAGCAGGCCTGGGCATCACCACCCCTCCTTTTCTGCTGCTTCCAAACTGGTTACCCCAATGAGGGCCTGTGTCCAGCTCACACCCAAAATCTCCCTCTAGGTGCCTCGAACATCCCACACTGAGGCCTCTCCCAACCCTGCCAGCTGCCCCCAAGATTATTTTTGGCCCTTCTGCTGTTCAGCTTTTTTATGTACCCAAATGAAAAGAATCATCTCCTAAACCATGTTGTCTGGTCAGAAATCAGAGAGGCCCCAAGACTGCTGGAGTGGAGGGTAGAACCAGACTGGGCACTCGAGTACCTCTCATATTAAAAAAAAAAAGGGAGAAAAATTCTCTTCAGTGCTTAGGAAACAGTATTAAGTAAAGAAAAAAAAAACATAGAATTGCATATTGAAGATAATTTATCAAGTCAAAGGAAAAAAAAAGTATACAGAAGAAAGATTGGAAGGAAACAGCCAGATGCTAGAGGGAAAGGTTTGTTTCCATTCTGCTTCTTTACCCTTTTTTGCACTTTGCAATTTTTTACAGTGAACCTATAATTACAGGGAAAACAATGAAGTGAAAAAAATGAAAAAGAAAAGTCTTCACATGACTTTTCTCCTAAAACAATCATCTCATTGCCTTATGTCTAATTCCTCCTTTCTATAAAAAAAATTGCAGTGTCGTCTCCACTGGCTATTTTTACACTTCTCTCTTATCCTCTACAATCTGGCCTCCTGCCCTACGGTGGAGGTGACTCCACCCTGGGAGGATCAGCAGTGACTTCTCAGTTACCAGTGTCTTCTCCTTTTTCTTTTCCTGGGCTCTCTGCAGTACCTGATGTTGTTGGTGTCATCCCCTCCTTGGGGAAGCTCCCTCCCTGCTCTGTGGGAGGGACCCAACCTTTCCAACCACTCATGGTTGCTCCCTGTAGGTTCCTCAAGTCTTGGTGCTCCCCAGGCTTAGGCCTCTGGCCCTTCCCTCTCTGGACACTCTTCCTGGGTGATCCCGTCTACATGACAGGTCCCAAATTCTAGCCCTGGCCTTTCTTCTCAGACGAGTCAATCCACCTTCCCCTGGACACCTTAATCTGGATTCACCGCAAGCACCCCAGACTAAAAAGGCCAAACTGACCTCCGTTTCTACTTTCCCTGAATCCCCAAGCAACTCTTCCTGCTTTGTTCCTTCACTTGAGGTCACCCTTGTCCCTTTCTCTCCCTCACCCCCCACATTCGGTTGGTTACTAATGCCTGTTGGTCCCAGTTTGGAAGTGTGTCTGGAGCACAGGGGCTCACTGCTGATGTTCTTTTCAGATTTTAAAGCCTGCAGAGAAAAAGAAGCCAAATGCCACAAGATCCCTACCATCTCCAAGGGGTATGATCACAAAGCAAGCAAAAAAATGTCATTTTGACACTGCCTAATTGGGACTTACAATATTTAGGATCCAAATCAGGCTTATGGAGAAATTCTGCAACCACTTCTGCACCAAATATGCAGGACACTCTTCTGCCATTTTTCACCTCGGCCTAAAACACCTCACGGCTGCTGTGCTCGGCTTTGTCCTGTGTGAGGCCCTCATGCTCTCTCGCCTGGTTGATCATAACAATGTAGGGGTCAAGGGAAAAACTTCCCCTTTGCCCTAAGAAAAAATCAGCTCACAAAAGGCAGATTAATTGGAGAAAGGGCATACAAATTTATCTTAACTTGCATAACACAGGGGAATCATAGGAGAATGATTACCCAATATCCCAAAGAGGCACAGATGGTTCTATACCCTTCTTCTCGGAGGAAAGGGAGATGGGGATGATTTTACTGGGGTAGTAAATGATTTTTAGGGGAATATAATGGGCTTGAAGAACATATAGTGGCCTGGGACGAAGTCTGTTGGGCCTGCAGAGCAGACAATGGTTTGTGACAAAAATCTGTCCAGGTTTGGTGACAGACTTTAGTCTTTTTTCCTGTGATATGAGTTCAGTTCATGAAAACTCAGGGAAGGGACCAAAGGTAATCATTTTCTTCTTTGGAGAGTCCAGACTTTAGGCAGATAAAGGAACTTCAGAGAACTTTGTTCTGTGCTTTGGGAGAGACAGAGAATTGAGAGATGGTTGTGGGGTGGTAGGGTTGAGGGGAGGTCAGAGGCTTCTTCAGTTCTGCATATCAAACCACCATATTTTGGGGGTATCAGCCCTAACATCAGTCACCCCACAGTTTCCTTTTTCTGGTCTTCCTCCTCTCTGGTCCATATCTTATAATTTTTCTGATCATTCAGTATTCATTTATTCTAGCAACAAACACTTGTCACTTGCTGTGCACAAAACTCTGCTCCAAATACTGTGTGGGGAAAAGATTGACATAAAATAGGTAAATACATAATTTAGGGGATTCCAAATAGTGGGGCTTGCTATGCAGATAAGCAGGGGGGTGTGAGAGAAAGTAACCAGGGCATGGGGAGGGAGCTCCCTCAGATGCGGTCTTTGTCTTAACATAGTCCCTCAAGGAACATCATGGGGCCCCCATGGAAGCAGAGGCAGCAAAGATAGAGAAGAATGTGGCTGGGGATCCTGCCTTAGGGGAGCCAGAGAAGGCCTGTGAGGACTGAAGGATGAGAATGAGCTCTGAAGACTTGAGGGAGAAGCTATCCATGTAGGGGGAAGAGCCAGTGACAAGGCTCTGAGAGAGAGTCCAGGCACAGAAAGGAGCCCAGGGTGTCTGGAGCACAGTGAGTGAGGGGCAGAGGAGAGGAGAGTAGCAAAGGGATCATGCATGGTGGCCCTGGGGTGAGGGGTCTGGGTTTTATTCTAAGTGCAATGGGAGTCTATTAAAGGGTTTGTAACAGGGAAGTAGCATGATTTGACTTTCTCTTTTTAAAAGATTACTTGCCCTAGGGTGTTTAGGGGGGATACCATCTGTGGGTGGGGTGGCTGGGGCTGCTGAGCACTAGAAAATTTCTGCGGTGGTGCAGACACATCCTGTGGGCTGGAGCTGGGTGTTAGTGCAGTTGGAGAGGACTTCAAAACCCCCCTTGGGTCCCTACCTCTGTAAGATAGCTCCGTATGGCAGCCATCTGCTGCTAGCCTCCCTTTTTAGCCCCATCTCCCTCCCATCACTTCCTACTTATTTGTCTTTGCACATGTTATTCTTTTTGGAATGCTCTTCCCCACTTTTCTCTTTGATGAACTCCTATTCACCCTCTGAGACCTGGCTCAAATGCTCCCTCCACTGGGAAGCCTTTCAGGAATCCTTCAGGCAGAGTTTTTTGTGCTTTTTCAGTGTTTTGTTTATTTCTCTAGGATAAACCCATCACACTGTACTGTAGTGTCCTCTATCTATCTATCTATCTATCTATTTTTAGAGACAGGGTCTCATTCTGTTGCCCAGGCTGGAGTGCAGTGGCCTGATCATAGCTCACTGCAACCTCCAACTCCTAGGTTCAAGTGATCCTCCCACCTCAGCCCTGACGAGTAGCTAGGACTATAGGCATGCCCCACCATGCACAGCTAATTTTTTAATTTTTTTGTAGAGACAGGGTCTATGTTGCCCAGGTTGGTTCTGAACTCCTGGCCTCAAGCTATCCTCCCGCCTTGGCCTGCCAAAGTGCTGGGATTTTAGGTGTGAGCCACCACCACACCGGCCTGTCCTATATCTGTCTCAAAGAAGGTGGACCAAGAGCTTCTGGAAAGCAGGGACACGGTTTTAGTAAATGTTCAATAAGTGTATTCTGCATAATCAAAAGATATAGATGTTCACAACAGTTCACATTGGTCGAGTCCAGTCATGAACAGCCCCCTTTAGATTCAGAATTATCTGCTTGTGTGTAAGTTCTTCATCATTAAGAACAGGTGCTAACATGAGTCTCCTTATTTGATCCAGGTAACAGCCCTGAAAGGTGGGCACACATGTTGGGATAATCATCTCTATTTTACAGATAAGGAAATCAAGGCTTAAGGGAGGTGTGACTTGGTCAAGATCCCCTACCTGTTAAAGCCAAGTCTAGAATTCAGATGGTCTGATCCCTAAATCCAATTCTATTATCTGATGTTTGGGCTTCCTCATCTGTCCTTTTTTTTTTTTTGAGACAGAGTCCACTCTGTGACCCTGGCTAGAGTGCAGTGGTGTCAGCATAGCTCACTACAGCCTCAAACTCCTTGGGCTCAAGCGATCCTCCCACCTCAGCCTCCCAAGTAGCTGGGACTACACGTGCATGCCACCACGCCCAGCTAATGTTGGTATTTTTTGTAGAGGTGGAATCTTGCTTTTACTCTGGCTGGTCTCAAACTCCTTGCCTCAAGTGATACTCCCGCCTTAGCCTTCCAAAGTACTAGGATTACAGGCATGAGCCACCTTGTCCGACCTATGTAATCCCCTCTTAACACTCACAACATTAAGCCTAATGGGAAATAAAGGCTTAGAGCTGTCAAGTAACTCTCCCAGAGTTGTTAAACTTCCAGCAGGGACGTCAAGACTTGAACCCAGAACTTCTCAAGCAGGAAAGGCTTGGCAAACAGACATGGATCAGAGAACATAAGGGGCTTGCTCACGGACTTGTGACCCAGTTACTGATCCATACTGAAGCAAATCTTCTGATGCCAAATTGATAGTTGGATCGTAACATGAAGGTCTGATAAGATGTAAGCTTCACACAACACGATTTAGGGAGGTAAAACGAGCAGAGTCCTCCAGAGAAGTCGAGAAAACTGGCTTGGACCCTGATTGTGGATGAGGTGATTCCTTAATTTAGGCCTTATTTTCCTTATCCATGAAATGAGGTAAGAAGAGTTACTGGGGTCCCCAGCGACCTTTCCAACACTGATTTTCAAGGGAAGAGACCCCCTGCTCAGGTGAAGACCGAAATCTCTCCTCCGAGGTTAATCCTCCGCGGGGCCGGCAACAGGGACGCGTTCCCTTTAAGGCGTCAGCTCGCCGGCGGCGGCGGCCGGAAGTGTTGAAGCCGGGCCTGGCGACGGCGGTGGCGGTAGGAGCCGTGGCGGCCTCTGCGCATGCTCCGTCGCCCGCCCGCCCTGGCCGCTCGCCGCCCGCCCGCCCGACGGAGACGGTGAGGAGGGGGAGGGGTGGGCGCTCCGGCGCGGGGTGGGGTGGGGGCGGGGGGGCGGGCGCGGGGGCCGCGCGGCGGCCGGCAAGGGCGGGCGGGTGCGCAGGGGGCGGGGGGCTGCTGCCTCCGCGGGCGCCTCCCCACGCCCTGTGCGTGCCGCCGCCGCCGCCGGGGAGCGAGCGGACGTCGCGGCGCCGCGGGGGGGGTGGGGGGACGCTGCCGCTGGGTCCGCCCGAGCAGCCGGGCCGCCCCCAGCGTAGCCGGCCGCGCCGCCGGGGCTCGGGCCCCAGGCCGAGGGCGGTGGGGACCGGCGAGGCCGGCACTGGGGGGGCCACGGCGCCCCCGGACCGAAGGGCCCGGAAGTACGCGGCCGAGAGGCCAGGAGGGGCCTGAGCGCCTCCGGCCTGAGAGGCTCGGGCGCCCAGGACCCCGGCGAGGGGTCCGGGGAGCCTGGGGGATCCCCAAAGGTGGGGCCTGCGAAGCACCGGGCCTTTAGAAGAGGAGCTGAATAGAGGCCTGGGGCCCGCCCCGGGGGAGGGGGCGATAGGTGAGGGAAGCCCGGATGTCCGTCCAGGAGGGGAGACCTTCGGAACCTCGGTGGGGGAGCAAGAGCAGAGAGTGGGTTCTGCTGAGAAGAGGAGAGTCCAATCTTCACCCGAGGGGCGCGTTTATGGCCTTGGCCATTCAGTCCAGGGGAGAAGAAACAGGTTCTTTTCCAAAGGCCAGGGAAACAAGGAAGAGAAGCTCCGAGGGAAAGTGAGCAGGCCTGGGTTTCCCATAGATAAGGGGTGGTAGGAAGAGTCCTAGAGCCTCCCGAAGTAGGACTGAGAAAGGTCTAAATTTGAGGGGATGAAGGTGATTTTGAGTACTTCCTGATGTATAGTTAGAGAACGGGGTAATCCGTTTTGTCAGGGGATGGGCAGACCTATCTTTTTGAGAGTGGGAGAGAAGGTAATTGAGGGAAGTAGCTTAGGGTACTGCTTTCTGAAATGACGGGAATTGGCCAGGTGTCATCTACTTGAGGGCCGAGAGAGATGGGGGCAGAATCTTACCTGAAGGTTTTGGGGAGTAATCTACCAGACTAAGGCGAGTCAAGCCTTGACCTAGGGATGACTGGAAGGCTTGGCTATCCAAGGAGCACAGGGAACCCTAAACTCTCTCAAGATGAGGGAAATCTCAAAACCACTTCCTAGCACACACAAAAGAGGCCTTGATTGGTATCTGGGAGAACCAGGAAATGGGGTTTTCCTCCTTGTCTCTGCTAATATTACCAAAGTACATTTGGGGGACTTTTTCATTAAGTGGTTAGACTGTCTCTCCTAATTTGACGGTCTTATTTTATACCACGTATGTATATTTAATGTCTACTGACTTAAATGATGACTTTTTCATTCATATTTACTTAAGCAAGCACATTGAATAACTAACTTCTCATCTTCATTGGGTTAATTGGGGCCTTATTTTGGTCTTGCTTTACGCAGAAGTCTCCTGAATTCTAGTGAGATGACTCTCCAAAGAACGGTTAATCCTATTGCTTCCTCAAACATCTATCTACATGTAGTCTTCAATCTGTGACTTACCCAGAACTTCACTTACTCTGGATATTTCCCTCACAGTGTTTCTGTGTAATTTACTTGTTGGCTTCACTACGTCTGGTAGCACTCTGGATCATCTACTAAATGCATGAAAAGGAATAAAAAAGCAGGTGAAATCAAGGAGTTTTGGCTTCAAGTAATAATAAAGTTTTAACTTGGAAATTTCTTAAGAAAACAGTCTATAAAAGTTACAATAGAGTGTGAAATAAATAAGTACATTTTGGGTTAGAAAATTTCAGAATATCTGGCATTATTCCTCTTCAACTACCAGTTCCAATGTCCCTGCAATCATGTGACACTTGTGTTTACTTCAAACATAGCATCTTGCCATATTTTAGACGTTGGGTTTTTAAGACACACAAAAATTAATTTAGAGTAAATCAGATGTCATTTGTTTTGTTTTCTGATAGCTTATGTGGGCAGTGATAGGCTTAGTTTCAAGGTGTCTTTTTTGTCTTTGAAAATAACTACAAAATAATTCTTAAGCTTTTCATATAAATTTGACATTTCCTTTATGTGTGTTCACTTAGAATTATAGAGAGTGTTGTGTGATTCCACAATGAATAAGGCCTCTCCTATGAAATACTCAAAGGATCAACTCACTCATCAAGCCTCTGGAGTTTTTGTTGCTATAAATAAGAGCTACTTTTCACTTTACACTCAGCTCAAAGAGATGGCCTTGCATTTAGCCAGTATAGTTTGTAGAGCTGGTTTCAGGTTACTTGCAAAGAATACGGTAGTTAGGGTAATGAGAATACTCAACCCAAACTTGCTTCTGTAAAGAATGTAAGAGTTGTCATGTTGAATCAGACCTGTGTCTCTGACTGACACAGAGACATACTGTGATGGTTATAATTATCCTCTCTGATAAACTCTCAGAAGGCTAGAGAATTAGCGAGAACATTCTTCTTGGGTTCTAAGGGGTGGGAGGGGTAAGGAGTAAAATATGAGTTCTTATTGAGGAAGGTATCAATCAAGAAGTTAGTCAACCCCTTATTGAGATGTTGTAGAAGGGACTCAGCCTTAGGGTAGAGATTGAAATTAGAAGCATCATTCTAATTTGGCTTCTATAACCATTCCATCACCCGTTAATTTGCCTAAGCTATTATAGGTTGAGCATCTGAAAATCTGAAATCCAGAATGCTTCAAAATCTGAAGTTTTGATTGCCGACATGATGCCTGCCACATATGGAAAATTCCACATATAGTACTTAACCCAAACTTTGTTTCATGCACAACATTATTTAAAATATTGTATAAAATTACTTCAGGCTTATGTGTAAGGTGTATATAAAACATAAATGAATTTTCTGTTTAGACTTGGTCCCATTCCCAAGATACCTCATTATGTATATGCAAATATTCCAAAATTTGAAAAAAAAAATAGGAAATTCAAGACACTTCTGGTCTCAAGCATTTCAGATGAGGGATACTCAACTGGTAATTTTTAAAAAATTAAAGCATCTTTTTGGAGTAATAAATTCCATAAAGTTGCTACCCGCTAAATTATTACATCTTTTAAATTAATTAAATGTTTAAATAATTTAAATAATTAAATAATAACAGAAAAGTGCTTGGCAATTAATGAGTGTCCAGTAAATATTAGCTGTGATTATTACTTTAACTCACCCTACATTTTTATAGTTCCAGTTTTGAAGATTTTTGTTGGTTCAATTATTCTAGAATTTGATGGCATTTGTATACTTTATCATATCCCTTTTTGGCCTTTTCGAGACTCAAGAGTCCTAATTGTTTTGGTTCTACTGCTGACAAGCCAGCTGAACCAGTCCATTGATTGTCTTTTTTTCTAGTTTTAAACTTCTAAGTAGTAGAAGTTCATATTGTGTACTGTAATACCTCACAATTCCTTTTTCCCTATAGTGTACAATAGTGTCATGCATCTCTTTCCTTTCTATAGTTCCTTAAGAGCAGGTATTGTTCATCCTTATATCCAAGAAGCCTAATTCTGTGCCTGCTGTGGAGTAGAGACTCAGTAAATAGTTGTGGAACTGGCCACAATGATAACCCATAAGGTGTGTAGCTTAGCATAGCTGCCTATGCAAATTTATGACCCCTATGATAGGAAGGCAGAAAGTTCTAGAAGTCTTCAGGGAAGATGAGTCATTCATTGAACAAAAATGTATCACATAGCTGCCATGTGCCAGATTTTTTTTTTTGTGCCAGATTTCTTTAGAAAGTTTCAGGTAAGCAGTTTTGTAGATAGAAGTCTGATATTTGAAAACCATGTATTATACTCCCATGTTCTGGGCACTGTTCTAGGTAGAGGGGAGCTGCTGAATAAGAAAAGCAGTCCTTGCTTTCCCATGATGTACCTTCTGAGGGGAAGAGGCCAACAAAGTGAAATAGTGGTTGTCACAGGGTTACTGCATGGTGCTGAGGTAGTAAGAACACAAGCTCGAACCTAGTGAAGGAAGTCATAGAAAGTCTCCCCAAGGAAGTGATGTTTTAAATAAGTCATAGAAAGATTAGGGACTAGCTAAAAGGGAAGAGAAAGAAAATTCTAGGTAGAGGAAACAAGTGTGAAGGCTCAGGTGAGGAAATATGGTATATTTGAGAAATTGGAAAAAATGTAATGACAGGAGCTCACAGTGTGAGAAGAAGACCTCTGAGAAATGAGGCTAGCAGAGTGGGCAGGGGACAGATTGGGAGGATTTTGCAAGCCAAGTTAAGGTGTTTGCACACCTTAACACAACCACATGTAGTAGCAACAGGAACCCACTAAAGGAGTTTTAAGTGAGGAAATGGCCTATGGCCTTTAGTAGGATCACTTTGGCTGTTCAGCAGAGAATGAATTGGAGGAGAGCAAGACCAGAGATCAGGACACTGATGAGAAGCAGCTGCAAAAATCCAAGCATTAGAGTGTGGTGGCCGAGAACATGGTGGTGGCAACACAGATGGAGAATGGGAGAATGATTAAAAGAGATATATAGGTGGTAAAATGGTTTTGGTGGTGTAAAATGGATTTGGTGGTGGATTTCAAAGAGAAAGAGACTAGTGTGGTGGCTCATGCCTATAATCCTAGGACTCAGAGGTCGAGGCAGCAGGATCAGTTAAGGCCAAGAGTTCAAGACCAGCCTGAGCAAGGACAAGACCTTGTCACTACAAAAAATAGAAAAATTAGCTGGATGTGCTGGTGTGCACCTATAGTCCCAGCTACTCAAGAAGCTGAGGCAGGAGGACTGTTTGAGCCCAAGAGTTTGAGGTTGTTGTGAGCTATGATGACACCACTGCACTCTACCTGGGGCACCAGAACGAGACTCTGTCTTAAAAAAAACAAAAGGAGGGCCAGGTGCGGTGGCTCACGCCTGTAATCCTACCACTTTGGGAGGCCGAGGCGGGTGGATCGCTCGAGGTCAGGAGTTCGAGACCAGCCTGAGCAAGAGCGAGATCCCGTCTCTATTAAAAATAGAAAAAATTAGCCGGACAACTAAAAATAGAAAAAACTAGCTGGACATGGTGGTACCTGCCTGTAGTCCCAGCTACTCGGGAGGCTGAGGCAGTAGGATCGCTTAAGCCCAGGAGTTTGAGGTTGCTGTGAGCTAGGCTGACGCCATGGCACTCACTCTAGCCCGGGCAACAGAGCGAGACTCTGTCTCAAAAAAAAAAAAAAAAAAAAAAGGAGAAAAGAAAGAGGAGTCAAAAATAACTCTTTAGTTTCTGGCTTGAGAAAATGGGTGGAGGGTAACACCATTTTCTGAGACAGGAAACACAGGAGCAGGTTTGAGAGGGAACGTGAGTTCAGTTTAATGTGCCTGCAAGACATTTTAGGGACTGTTGGATTAGAGGATATAGAATTCAGGAAAAGAGTTTAAATGTGAGAATCATAAAGTGTAGAAATAGAAGGCAGATATGAAGAATTTTAACTAGGTCATACACTAACAAAAATTAAATGAACCAACATATATCATTGCCTAAGATGAGCAGGCAAAAAGATTTTTCAATAAGACACAGCACCTCCTCACAGAGAGTGTAGTGCAGTTATGGAGATAAATGTTCAATTAACTGCAATACAGGGCACAGTGTGTGTAAACAGGAGAGAGCTACAAACCAAGTGTTAGGGGAACACAGAAAAGAATGATTTGGTGGTGGCTCTGTGGAGGAATGGGCTTTGAACTGGGCCTTGAAGGGAGAAGATGAGGGAGAAGGACGTTTCAGGCTTAGGGAATAACAAAGGTTGACTGGGTGCAGTGGTTCATGCCTGTAATCCCAGTCCTTTGGGAGGCCAAGGCAGGAGGATTACTTGAGCCCAGGAGTTCAAGACCAGCCTGGGTAACATAGCAAGACCCTGTCTCTAAAAAAAAAAAAAAAAAAAAAAAAAAAAAATCAATCGGGCATGGTGGCATGTGCCTGTAGTCCTATCTACTCAGGAGGCTGAGGTGGGAGGATTGCTTGAACTCAGAAGTTCGAGGCTGCAGTGAGCTATGATGACACACACCACTGCACTCCAGCTGGGGTGACAGAGTGAGACCTGTGTCTAAAAAAATGAAAATGGAAAATAATAAAAAGACTGGAAAATTATTTTGGGGCAATAAGGAGAATCCGAGTGCCATGCTTAAGTGTGTGTATTATAGGCAAATAAGTGCTGTGAGAGAGCTGAGATGTGGATTAAGTCTTCTGACTACCAGTTGCATACTCAGACTTGCATCCATTGTGTGCCTGTTCTGTCCAGGCACAGCCCTAGTCATCTTCACATACTCACATATTTAAATAAATGTAGTGCTCTTACCTATACTTAAATGACTCTCTCATTTCAACTGTGAGGACTGACAGCTGCAGAATATCCTGGGGTCCTCTGAGTTTTCATTAAGACTGGGAAAATGCTTGGAATTACTTTAGAGTCAACGAGCACATGGTGCTGGATACTGGTTTCCTCATTGGCTCTGTAAGGGAGTTGTTGGGCAGGATTGTATCTCCATTCAGTCTGAGGCAAAGAGTTCATACAGTTGAATTCAGCATTTAAACAACTATACAACGTAAGTCATCTTCCCCTTCCCGTGCAGCTCAGTTCAGTTAGTCAGCAGATACTTAGTTAAGCATTTACAAAGGACAAAGGACTTGATGAGGTCCTTTGTAATGGCTGGTTGTGCAGAAAATAGATATGATTCCTATTTTCCAGGAGCTTACTGTTCGGGATGGAGGTAGTAGTGTGTTGTAAACCAGCTCTCCAGAAAAGTAAAATACTCTGATGTGTAGTGCTTATCAATTTCTATGGTCTATATACTCCCAGCATCACTGATGTCAAGCTACCAACTTGATGTCACTAAACTTGGAGTTGAGAAGGGATATGCATAATCGGCTCTCAGGAGCTGCTGGCTCTAGAAGACTGGATGAGTCACACATTCTAAGAAAACCTACAATAGCAAATGAGTACTGAGGCATATCTGGAAAGATCAGAGCCTGTGTCAGCCCCTCGTCACAGTTCCCATCCTCTTCAGAGGCCCATGATCTCCAGGGTGCTCTTGGACTTGGTAGTCATTATCTTGGCATTCTTTTCCTGTGGTTGCCATCTTTTCAAACGAGATAAAGTTACTGATGCTTCTTGTTCCTGACAGCAGCCTCAGCTATCTGACTTCATGTGAAAGATGGCTAATGCAGAAGTGAGTGTCCCAGTGGGGGATGTGGTTGTGGTACCCACTGAAGGAAATGAAGGGGAGAACCCTGAAGATACTAAAACCCAAGTGATCTTGCAGTTACAGCCTGTGCAACAAGGGTAAGTGGCTAGAGATTTGGATATTCTGAAATATTTTGGGAGGTTTAAAGGATGGGGAAAGTAAAACTTTGTGGTTGCTTAGCACAATGGAACATTTAACATCAACCAGAACTGGCTAAGTTTTTTTCTCCATAATATACTGTATTATGTGCTATATTCAACATTTTAATACTTATCACAGCAGTTATTTCTTTCCTCGTATCTCTTTTTCTTCTCCACTGGGATCTCCTTGAGTGTAAATTACATGGCTCCCTCATCTTATTTATCCATACCAGTTACAGGGCCTCTGTACATGTTTACCAAAAGACAGTGTAGTTAGGGTCAGAGGAGATCAGGCAAGACAGATACAAAAGTATTGATACCATAAGCTCTCTGAACCCTCATGGATGGGCAAATTATCAAGTGTAGTCTATCAAAAAATATATATCAACTACCTACTATAATACAGTATATTATGAAGGTGTTGGAAGAAATATAGCACATGGTTCCCACCATCATGGTGCTTGCAGTCTAGTTGTAAAAACCAGAACTACATATATGTAAATAAGAAGGTCATTTACATGGCAAAATCTAAGACATGCTAAGTGGCATGGTTAGGAAGTGCTTTGGTGTTCAGAGATGAGTATGAATTTGAAAGAAGAGATAATAAGATTTAAAAAGGGTTTTACGCTTGAGCCCAGGAGTTTGAGGCTGTAGTGAGCTATGATTGAGCCACTGCACTCCAGCCTAGGTGACAGAGTGGGACCCTGTCTCATAAAGGGGGGGAAGGGTCTAAAAGCATAAATAAAAATTAGATCTTAGAGAAGTGGAGGCGGGGGAGTTCTATTTTGGGGATTGTATAAGGATTTCTTCATAGGCTTCATAGGATTAGCAATGTTCCTAGGAAAACACGTAATACAATCCCAATCCAAGTAGTGTGCCTTGTCTTAAACATTTCTCTAGAAAGAGAAGCAGCCTTTCTTGGTAATTTTAAAAACATTTTAGTATAGAAAATTTTAAATATGTACACAGGTAAAGAAAACACTATAATGAACCCTCATATAAGTACCCATCACCCACCTTCAACAGTTATCAACACATGGCTAGTCTTTTTGTTTGTTTGTTTTTTGTTTTAATTTATTTTTTAAATTTCAAAATATTATGGGGGTACAAATGTTCTTGGTTACATGGATTGCTTTTGTAATGCTTGAGTCAGGGTTATAGGTGTGCAATCACCCAGATAGTGTTCATTGTATCCGTTAGGTAGGTTTTTGCCCATCCCCTCCTCCCCACTCCCCCCTGCTTGATTACCACTAAGTTTTGCTTCCCTCTGTGCACTTGTGTGCTCATCAATTAGTTCCAATTTAATAGCGAGTACATGTGGTGTTTGTTTTTCCATTCTTTAGATACTTCACTTAGGATAATGGTCTCCAGTTCCATCCAAATTGTTACAAAAGGCATTAATTCATCCTTTTTTATGGTTAAGTAGTATTCCATAGTATACATATACCACATTTTGTTAATCCACTCATGAATTGATGGGCACTTGGGTTGATTCCACATCTTTCCCATTGTGAATTGTGCTACAATAAACATTTGAGTGCAGTTGTCTTTTTGATAAAATGACTTCTTTTCCTTTGGGTAAATACCCAGTAGTGGGATTGCTGGATCAAATGGTAGGTCTACTTTTAGTTCTTTGAGGAATTTCCATACTGCTTTCCATAGAGGTTGTACTAATTTGCAGTCCCACCAACAGTGTAGAAGCTTTCCTTTCTCTCTGCATCCATGCCAGCAACTATTGTTTTTGGACTTTTTAATAAAAGCCATTCTAACTGAGGTAAGGTGATATCTCACTGTGTTTTTAATTTGCATTTCCCTAATGATTAGTGACATTGAGCATTTTTTCATGTGTTTATTGGCCATTTGTCTTCTTCTGAAAAGCTTCTGTTCATGTGTTTTGCCCACTTTTTTTTTTTTTTGAGACAGATTCTCACTCTGTTGCCCAGGCTAGAGTGCTGTGGTGTCAGCCTAGCTCACAGCAACCTCAAACTCCTGGGCTTAAGCAATCCTCCTGCCTCAGCCTCCCCAGTAGCTGGGACTACAGGCATGCGCCACCATGCCCGGCTAATTTTTTCTATATATGTTTAGTTTAGTTCCTATATATGTTTAATTTATTTCTATTTTTTTTAGTAGAGACAGGGTTTCGCTCTTGCCTCAGGGTGGTCTCGAACTCCTGAGCTCAAACGATCCTCCCACCTTGGCGTCCCAGAGTGCTAGTATTACAGGTGTGAGCCACTGCGCCTGGCCTTGCCCACTTTTTAATGGGGTTGTTTGCTTTTTTCTTACTGATTTGCTTGAGTTCTTTGTAGAATCTGGTTGTTAGCCCTTTATCAGATGGATGACTTTGAATACTTCCTCCCATTCTGTAGGTTGTCTGTTGATGTGTTGATATTTCCTTAGCTGTGCAGCAGCTTTTTAATTTAATCAAGTCCTGTTTATTTATTTTTGTTGTTGCTGTGATTGCCATGGGGATCTTTTTCATAAATTCTTTGCCTAGGCCAATATCTAGAAGAGTTTTTCCTACATTTTCTTCTAGAATTCTTATGGTTTCATGCCTTACATTCATGCCATACAGTCTTTTATCCATCTTGAATTAATTTTTGTGAGTAGTGAGAGGTATGGATCCTGTTTCATTCTTCTGCATGTGGCTATCCAATATTCCCATCACCATTTATTGAATAGGGATTCTTTTCCCCAGTGTATACTGTTCTCTGCTTTGTCAAAGATCAGTTGGCTGTATGTGGATGGTTTTATGTCTGGGTTCTCTGTTCTGTTCCCTTGGTCTATGTCTCTATTTTTGTGCCAATACCATGCTGTTTTGGTTACTATACCCTTGTAGTATAGTTTGAAGTCTGGTAATGTGATGTCTCCAGATTTGTTCTTTTTGCTTAAGATTGCTTTGGCTATTCCGGCTCTTTTCTGGTTCCAAACGAAGCATAGCATTATTTTTTCTAGATCTGTGAAATATGACATTGGTATTTTGATGGCAATTGCATTGAATCTGTAAATCACTTTGGATAGTGTGGACATTTTAACAATGTTGCTTTTTTTTTTTGAAACAGAGTCTCACTCTGTTGCCCAGGCTAGAGTGAGTGCCATGGCATCAGCCTAGCTCACAGCAACCTCAAATTCCTGGGCTCAAGCGATCTTCCTGCCTCAGCCTCCCGAGTAGCTGGGACTACAGGCATGTGCCACCATGCCCGGCTAATTTTTTCTATATATACTTTTTAGCTGTCCATATAATTTCTTTCTATTTTTAGTAGAGACGGGGTCTCGCTCTTGCTCAGGCTGGTCTCGAACTCCTGAGCTCAAACAATCCGCCCGCCTCGGCCTCCCAGAGTGCTAGGATTACAGGCGTGAGCCACCGCGCCCGGCCAACAATGTTGCTTCTGATCCATGAGCATGATATGTTTTTCCGTTTGCTTGTGTCATCTGTGATTTCTTTCCTCATTGTTTCATAGTTCTCTTTGTAGAGATCTTTCACCTCTTTGGTTCAGTATATTCTTTGGTATTTTATTTTCTTTGTAGCTATTGTGAATGGTACTGAGTCTTTAATTTGACTCTCAGCTTGACTGTTATTGGTGTATAGAATGCTACCAATTTGTGTACATTGATTTTGTAACCTGAGACCTTGCTGAATTTATCAATTCCAGGAGTTTCTTGCTGGAGTATTTGGAGTTTTCTAGATAAAAGATCATCAGCAAAAAGCAATAGTTTGACCTCTTCTTTTGCAATTTGGATACCCTTTATTTCTTTCTCTTGACTGATTGCTCTGGGTAGGACCTCCAGTACTATGTTGAATTGAAGTGGTGACAGTGGGCACCATTGTCTTGTTCCAGTTATTAGTAGGAATGCTTTCAACTTTTCCCCATTCAGTATGATGTTGGCTGTGGGTTTGTCATATATAGCTCTTATAATTTTGAGATATGTTCTTTCTGTGCCTATTTTGTTGAGAGTTTTTATCATGAAACGGTGCTGAATTTTGTTGAATGCTTTTTCTGCATCTGTTGAGCTGATCACAGGGTCTTTGTTTTTGCTTCTGTTTATGTGAATCACATTTATTGATTTACATATGTTGAACCATCCTTGCATCTCTGGGATAAAGCCCACTTGGTCATGGTGGATTATTATATTTTAAAAAAATTTTTTTTGAAACAGGGTCTTACTCTGTTGCGCGAGTGAGTGACGTGGCATCAGCCTAGCTCACAGCACCCTCAAACTCCTGGACTCAAGCAATCCTCCTGCCTCAACCTCCAGAGTAGCTGGGACTACAGGCGTGTGCCACCACACCTGGCTAATTTTTTCTATTTTTACTAGTCCAGCTAATTTCTTTCTATTTTAAGTAAAGACGGGACCTTGCTCTTGTTGAGGCTGGTCTCAAACTCCTGTCCTCAAGTGATCCTCCCACGTCACCCTCCCAGAGTGCTAAGATTATAGGTGTGAGCCACCGTGCCTGGCCTCCTTTCTAATTTCTTTTTTTTATTATTTTATTTTATTTTCCAGGTCATTTCCCATCTGAGATTAATTTCTGATTGAGCTTATTTGGTTCCTTTGCCTTCTATTCCTGGTTAATCTAGCAAGAGGTCTATCAATTTTGTTTCTCTTTTCAAAGAACCAAGTTTAGCTTTCACTGATCCTTTGTATTTTTTGTGTGTGTGTTTGTTTTCCATTTTGGGTGCTTTGATGGTGGTCTAGGTTCTGGATGGATGCCTTGGTTATAGATATCCTTAGTGTGGTGGCTTTCTCAGTTGCTAATTGTTTGTAGACTGTAGCAGTGGTGAGCTGTGTGTGGGCAGATTCCCTGTCTCTCATTGATGAGGGAGACTGGAGGGCTTTGAAATCCTTTCTCTTTCCCCAGCACTGTGGTTTTCTTAACAGTCCATGGCCAGTCTTATTTCATCTGTATATCCACCCACTCCTACATTTCTTTTTGCATCAAATCCCAGATATTAGTGTGTATGTCAAAAAGACAAGGAGTTTTTCTTTTCAGAAAATTTTTTTTTGTAAATATAACCAGATGTTTGCTGACATTTCTGAATATTGTTAAGCACAAAGGAAATATTGTAAGATCTATAAGGGAAAGTTGATATAAATAATTTCTGACATAAAATCAATGGAGTGATTTAAATTGTTATTGACACCAATAGATTATGTATGCTTATTCAAATTCATTTATTTGGAAATTTCATTTAGTGTACACACACACACACACACACTTTCATTTAGTACACACACACGCACACGCACACGCACACACGCGCACACACACACACATCCAGTTATTACCTTTTCGTATATGAGGACAAATTAAAGGGCAGGTTCTTTAGTTCCTGGCAGCTTTATTTTCTCATGAAGTCATCTTTTCTTCTATCTATCCTAAAATGCTCCAGTTGTCACTTGTTCTATCCCTAGCAGAGACAGAAAAAACTTTTATATGCTATTTATAATCTTAGGGTGTTTTTTTTTTAAAGATTTAGTTCCATTTATTTTTCTTTTCTCTCTCTCTCTTATTTTCCTTAATGATATTATTGCCTTTTCTGGAAAACTATTATTACTCAATTGCATGTGGGCATCTTTGTACAACATATATTGACCTCCCTGAGCCACCGTTTACACTAAGTTTAGTACATGAACTAGTGAATAAACATTTAGAGCTAGTGAATACTGCATTTTGAGATGCCTCCCAAATCAATGCTCAGTTGATTTCTCTAGTTGTATTATCTAATTATTTGAATATTTTATTGCATTTTAGCTTCATTTTATAAAAACAAGTGGGGTAACAAAAACATCAGTACCATTCATGAGAAGTACAGGTCAAGTTTAATATATCTGAGACGAAGATGGAAATTATCAAGTGTCAGTGTTCAGCCTCAGTCATACTTCACCTCATTGGCTGTGGGTTCAAGTAGGAAGGAAAAAAAGAATCAAAGAACATGTGTAAAATGGTGGGAATATACTGGTAAAGATTATATCCAAAAGACAAGAACTAATTAGGGATTTTATTTCAATATTTTTAGATTTTAATATACAGAACTCCCTTTAAATGTCTTTTTAGCTTATATATATATATATATAACATTTTATGCTTTTTTAGTTATTTATTATGTACATGTTTATAGAAATACATTATGCAGCATAAGTAGACTGTCTGGTAACAGTCTCCAGATATAAATACATAGACACATTGTATAAAATGATACTTTCATATTAAGAGTAGGTTGGCTTTAAAATGTGTCTACCATTTAACTTTTTTTTTAACATAGATACTAAGGTATCTAGAAAGCTTTTAATAATTCTGGGGATCTTTTAAAGCTAGAAGGCTTATTCAGCATATGCTTTCTTTTAAAAAATAATGGTTAACCTTTTCAAATAAAATTTCTTTTATAACATCAAAAAGTTCCCGGGGGGTTAGGGGGGCAAGGGCAATATATGTAACCTATACTTTTGTACCCCCACAATATGCTGAAATAAGAATTAAAAAAAAAAAATTGCAAAAAACAAAAAAAAAGTTCCTAGAAGGAGTGAAGGTACTGGGATTCCATCACCGTTCTTGACTTTCCTGTTTATTTTGGATTCATAATAGAGTTTTATTTTATTTTATTTATTTTTTGTTTTGTTTTTAAGACAGAGTCTCACTCTGTTGCCCAGGGCTAGAGTGCCGTGGCGTCAGCCTAGCTCACAGCAACCTCAAATTCTTGGGCTCAAGCAATCCTACTGCCTCAGCCTCCCGAGTAGCTGGGACTACAGACATGTGCCACCATGCCCGGCTAATTTTTTCTATATTTTTAGTTGGCCAGATAATTTCTTTCTATTTTTTAGTAGAGACAGGGTCTCGCTCTTGCTCAGGCTGGTCTCGAAGTCCTGACCTCGAGCGATCCTCCCGCCTTGGCCTCCCAGAGTGCTAGGATTACAGGCGTGAGCCACCGCACCTGGCCATAATAGAGTTTTTTGTTTGTTTGTTTGTTTGTTTTTGAGACAGAGTCTCACTCTGTTTCCTGGGCTAGAGTGCCGTGGCGCCAGCCTAGCTCACAGCAACCTCAAACTCCTGGGCTTAAGCGATCCTCCTGCCTCAGCCTTCCGAGTAGCTGGGACTATAGGCATGTACCACCATGCCCGGCTAATTTTTCTATATATATTTTTAGCTGTCCAGATCATTTCTTTCTATTTTTAGAAGAGATGGGGTCTCGCTCTTGCTCAGGCTGGTCTCGAACTCCTGAGCTCAAACAATCCGGCCGCCTCGGCCTCCCAGAGTGCTGGGATTACAGGCGTGAGCCACCGCACCTGGCCCATAATAGAGTTTTAAATATAATATGATCAGTATTTTAGTGCTACGTAAGTTTGTTCAGTCTGCTCTCTGACTTCATTCTTCTTCTGTAGAGGAAATTCAGTCCAAATGTAGTAGAATAGTTCAGTTTGAAGAGTAGTGGCCCTCTTTTCCCTTTCATTCCCTATTCCTCCCTAGTAGAAATTTTAAGGTCTTTGGAAGATTATTAATTCTTTCAGAAGTAGAGTATTCCTTAGTTTATGTAATAATCATCTCATTTTTTGAGAATCCTTAATTCTTTTTTTTTATTTTTATTTTTTTAGGTTTTTTTTGAAACAGGTTCTTGCTCTGTCACTTAGGCTGGAGTACAGTGGCATGATCATAGCTCACTGTAACCTCCAACTCCTGGGCTCAGAGGATCCTCCTGCCTCAGCCTCCTAAGGAGCTAGGAGTACAGGTGCACATCACTACACCCAGCTAAGTTTTTAATCTTTTTGTAGAAACAGGATCTTGCTCTGTTGCCCAAGCTGGTCTCAAACTCCTAGGCTCAAGCAATCCTCTTGTCTCAGGCTGCCAAAGTGCTGGGATTATAGGCATGGGCCACTGCGCCTGGCCCAAGAATCCTTATTTCTTAATCTGACAGTCAATTAATCAGAATGTCTTTCCTTAACATTCTGGATAAAAAGAACTTAACTGTATGTGGATTTTTAGTTTTCAGAGAATTGGGATACAGTAATGTAGACTTAACTTTAAAGCTCTAGTGAAGCACTAGCACCACATGTACTCACCATCAAATTGGTATTAACTGATCAACACTTAAGTGCACATATAATAACAACATTCATCGGGTATCGGGCACATGGGAGGGGGTAGGAGGTGATGGGTACATATACACCTAATGGGTGTGGTGTGTACCGTCTGGGGGATGGACACACTTGAAACTCTGACTTGGGTTGGGCAAGGGCAATATATGTAACCTTAACATTTGTACCCCCGTAATATGCTGAAATTTAAAAAAAATTTTTAAAAATAAAATAAATCTCTAGTAAATGTAATTTTATCTTCCTTTGATGATTCATAAGGCATGTCAGTATCTTATAATGCCTTAACATTTTGAACATATTTTATGACTTTTGACTATAGCTATAGTAGATACAGAGAATTAAGCTAAATTCATCACTATCTTTTTTTTTTTTTTTTTTTTTTTGAGACAGTCTCACTCTGTTGCCCGGGCTAGAGTGAGTGCCGTGGCGTCAGCCTAGCTCACAGCAACCTCAAACTCCTGGGCTTAAGTGATCCTACTGCCTCAGCCTCCCGAGTAGCTGGGACTACAGGCATGTGCCACCATGCCCGGCTAATTTTTTCTATATATATGTATTTTTAGCTGTCCATATAATTTCTTTCTATTTTTAGTAGAGATGGGGTCTCGCTCTTGCTCAGGCTGGTCTTGAACTCCGAGCTCAAACGATCTGCCTGCCTCGGCCTCCCAAAGTGCTAGGATTACAGGTGTGAGCCACCGTGCCCGGCCACTATCTTGAGTTATTTTAGATAATTTTTCCCTGATAAGATTTTTGTTTCTTTTATTTTTTAACAAAATTGAGTGGGTCTGTGGAATCTGATAAGATCTTTTTTACTCAGAAAAATATGGACTATGTCCCTTACTTTCCACCCTCAAGTGGAATTTTTTGATTTTTGAAATTATGTATACATGAGGATTTATTCTTTTAAGGGATTTTCAATTTTTTTTTTTTTTTTTTTTTTTGAGAGAGAGTCTCACTCTGTCACCCAGGCTAGAGTGTAATAATGTCATCATAGCTCACAACAACCTCAAACTCCTGGGTTCAAGCAATCCTCCTGCCTCAGCCTCCCAAGTAGCTGAAACTACAGGTACCCGCCACTGTGCCTGGCTAATTTTTCTGTTTTTAGTAGAGAAGGGGTCTTGGTCTTGCTCAGGCTGGTCTCAACCTCCTGAGCTCATGTGATCCCCCTGCCTCGGCCTCCCAGAGTGCTAGGATTACAGATGAGAGCCACTGAGCCCGGCCTGGATTTTTCACATATTGTTCAATTAAGAATGAGTTTACTAATTTTATTTGAAGCAATGGTTTCTCATGTTTATCACAATCCTCATTCATTGAACAGCCATTGGGTGCTTTGCCGTGTTCTAGTCAGTAAACTATGTGCCAGGCATACAAAATTGAATAAATGAATAAGACATAATCTCTGCTCTCAGGGACCTCTTAAGCTATGCCCAAGGGAAAACAGACAGATCAACAAGTATATAGTATTAAGTGTTATAGGTATTGTGACAAAAACCCCAAGTACAGTTCGAGGAGGAAATGAGTGATTATACCGAAGGCACTGGGAGGAAAAGCAACATAGAGGCTCCTTAGTAAAAGACAACAAGATGTGGAAGAATGTTCTAGGAAGAAGAATTAAGAGCAAAGATAAAAAGTGTAAAAGAAGATTGCACTTTTGAGAGCCACAGATAGTTTGGTAATGCTGGGGCTTGGATTTTAAACTGGGGTTTGGGGAGAGTTAAAACCAGGGACCAGATTTTGGAGAGGCTTAAATATCATATGAAGGATCTGGGGCTTTATTTTAACAGTGAGGAGAGAGAGGGTATTTAAAGTATTTTAAGGAGGGCGTTAACATGATCACTCTGGTGGAAGTATAGAAGATCAGTTAGGTGCAAAGAGACTAGTCCAGACTAGAGATTATGAGGCCTGAATAAAGGCAGTAACAGTGGAGATAGAAACAGGGAGGATGGCTGGTGTTAAAGATATGCATCTGGCAGGACTTGGTGACTGTGTAGGAGTTTAGGAGGAAGAAAAGGGAGAAATCTAGTGTAATTCCCAGATTTCTGTCTGGGGTCAGATTTCTGTTTACAGTGTACTGGGTGATGCCATTGACAAGGATGCAAAGTATAAGAATAAGAGTAGTTTGGAGGGTGGGAAAGGGAAGAGAACTTGTTAGTTATTTTAGACATGATGAATTCAACAAAGTCCTATGGGACATCCAAATGTATTTATTCATTTAGCAGTTAGCTGTGTCCTGCTATGAAATTCAGAAGGGAAGTCTGTGCCAGAGGTGTCACCATGGAGGTGGATTGTCATTGATGCAAAGGAGATTATTTAGGCAGTCCTTTTAAATAACAAGGTGTAATAATTAACACATTAGGTTTATTATAGAAATTAAACAAAGGATGTCATTGTATCATGTTAGGTTATCTGAGCCCATAAATGTAGACATTTTAGAGTGATCTGTATTATATAAACCTTCACTAAGTGGTGCCTCTAGTTACTGTTAGTTACTTTGGGTATAGTTTCCCTCTTACTTTTTTTCCACTAGGCTTTGCTCATGTCAACTCTTTGGTTATGGTACCTTAAAAAATGCTAAATTGCTTTAAAAAAGTCAAAACATGTAGATTCCAAGGGATATCAACTTTTATGGTCAATATGGTTATTCTTGTCTTGAACTATCTGCTGGTATTTATTTTTAGTCTTGTCAGGATAATTCTATAACATGACTTAGTTGTGTACTTGAAACAATACTGGCCGGGCGCGGTGGCTCACGCCTGTAATCCTAGCACTCTAGGAGGCCGAGGTGGGTGGGTCGTTTGAGTTCAGGAGTTCGAGACCAGCCTGAGCAAGAGCGAGACCCCGTCTCTACTAAAAATAGAAAGAAATTATATGGACAACTAAAAATGTATACAGAAAAAATTAGCCAGGCATGGTGGTGCATGCCTGTAGTCCCAGCTACCCAGGAGGCTGAGGCAGGAGTATCTCTTGAGCCCAGGAGTTTGAGGTTGCTGTGAGCTAGGCTGATGCCATGGCACTCACTCTAGCCCAGGCAACAGAGTGAGACTCTGTCTCAAAAAATAAAATAAAATAAAATAAAGTTCTAAAGGGAAATTCTGGTGTAATACAGTAGCAAGTGGTGGTATAAACACAGTAGCAAGGGCCGGATGCGGTGGCTCACGCCTGTAATCCCAGCACTCTGGGAGGCTGAGGCGGCCGGATTGTTTGAGCTCAGGAGTTCAAGACCAGCCTGAGCAAGAGCGAGACCCCGTCTCTACTAAAAATAGAAAGAAATTATAGGGACAGCTAAAAATATATATAGAAAAAATTAGCCGGGCATGGTGGCGCATGCCTGTAGTCCCAGCTACTCGGGAGGCTGAGGCAGTAGGATCGCTTGAGCCCACGAGTTTGAGGTTGCTGTGAGCTAGGCTGACACCATGGCACTCACTCTAGCCCGGGCAACAGAGTGAGACTCTGTCTCAAAATAAATAAATAAATAAATAAACACAGTAGCAAGAATTACTTTTCTTTGAAGTGAAGAAAGGTGTTGATTCATTTCTGTGGTAGTAGCTGCTAAGCATTCCTGGACAGCTTGGAGTTTAAATACAATGGGGAACCAGTCAAAGCACAAATGTAGAGTTGTATATCTATTTTATTCCTTTTGAGATAGTTTAAAACAAATTTCTTGACCCCATGCTGTGAATATTAATTTTTTCATGATTTATGTAGTTTGTTTATCGATGGACACTTTTACAACAGGATTTATGAAGCTGGGTCGGAGAATAACACTGCAGTTGTAGCAGTAGAAACTCACACGATACACAAAATTGAAGAAGGGATTGGTAAGTTTTTTTGTTATTCTAGTACGTTTGACCTTAGCTTCCCTGGCTGAGTTTTCTTGCCTTCTGTGCCTTATTCTTCCCCACTCCTAATGTGCCCTACCAATACTGCAGCGCTTGATTTGATGGGGGTACATCTAGAGACACCACAGACTAAGATGCTAGGGCTGTCAGTTGGTTGTTTAACATCAGTTTGCTAGGGTAGCTAAAAATATTTTTCATCTATCAAAATCCCACAAAGAAATTTGAGCCTCAGGGTTGATCCCTATCATTAGAATGATGACTGATGAGGTGTTGACTAGAAGGCACTCGGTGGAAAGAAACTTTGATTTTTTTGTTTTTTTTATTATTTTTTTTTCTTTTCACATGAAGTGATGTTCACCAGGAAAGAAACTTTGAAATTAAACAAACCTGAGTTTGAATCGTACTCTCTCACTTCTTAGCTGCATGTCCTTGGGAAAGTTACTTCATCTTTCTGAAGCCCATATATGTAAAACCTAGGGAGCACTCACTCACTGCCTTACTAAGTAAGATGAAGCATGTAAAAATATATAGTATAGTGTCTGGCACATAGTGGGAGTTTGGTAATAGATAGCTGTTATGCCAAACTTCTTCCAGAGGATTTCTAAACAATACCAGCAAGAGTGAAGTGTTAGCCCTTCAGACGAATCAGGAAACTAGAAATTTTGAATTTAAGCTTTAGGAAAGAGTTGTTCGATAAATAACTGATATTTTTTCCATTTTCAGATGCAAGCACTATAGAAGCAAATGAGGATATGGAAATTGCTTACCCCATAACCTGTGGGGAGAGCAAAGCCATCCTCCTCTGGAAGAAATTTGTATGCCCGGGTATAAATGTGAAGTGTGTCAAGGTAATTGTCTTTTCTTTGCTGAAACCTCTTTTGGGACTTCTTGTTTTCACAGAGTATGGGTTCAGTGCCTCCTTTTTTACTTCCAACATATCAGTGTTTTTGGATTTTTGCAGCTGTTGTTCTATTGTGTCACAGTAGAAAAAATAAGGACTTTGGAGTGAAATTTACCTGGATTTAAGTCTCACTAGAATATAGGCTATACAAGAGCAGGCAATTTTGTCTGTTTTGTTCACCTAATGTATCCCTCCCTGGTACATAGAATGGTGCTTGGCATATAGTAGGTGATCAATAAATATTTGTTCAATGTATGAATGGATGCATGGAGTCCTGGCTCTATCACTGACTGGCTGGGTGATCTCGAGCAAGTTATTTAATATTTCAGAGCCTCATTTGTTAAAATAGGAATAATCACATATATACACACTGTAAGACTGCTGGATTAAATGAGATAATGTATGTAAAATGTCTTTCACTGGTGTGCATTGTGGTAGAGTTTATTGGTAAAAAGAAATTATTGATAAAAAGAAAGAAACTTTGTGAGAGGATAATGTGGAAATAATTGCTCATTCTGGCCCTATTGGTAGCGACAACTATATTCAGAGATAATAGTCACCATAGCAATATCATCCTAGATTAATAGGATTACAGAGTTTTGAGGCTCTGCAGTGCTATTGGTTTCTACCATACTTGTTTTTTCCACCACATCTTGGATCTTGTCATTATAGCTGGATAGATTACTTCAGTTTATTTGAATAGCATTGACAACACTAGACCCAACCACCTGATTCTAGGCATAAATTGATTTTAGATACTAATCAATACATTCATCTCTGATCCTCCTCATGTGTTCTGGGGCTTTTTACCAGGAACAGGTACTGTGCTCAGAGAAGGGTCATCTCTAGCACAATAAGACAGGAGGCTGGATAATACAAGGCTATGATTTAGGATGTCATCAGGGTATTTTTTTGAACATAACAAATAGAGTTATTATTTCATTATTTTCCCTCTTGGCCTACCTGGGTTTACATTGGACTATTTTGGACTTTTCTCTTTACTTTAGTTTAATGATCAGTTGATCAGCCCCAAGCATTTTGTTCATCTGGCTGGCAAGTCTACTCTAAAGGACTGGAAGAGAGCTATTCGTCTGGGTGGAATCATGCTCAGGTAATTTCTATTGTCAGGCACATGCCTTTGAACAAACTTTGGGGCACAGAATCATGGTGGACTCCAGTCTTTTCTCTTTAAGTTGACATTTTTATTCTGTCACAAGGATTAGCTTGAGTAATCCATGCATTATTTGACCTTTACCAACTTTTTCTTAAAATCCCTGGTAGAGAAGAAAGATTGAGTTGAATTAACTCTTCCCAGCATCTAGGGCAAATTTTTCTGATCTCAGGATATTGGGTAGGATCCTCTCTGACCAGAGAAGTTCAGGGATAGATGACAGTCCTGCCTGAGATCACCAAGCAGAAGAAGGGCTAAGCCCGGTGCTGAGGAAGCATAACAACTGTGGAGAAGGTTAGGCTGACTGACAAATCCTGAGATAATCTGGTAAAGTAGAGGGTGCTGTTGATAAATAACAATTAGGCACAGTGAATGTAATCCTTGCCATCACACAGAAATAAACTTCAGAATATATTATATATCCCACTCCCATCTTTTTTTTCTAGTATGTTTACCATTATAGTTTTTCCCCTTACGAAGATTAATATTAGTATTCCTTGAGCACTTACGCACTGAGAGAAAATTTTAAAATGTGATCAAGAATTAAAAATTCCCAGCTGGGCACAGTGGCTCACACCTGTAATCCTAGCACTCTGCGGGGCCAAGGCAGGTGGATCGTTTGAGCTCAGGAGTTCGAGACCAGCCTGAGCAACAGTGAGACACCGTCCTACTGAAAAAAAAAAATAGAAAGAAATTATCTGGACAACTAAAAATATATATAGAAAAATTAGCCAGGCATGGTGGCACATGCCTGTAGTCCCAGTTACTCAGGAGGCTGAGGCAGTAGGATTGCTTGAGCCCAGGAGTTTGAGGTTGCTGTGAGCTAGGCTGACACCACAGCACTCTAGCCCAGGCAACAGAGTAAGACTCTGTCTCAAAAAAAAAAAAAAAAAAGGAAAAAAAAAGGAATTAAAAATTCCCCACAGAACATGCATCAAGGGCCTTAAAAACATCTTATCCTTTGTGTCGTCTTAATTCTTTTTAAGTAATCTATCCTAAGAAAAAAATCTATAATGCTTATAGAGAGTTAAGCATAAGGATGTTCATTGCAACATTATTTATTATGGTGAAAATTATACTCTGCTTTATAGTCGAGCGACTTGTAAAGTAATTAGGCTTGTCTAAATATATATGAGTATATACTATGGAATATTTGCAGATATTAAAATATTTCTGAAGAGATTTTACAGGAAAAAATGCTTATGATATAATGTGAAGAAAGAGAGCAAATATAAAACTGATTAGACAGTGTGATTTTAGGAGTGTTAAAACACTCATGTGTAGGTAAAATTTAGTAGAAGAAAATTCACTAAAATGTTGACATTACCTGTGTGTTGTAGGATTTTTTTTTAGAAAGGGCAGTTGTTTTCTTTATGGTTTTCTGTGTTTTCTACAGAAAATGTTAGGTTTTGTTTTTAGAGACAAGTTCTTGCTGTGTTGCCCAGACTGGAGTGCAGTGGCTATTCACAAGTGCTGTGATAGTGCACTGCGGACTCCAGCTCCTGAGCTCAAGCGATCCTCCTGCTTCAACCTCCTGAATAGCCAGGACTACAGACATGCACCACTGTGCCTGGCTGAAAATGTTAAATATTTTCCTCACATATTATTTTTATATTCAGAGACACATAAACATTGTTTCTTTAAAAATTTGTTCTAGCTGATTTGTATGCAGAAATCAGTAGTTGAGGACAGGTGTGGTGGCTCACACCTGTAATCCTAGCACTCTGGGAGGCTGAGGCGGAAGGATCGCTTGAGTTCAGGAGTTCAAGACCAGCCTGAGCAAGAGTGAGACCCCGTCTCTACTAAAAACAGACGAATTAGCTGGATCATGGTGTGCGCCTATAGTCCTAGCTAGTTGGGAGACTGAGGCAGGAGGACCCCTTGAGCCCAGGAGTTTGACATTCAGTGAATTATGATGACACCACTGTACTCTACCAGGGTGACAGAGTGAGACTCTGTCTCAAAAAAAAAAAAAAAAAAAAGAGGAAATTGAACCTTACTCACCCCCCCATATTAAAAAAATAAATAAATAAATAAATCAGTAGTTGAATGAAATTGGGGAGGAATACCTTTAACTTTCATTTTTGTTGTTCTTGCCCTGTTTTATTTACCCAGAAAGATAAGCATATGCCAGTTTTCCTCAAAGGTAAAAAGGAATCAGAATACCTAAAAAGACCAGTCTGAGCAAGAGTGAGACTCCATCTCTACAAAAATTAGAAAAATTAGCCAGGTGTGGTGGCGTGTGCCGATAGTCCCAGCTAGCTACTCAGGACGCTAAGGCAGGAGAATCGCTTGAGCCCAAGAGTTTGAGGTTGCAGTGAGTTATGATGACACCATTGTACTCTAGCCTGGGTGACAGAGTCCCTGTCTTCAAAAAAAAAAAAAAAAACCAGAATGCCTAAAATATCTTTAGTGAACGCCAAGTGACATTATAGAGTTTACTATAATTAAAATACCCTATGGCCTGTGGATCCTCTGGACATTTAAATATTGGATTTAATATTATCAACTTTGCTCTTTTTTGTTTTTTTTAAGAGAGTTGTTAATCAAATTTTTTTTTTTTTTTGAAGAAAAGATATTTGCTGAAACTTTATGTCTCTAAAAGTAGCAACAGATCTTGCTGGTCTAGGAATACTAATACATCAGAATCTCATCATAAAGTTCTAATTCTCCTGTGGCATTTCTTAATTGTGTCAGGATTTCCCCTTTTTAGTTTGGTTTCAATGAGATTGTATGGGGAAACTTAGCTATTGTCAGGAGTATATACCTGAAGCTTAGTAATAATTGGAAATGGAAGAGAATACTCATAATGAGTAAACTATAGAGGAAAGAGGAGTACTGGTAAATGTACGTAACACCAATGAAAATTGAAGGCCCCATTAGAATTTTTGCAACCTAATGACTTCTAATACTATTAGGTTTCACTAATCTACAGAGTAGACTCAGCAATGTTGTCCCTATTTGTCCCCGAGGCCTAGTTCCCTCTAGATGAAGTGCAGGCTAAACTGGTACTTCTTGTCTCCCTTTGCACAGGAAAATGATGGACTCCGGACAGATTGACTTTTACCAACATGACAAAGTTTGCTCTAATACCTGCAGAAGCACCAAATTTGATCTTCTGATCAGCAGTGCAAGAGCTCCAGTGCCAGGACAGCAGACAAGTGTGGTGCAGACACCCACTTCGGCCGATGGTAGGGGGTAGGAAACCACCTGAAAACCCTCTGTGTTTTGTAGCAGCACTTTTCCCCTTATTTCTCCCTGGTGTTTCTTAATTTCATTTCTTGTGATCATTTATGTGTCTTGTTGTAAGGTATGGTAATCTTGAGTAGGATTCTATGCTTTGGAAACAGATCTCTTTGTTTTCTTCCAAATGATTCCTATTAGCCAGACTTCTCTCCTTGTTTCTTTCTTACAATGCATCATAAGCATTGGAAAGATGGTTCAGTAGTTATAGCACTTATTCAGCAGTCCCACTGTGGTGCCACTTGGCATGTCGAGGTTGAATTAGACTGTTTAAAAAATCCTTTGCTTTACTAGTGGTCAAGGCAGGAAGGTAGATTAGAATGATGAATGGTTTTCAACCATTAGACTGAGATATATCAAAGATAATGTGTCATTGGCTGGGCTGGACTCTGGAGACTCTGCTGTAACGGTCCGAGAGTTCTGCCTAGAAAAGCTCCAGATTACCAAACTGAGACTTCCACACAGATGAAACAGGATGACCACACACTTAACTTCTGTATTGTTGAGCTTGGGAGTATGGCTCCTTACCATCCAGGAAAACTATAAACGTGAGATTATTACTAAGGATTCAGTTAGTCCGGCTGGGGACTTACCACAGTTGGATAAAATATGTCTCAACTATTGTCATAAGACTTATAAATATGTCTGACAGAGTCACAAGAATGCTAAAGTATCTAAAAGGTTAGAGAAGTACACTGTGCTTTAAAAATTACCTTATAAGGTTTCTTTTGGTCAGCCCTAATATTCTGTGAGTAACCAGTGGGTGAGTAGAAGCCAAATCTCTTGGAATTTAAATCCCTTTCAGGAAAATATAAAATATCTGGCAGTTTGAAATTTTGGACACTTGTCTGTTTCACTTGAAAAGTAAATGTAGGTGGGGCATGGTGGCATGTGCTTATAGTCTCAGCTACTCAGGAAGCTGGGGCAGGATGATCGCTTGAGCCCAGAAGTTTGAGGTTGCAGTGAGCTATGATGACACCACTGCACTCTACCCAAGGCAACAGAGTAAGACTCTTTAAAAAAAATAAAAGAAAAGAAAGAAAGAAAAGTAAAGTAAATGTAATCCCAGTGACCTGGGAGGCTGAGGTGGGAAGATCATTTGAGGCCAGGAGTTCAGGACCAGCCTGGGCATCATAGCAAGACTCTATCTCTAAAACAAATTTTTAAAAAAATTAGCCCAGCATGATGGTACTAGTCCCAGCAACTTGGAGGCTGAGGCAGGAGGATCACTTGAGCCCAGAAGTTCAAGGCTGCAATAAGCCATGATTGTATCACCACACTCCAGTCTAGGCAATAGAGCAAGATCCCATCTCCCATCTCCAAAAAAAAAAAAAAAAGAAGAAAAAGAACAGCAAAAAATGCTATAAAAATATATTGATATTTAGTTGAATAATACAGATTTGAACTGTGCTGTTCCACTTATACGTGGATTTTTTCAACCAAATATGATCAGAAATACAGCATTCATGGGAACACTTATTCTATTTTATAAAAAGAAGTGTTGTCACAGAAAAATAAATTTTTAAAAAAGAAAATACAGTATTTGTGGGATGTGAAACCCCGGTATGCTGAGGGTTGACGTTTTTTTCTTTTTCTTTTTTCCCCCCTGCTATGCTCCTGTGCAGAAGGGTTGACTTTTCATATCCATGGGTTCTTTTTTTTTTTTTTTTTATTGAGACAGAGTCTCACTCTGTTGCCCGGGCTAGAGTGCCATGGCATCAGCCTAGCTCACAGCAACCTCAAACTCCTGGGCTCAAGCAATCCTTCTGCCTCAGCCTCCCGGTAGCTGGGACTACAGGCATGCGCCACCATGCCCGGCTCATTTTTTCTATATATATTTTTAGTTGTTTGGCTAATTTATTTCTCTTTTTAGTAGAGATAGGGTCTCGCTCTTGCTCAGGCTGGTCTCGAACTCCTGAGCTCAAACAATCCAGCGCCTCGGCCTCCCAGAGTGCTAGGATTACAGGCATGAGCCACCGCACCCGGCCATGTCCATGGGTTCTGTGTGGCCTACTTGGGGACTTGAGCATGCGTGGGTTTGGTTACACACAGGAGGTCCTGGATCCAATCTCCTGTGTATGCCAAGGGATGACTGTACTTTCTTCCTACATGGCCAAAACTCCTTTACTTCATTTTCCATCTTGCTATTACTCCTTTGCTTGGTTATTGACATCCTCTAGTGTGGAGAGTCTACACTTATCTGCATTGCTGTTTGACTCAGTTTGATTTTTCTCAATTCTCTTTGTTTAAAAATCTTAATATACAATTGATAGCAAAGAGTTTTTTCCCCCCTCTGTGGATCTGCTATACATGGATCTCTTATCTGCTTTTTTTGGTCTCCATTTCTCTTGCTTTCTCTTCATAGGATGATAAATAAGCTATGGTAACTTTAGATATTCTAGATACTTAGTATTAAACATGTTTGTAGTAGGGCACTTGGTAAACCATTGTACCTTTTTTTTGTTTGTTTTTAAGGCAGTGTCTTGGCCGGGCGCGGTGGCTCACGCCTGTAATCCTAGCACTTGGGAGGCCGAGGCGGGCGGATCATTTGAGCTCAGGAGTTCGAGACCAGCCTGAGCAAGAGCGAGACCCCATCTCTACTAAAAATAGAAAGAAATTATCTGGCCAACTAAAAATATATATAGAAAAAATTAGCCGGGCGTGGTGGCGCATGTCTGTAGTCCCAGCTACTCGGGAGGCTGAGGCAGAAGGATCGCTTAAGCCCAGGAGTTTGAGGTTGCTATGAGCTAGGCTGACGCCACGGCACTCACTCTAGCCCCGGCAACAAAGCCAGACTCTGTCTGAAAAAAAAAAATAAAATAAAATAAAAATAAAATAAAATAAAATTAAGTGTCTTGCTCTGTCCCCAAGGCTAGAGTGCAGTGGTGCAATCATAGATTATGGCAACCTCAAATTCCTGGGCTCAAGCGATCCGCCTGCCTCAGCCTGCCCAGTAGTTGGGACTATAGACACACACCACCACGCCTGGCTAATTTTTTTTTTATTTTTTGTAGAGACAGGGGTCTTGCTGTGTTGCTCAGGCTGATCTTGAACTCCTGGCCTCAAGCAATCCTCTCAACTCAGCCTCCCAAAGTGCTGGGATTATAGACATGAACCATCGCGCGCAGCCTATACTTTTAAATTATTTCAGTCTTTGTCATTTTCAATAAGTCTGGGACAGGCAGCCTAGCAACCATGCCTACCTTCAGTTTCTTTCAAAAACATACCTGCTCAGGAAACATTGCCCTTTTGTGATTTTGTAAGTTATGTTTCACTTTCTCTTCAGAGTAAGAAGAAAGCATTTTCCTTTTCAAGGCAGGTTTTCTTTCGAAAATCCAAGGTTCATCCTGCCTCACGTAAGTGTCTAGTTTTTAAAATAGGGACCTCTAGCCAAGAGGCTAGAATGGTTAAAATAATGAGGTCTCTGTAGTTGTGAGTATGAGATAGAGGATAGCTATGACTTTTCCATAAAATTCACTGGTCTCACCTCTCCTGGATGGCTTTTAGGTAGCATCACACAGATTGCCATCTCAGAAGAGAGCATGGAAGAGGCAGGGCTGGAATGGAACTCTGCTCTCACTGCTGCTGTCACTATGGCCACAGAGGATGGAGTGAAGAAAGATTCAGAGGAAATTTCAGGTATTTTTCTTTGAGGCTCAGATATCTTGCATGGTTTTTTGACCCTTTTCACCATAATGATTATGGACTTACGGACACAGAAGACCTCTTAATTACTTTGGCTGTTTTTTTCCCATGTTTATAAATACTAACCATAGCTACAAACATCTTACTTTAATCCATGCAATAGCTCTACAAAGTCACATTTTACATGGGAAGAAATTGGGATTCAGAAAGGTTTCACAACTTGCCTAAGACTGGTCACACAACCAATAAGTTGCAGAGCTGAATTCAGCTGTTGGACCTATATAGTCCGTGCTTTTCATCCTATCAAACTGCCTTTAACTTTGGCACATTTCTTAGATAAACCAAGCCTAAGGATGTTAGATGGAAAAATTAGGTAGCAGGTTTTTAAAGCAGCAGTCTCCAGCCTTTTTGGCACCAGGGACTACCTTCATGGAAGACAGTCCTTCCACAGACAGTGGTTGGGGGGGCGGTCCCAGATGACCCAAGTGCACCACATTCATTGTGCAGTCAAACCTCTCTGCCAATGACAATCTGCACTTGCAGTTGCTCCCCAGCGCTAGCACCACTGCACCATTTCCACCCCAGATCAGCAAGCACCAGACTCTCACAAGGAGCTCACAACCTAGATCTCTCTCATGCACAGTCCACAGTAGGGTTCTTGCTTCTATGAGCATCCAGTGGCACCTGATCTGACAGGAGGCAGAGCCCATGCGGTGATGCCAGCGATGGGGAGCAGTTGCAAACACAGATGAAGCCTTGCCTGCCCACCGCCTGCCACCCACCTCCTGCTGTGCAGCCAGGACTGGTGGGGGAGGAGGGGGGATGCCAACAGGCCACAGACAGGCACTGGAGGTTGGGGACCACCACTCAGGGGGTTGGGGACCATAGTTTTAGAGGATGGTGATTAATGGTGATTCTCAGAAGGGACCAAGAGAGGTTTCACATCATTCTCCATTCATTTATTAAATATTTATTATTGCCCATTTTTAGCTGGCACTGTTGCTAGACACAAGGTACATAGATGAAAAGCCAGAGCCACCACCCTCAGGGAGCTTATAGCCCCACCTATCCAACTGTTTTGTTTTCTTAAGTATAGAACTGGGGGTGCATATCCTTTAATTAATATTTAATTTAATATCTTTATTTTTAAAGATATTTATAATAAATACCTAATTTTTAAATAAAATTCAAATTTAATTAAATAATCAATATTAAATATTTAATGTTTATTTAATATTTAACATCTTTGTTGGAGGAAAATGCCTATTCTTATAGCCAGAGCCATAAAAAATTGAGGGCATCACAAATTGAAGCAATTATCCCAAGCCCCTATGCTGCTGAAGGGGCCAAATAATTAGGTCCCAACTCAGGGAGCCATCTAGTATTCCAAAAATTTCTTCCCTTTTCCAAGAAATGGCCCAAT
This sequence comes from Varecia variegata, assembly GCA_028533085.1. Classification (NCBI taxonomy): domain Eukaryota; kingdom Metazoa; phylum Chordata; class Mammalia; order Primates; family Lemuridae; genus Varecia; species Varecia variegata. The sequence goes on along the minus strand of CM052444.1, from coordinate 89,968,416 downwards.
AAGAAATCCTTTTGAACCGAAATAATTTTGGATTTAACATTGTAGAGATTTGCCTGAGTATCTATGTAGCATTCCTTGTTTACAGTCTGTCTTATCCCTCTTGTGCCAGAGGACACATTGATGTTCTGGAAAGGAATAGCTGATGTAGGGCTGATGGAAGAAGTTGTCTGCAACATACAGAAGGAAATAGAAGAGCTACTCAGGGGAGTTCAGCAGCGGCTCATCCAGGCTCCCTTCCAGGTCACAGGTAAGTGCACAAATCCCAACAGTAGCAGGCATTTATTGAATACTCACAACTGTAGGCAGGTCCTGTTAGTCTCACAAAACCCTAAGATATAGGTATAATTATCTGCATTCTATAGATAAGGCTCATAAAAGTTAAGTCACTTGTCAAGTTTTATAACTGAATTTTGAACTCAGGTCTAGCCATACTTTTTCCACAGGTAATTTTTGCCTTTATAAATGGTGTCAGAGGCCGGGCACGGTGGCTCACGCCTGTAATCCTAGCACTCTGGGAGGCCGAGGCGGGCGGATTGCTTGAGCTCAGGAGTTCGAGACCAGCCTGAGCAAGAGCGAGACTCCGTCTCTACTAAAAATATAAAGAAATTATATGGACAGCTAAAAATATATATATATATAAAAATTGAGCCGGGCATGGTGGCGCATGCCTATAGTCCCAGCTACTTGGGAGGCTGAGGCAGGAGGATTGCTTGAGCCCAGGAGTTTGAGGTTGCTGTGAGCTAGGCTGACACCATGGCACTCTAGCCTGGGCAACAGAGTGAGACTCTGTCTCAAAAAAAAAAAAAAAAGAAAAGAAAAAGAAAGCAATCTCTTTTTCTAGATATATTTTTTTCCTGCCTCTCCCTCTCTATATATATGTACATTCTGTGTGTGTATGTGTGTGTGTAGAGAGAGAATCGGAAAATTGGGAGAAATCTACCTCATTTTAGATTATTCTCATATCCTATATCCTGTTAATCTTAACTATTGTGTTCACTGATAGCTATGCTACGTCTTCTTTCTTTCTTTTTTTCTTTTTTTGTTTTTTTGAGACAGGGTCTCACTCTGTTGCCCAGGCTAGAGTGCTGTGTTACCATTATAGCTCATTGCAACCTCAAACTCCTGGGCTCAAATGATCCTCCTGCCTCAGCCTCCTGAGTAGCTGGTACTACAGGCATGCACTACCACACCTGCCTAATTTTTAAAATTTTTTTATAGAGACAGGGTCTCACTGTTGCCTAGACTAGTCTCAAACTCCTGGGCTCAAGCAATCCTCCTGCCTCAGCCTCCCAAAGTGTTAGGATTACAGGCATGAACCATGGTACCCAGTCACTGATAGCTATTTTTTATTCTGAATACTCACAGGGTGCTTGCTGCTGTGCAGAATGTAAAAGGATGTTCTAATCATCTGATACAAATGGGGTTATGATGAGACCTCATAAGCTGTGTGTTCAGTGAGTTCTTACTGAGATTTGTACCTCTTTATAACCTATGCATTATATACCATACACTTAAACAAACTTTACAGCAAAATCTTTTTAAAATTTAAAACAACACATGCTTGGAGTTTAAAAAAAAAATACAAATAATAAAGAAAGTAGGGATGATTATTTTAGTGATAGTCAAGGAGTGATAGTCAAGGAAGGCCTGTGTAAGGAGGTCACATTTGAGCAGAGACCTGAATTGAAGGAGCTAGCCATGTGACAACCTGGGAGAAAGAATATTCCAGGCAGAGGGAACAAAGATCTTGAAGTGGCAATGAGCCTGCCGGGTTCAAAGAATTATAGGAATACCTGCAGAGGGGAATGTTTAGATAAGCCTTGGTCAGAACTTTGGGTTTTATTCTGAGGTGATAGGAAACCATCACAGTGGTTTTGAGCACAGGAGTGAAGTAACCAGATTTTTTAATTTTTATATATGTATACATATATATACACACACATATGTATACATGTATATATAGTTTTTGGTTTTTTGTGTTTGTTGGGTTTTTTTTTGTTTGTTTGTTTTGTTTTTTGTGAGACAGGGTCTTGCTCTGTTGCTCAGGCTGGAATGCTGTGGCATGATCCCAGCTCACTGCAACCTCCAACTCTCAGGATCAAGCAATTCTCCTGGCTCAGCTTCCCAAGTAGCTGGGAATATAGGAGCGTACCACTACACTCGGCTAATTTTTTATTTTTATTTATCTATTTCTTTCTTTTAAGAAAATATAAGCAAGCATCAGCTAATTTTTTAAAAAAGTTTTTTATAGAGATGGGGTCTTGCTGTGTTGCTCAGGCTGTCTCAAACTCCTGGGTTTAAGCGATCCTCCCACCTCGGCTTCCAAAGTGCTGGGATTACAGGCATGAGCCACCACACCCAGCCCAGATTTATATTTTTTAAAAGAAAACTCTGGTTGCTGTGTGGAGAATAGACTATATGGGGCAAGAATGTAAACAATAAGACCAGTTGGAGTTGGGAAACTCATAAAGGAATTCATCCAAGCAAGAGATGATGTGGCATGGATTAGAGTGGGCAGTGGTAGACCTAGGAAGAAGTGATCAGATTGGGGATGTATTTTGAATGTGTAACTGACAACTCTTGCTGATGGATTGGATGTAGGGTGAAAGAGAAAGAAAGATATCCAGGATGACTCATGCATTTTTGGCCTGAGCTGAGTGTTGATGCCATTTACTGAGATAAAGAACACTGTGGGAGGAACAGGTTTAGAGAGGAAATCAAAATTAGTTTTTGACCTGTTAAACTGAGATGACTATGAGGCCATCAAATGGAGATGTCACTCCTATAACTGTAAGTACAAATGTGGAATGCAGGAAAGAGGTCAGGGCTAGAGATCTTCATGTGGGAGTTCTCAGCATGTACATGTTATTTAAAACCATTGAGAAGACCATGGAAGGTGAGAAGACCATGGAAGGCAGTGTAGGTGAAGTTGTCCAAGTCTAGGAAATAATGACCATGAATACACACAGTTCTTTTAAAAAGTTTTATATAGACTGGGCAAGGTGGCTTACACCTGTAATCCCAGCACTTTGGGAAGCCAAGGCAGGAAGATTGCTTGAGGCCAGGAGTTCAAGACTAGCCAGGGCAACAGCGAGACCCTGTCTCTACAAAAAATAAAAAAATCAGCTGGGCATTGTGTTGTACACCTGTGGTCCCAGCTACTCAGGAGACTGAGGTGGGAAGATCACTTGAGTATAGGAGTTTGAGGCTGCAGTGAGCTGTGGTCATGCCACTGTACTCCATTCTCAGTGACAGTGTGAGACCCCATCTCTTAAAAAAAAAAAAAAAAGTTGTATATACAGGGGAACAGAGATAATACTATTAGTAATAATATTACATGCCAGTCCCCATGTTTGGCACTTAAAGTATGATATTTACAATTTTTTATATCTATTTTGCAGAGTAAATATTATTAGTCCCATTTGTTTCAGATGAGAAAACTGAGGAGTCAAATAACTTTAGATAGGAAGTAGCAAAACTGAAATTCAAATTTAGCTCTATCTAATACAGTGACCATGTTTTCTAAACCAAAAGTCTGAACCTATAAACAGATGCAAGATTTTTTTTTTCTGTTTTTTTGTATTTATTTATAAGGAAAGACAAAAATATAACAATTAAAGCAAAGTTCATTATACATGTGATAAATCTTGTTAAAAATTTATTAAAATGCAATTAGGAGAGTCCCATAATTTCTGGGTTGTTCCATATTTATAAGCAGCACAACAGGGAGTTGGTGGAACATTTGTGTTTTAACTTGACAGGCATGTTTTTTGTTTTAAATAGATGCTGCTGTTCTCAACAACGTAGCCCATACATTTGGCCTAATGGACACAGTCAAGAAGGTTTTAGACAACAGAAGGAACCAAGTAGAACAGGGAGAAGAGCAATTTCTCTATACTCTGGCAGGTATTATAACTTACTTCTTTTCTTAGGTGATATTTTGCTGATATTCTTAAGTCTTGCCATTTCTTTGTTGACTTCTGATGGGACTGACTTTTTTTTTTTAGTTCACATAGTATCAGATTTTACTTTTTAAAATAAAAATGGGATGGGGTAAAACAAAACAAAAATAAAATAAATAAGATAAAATAAAAACAACCCCAGGTGAAGTAGAGTGGTGAGAAACAAAGGAAAAAAGAAAAGCCAACATTATGGTCCTCCTCCTGTGTCTTGTGGAGGATTAAGATGTGTCCTAGATTGCTCCATTGATCCAGTAATGTTGGTGACAGAAGACACAGAGTGGTTTTTGTCTTTTTACATTATTGATACTGCTGGTTTTGGTAGATATAAATTTAGTACCTTCTCCATTATTTGTGGTAATCAGAAATTATGAGTATGTGGTTAATTTAACTGTGTTTGTCAAGTACTTTGTACTAGTCTTTAAGCTAGGCTTTAGTAAATGTAGGCTGGGCACAGTGGCTCACATCTGTAATCCTAGTGCTCTGGGAGGTTGAGTAGGGAGGATCACTTGAGCTCAGGAGCTTGCCAGAGTGAGACCCTGTCTCTCTCAAAAAATAGAAAAAATTGGCCGGGCATGGTGGGATGTACCTATACTATAGTCCCAGCTACTGGGGAGGCTGAGGCAGGAGGATCGCTTAAGCCCAGGAGTTTGAGGTTGCTGTGAGCTATGATGACGCCACTGCGCTCTAGCTGGGGCGACAGAGTGAGACTCTGTCTCAAAAAAAAAAAAAAAAGTGTTGACTAAGACAGCCTCAGTTTCCTCAGGGTCTTCAAGAAACTTAAGGGAAAGCAGATACAGAAACAAATAAATGCAAAAAGTAGTAAATTTTGTGACATAAAATGGTATTGTGGAAGAATAAATGGAGTTTTCACTTCTACCTGGAGAGACTCAAGAAAAGCTGTTGGAGGAGGTAAAGCAGGTAAAAGATATAAAACAAATCAGAGGTGTGGATTATCAGCCTTTGAGTAATGTAGAATATATTATAGTCATGAAGCCAAAAGGGTTAGGGTCATTTGATAAGAGAAGGATAATTTAGTTTGTTTTAAACTTACTTTTATACCCAGTTTATATTTTAAACTCAGTTTACTGAGTTTTGATCCTTCTTAGGATTCTAGGATGTCTACTATCCCTGTTTTACAGGTTACCCAGAAGAGGCACAGAGAGGATAAATGATTTGCCTGAGGCCACATCACTACTTGGCAGACAATCCTAGAGTAGAACTCTATCATTTTACTCTTTTTTTTTTTCTTTTTTTTTTTTTTTTTTATTTCTTTTCCCGAACCTCAGCAGGTGTGGGACATTTTACTCTTAATCTAGTGCTTTCTCTCACCTTGACACTTTAAATCATCAGAAAAAATGGTTTTTGTTAGAAATGTGGGCTTTTGGTTTCCTTGTTGGTATTATTATTGTTCTTTATGTTTTGAGATAGGTTCTCACTCTGTTGCCTGGGCTAGAGTGCCGTGACATCACCATAGGTCACTGCAACTTCAAACTCCTGGGCTCAAGTGATTCTCCTCACTCAGCCTCCATGCCTGGCTAATTATTATTATTATTATTTTTTGTCCAGACAGGGTCTCGCTGTTGCCCAGGCTGGTCTCGAACTCTTGGCATCAAGTGATTCTCTTGCCTTAGCCTCCCAAAGTGTTAGGATTACAGGCCTGAGCCACTGCCTGGCCTGTATTATTTTTTTTAGAAATTTTTCCTGAGACAGAGTTTTAGCTCTGCCACCCCGGGTAGAGTGTAGTGGCGTCATCATAGCTCACTGCAACCTCAAGCTCCGGGGTCAAGTGATCCTCCTGCCTCAGCATCCTAAGTAGCTGGGACTACAGGCATGTGCCACCACACCTGCCTAATTTTTTTATTTTTATTTTTAGTAGAGATGGGGTCTCGATCTTGGTCAGGCTGGTTTCAAACTCCTCACCTCAAGCAATCCTCCTGCCTCTGCCTCCCAGAGTGGTAGGATTACAGGCATGAGCCACTGTGCCTGGCCATTTTTTAAGATAGTTTTAATCATAGGATACATAAAGTTTTTTATCTTTTTTGACCATGACATATTAATATTTTTCCAAATCACTATACAGTATCTTAGGACAGTCTAGGGATGACATGTTAATTTTCTATATTTTCTTTAGTTGCTTTTTTTGTTACACTGAACTTGTTTGACAGTAACTTTTTCTTTTTTATGTTCTTCTTCTTTTTTTTTTTTTGGAGACAGAATCTCGCTCTGTTGCCCTGGCTAGAGTGCCATGGCGTCAGCCTAGCTCACAGCAACCTCAATCCTGGGCTCAAGCAATCCTTCTGCCTCAGCCTTCCAAGTAGCTGGGACTACAGGCATGCACCACCATGCCCGGCTAATTTTTTCTGTATATTTTTAGTTGTCCAGATAATTTCTTTCTATTTTTAGTTAGTAGAGACGGGGTCTCGCTCTTGTTCAGGCTGGTCTCGAACTCCTAACCTCGAGCAATCCTTCTGCCTCGGCCTCCCAGAGTGCTAGGATTATAGGTGTGAGCCATTGAGCCCGGCCTTTATGTCCTTCTAAACTACTTCCCGGGACTAGGCTTCATTTTAAATTGTATTGATAATGTTTTTATGGATTTTTGTGACCTCTTGTCAAATTCCCAAGAAGATTATGCCAATTTATGTCACCAGTTTGAGCACACCAATATTGGGTGTTGGGGTATTTATAACGTTCCCTGATTTAAATTTCTTTCTGTTACAGATTTAATTAGTACCTTGTTTAGGTACATATTTCTTTGATTACTATTGAAGATGAAAAAAATGCAGTATTTCAGTATTTTGTTACCTTAAAAGGCAGTATTTTATAAATTTTGAAGGTGTTCTTTTTTTTTTTTTTTTTTTTTGAGACAGAGTCTCACTCTGTTGCCCGGGCTAGAGTGAGTGCCGTGGCGTCAGCCTAGCTCACAGCAACCTCAAACTCCTGGGCTCAAGCGATCCTCCTGCCTCAGCCCTCCCGAGTAGCTGGGACTACAGGCATGCGCCACCATGCCCAGCTAATTTTTTGTATATATATTTTTAGTTGGCCAGATAATTTCTTTCTATTTTTTAGTAGAGACGGGGTCTCGCTCTTGCTCAGGCTGGTCTCGAACTCCTGACCTCGAGCAATCCACCTGCCTCGGCCTCCCAGAGTGCTAGGATTACAGACGTGAGCCACCACGCCCGGCCTGAAGGTGTTCTTGATCCCTACCTATTCCTTTTATTCCAAGCAAAGAACCTGACTTTATAGTCTTTATAGTATAAGACAGGAAAAACCAAAGTGTTTTTTCTACTCTCATACGCTTACACAATAAGGCATAGAACGCTTCTATAACCAAATGTGTAGGGGGTTTTCTGCACACACCAAGCAATCAATTCTCCAGCAGACACTGATTGGGTATTCTGTAATTCAGTTCAATTATAATACTGTCTACCTGGAAATGCGCCAGATTCCATAGGTTTAGGGCTTACTCCTCCAAGACTGCCCGCCATTTCAGCCCCAGGTCGTAATCTGTGCTTTTGAACACTGACTATAAATTGGGGTTCCCACAACCCCCTCCTTGGGTTTGATTAATTTTCTAGACAGCTGACAGAACTCAGAGAAACACTTACTTATATTTACTGTGTTTATTATAAAGGTTATTTTACAAAGTATACAGGTGAATAGCCAGGTGGAGGAGATGCATAGGACAAAATATGTGGGAAGGAGTGTGGAGCTTCCATGCCCTTTCTGGGCATGCCACCCTCAGGAACCTCCAACAGTCTGAAACTCTCTGATCCCTGTCCTTCTTTCTTTTTATGGAGGCTTCATTACGTAGGCATAATTGATTACCTCTTTGGCCATTGGTGAACTCAGCCTTCAGCCCCTCCCTACTCCAGAGGTTGTGGGGTAGGGCTAAAAGCCCCAGCCCCCTAATCATGCCTTGGTTTTTCTGGTGTCCAGCCCCCGTCTCATTAGGATACAGAAAGACACTTACCACTCTGGGGATCTAAGTGTTTTAGGAACTGTGTGCCAGCAACTAGGGGCAGAGACCAAATGTATATATTTTTTATTATACAGGGAGTACAAAGTGCTCTACAAATGTAACTGATTATTTCTTGGGTTCTTATCACGTACTAAGTAATAGAGAATTCCTCTGTAACTTTCTGTAGGCTTCCCTGGGCTAATGGTAGACGGTGGCCATTTGGGTCACCAGCAAAGGAGTTTTCCAGCCAATACAGCTAAAGCATTCCTGCCTTGAAGGACAGTTTGTGAATCACTGTTTTTCAGAGTGGCCTTTGTAGCTCCAGTTCTAAAGAGATCATGCAGATAATAGTTATTTTCATCTATAGACCCAGGCAGGGCATATTCAAGCTATAACACCAATTGGAGTGTTCTTTGATTTGCATTTGGTGACATGACTAAATGCCAGAAGAGCTTCTAGGATTGAGTTATAGTAGGATCACAGCTTGTAAAAGATTCTGTTGCCCTGCCTGTAATTACACAATGAAATATAATTACTGGGAGGATTTTTTAAATCATCCAGTCTAGTTTTTTCATTTTAAAAACAATAAAGTGACTTGCTCAAGGCTATATCATAGCAAAACCAGTGCAAGACCCCAGGTCTCCTGACTTCCAGTTTAATTCTCCAGAGATTTTACTTCCTCCACACAAAGTCTTTTCTTTTTTTGCACAGACTTGGAACGCCAGTTGGAAGAGCAGAAGAAGCAAGCTCAGGATCACAGGCAGAAATCCCAGACGGTTCAAAATGTGGTACTGATGCCTGTGAGCACTCCTAAGCCTCCAAAAAGGCCCCGGCTCCAGCGACCAGCCTCCACCACTGTCCTGAGCCCTTCTCCTCCTGTCCAGCAGCCTCAGTTCACAGTCATCTCACCCATCACCATCACCCCAGTGGGTCAGTCATTTTCCATGGGCAATATTCCAGTGGCCACCCTCAGCCAGGGCTCTAGTCCTGTGACTGTACACACACTGCCTTCTGGCCCTCAGCTCTTCCGCTATGCCACAGTGGTCTCCTCTGCCAAGAGCAGCTCACCAGACACAGTGACCATCCACCCTTCATCCAGCTTGGCACTGCTAAGCTCTACCGCCATGCAGGATGGGAGTACCCTGGGCAACATGACCACCATGGTGAGCCCTGTGGAGTTGGTGGCCATGGAGTCCGGCCTCACCTCAGCCATCCAGGCTGTTGAAAGCACCTCAGAGGATGGGCAGACCATCATTGAGATTGACCCAGCCCCGGATCCAGAGGCTGAAGATACTGAGGGCAAAGCAGTCATCTTGGAGACAGAGCTGAGGACTGAGGAGAAAGTTGTGGCTGAGATGGAAGAACACCAGCATCAAGTCCACAATGTGGAGATTGTGGTTTTAGAGGATTAACTGGGGGTCTCGGGGCCAGGAGATATGTTTTGGTTTGGAATTTTAATTATTTGTTTATTTTTATCATTGTCCCACTCATTTCCACATAGGATCCTTTTTTTAAAAAACAAAATCTTGTTGTTGTAACTGAAAATATTGGGTTCCTCTCACCCCCACATTGAAAAATGGACAAAACAAGCTGCCCTTCCGGAAGTTGAGAGTAGGTCATTCAATGTCCTAATCATCTTACACCAAGAAAGTAATTTCCTTTAGGGGAGGCATCAAGATAACCAGAAACCCTGTCCAGAAAGCCATTTCCAGGCGAGTCTGTCTGTCTGTGTAAGCATGTGTTTTTATGCTTGTAAAGATGCATTGACCAAACTCTGGATCTCAGATCTGACACTGGAAGGCAACTCATTCGCATGTGGATGCAGAAGGGCACTTTATTTTGTACCCTGGAAAAGGCCCTAAAGAGGCCAGTGCAAAACTCTGAAACAAAAGGAAGTTGAACTCTGCTTGGAGGGAAAGGTGGTGTGCCAGCACTAGCTTAAAAAGGGAAGTGCTTTGGTGAGGGTGGGGCATGGAAATTATCTTACTTCCAGAGGTACAACTGATGTCTGTTGAGATCTTCAAAGGTTACTACATAGGTGCCATTTTGAGAAGAGGTGGGTGATAGGTGGAGGGGTGCATCTCCACAGAGAAGGTGGCAGCAGTGGCCTATGGCTTTGCAGAAATAGAAATCCTTGGATGCCACAGCTATGCTTTGGGGTTCAAGGGGATAGCTCACCTTGTCCTGCACTTTGTCAAAGCACTTACTCTCCTAAAGTAGGATTAGTCCATTCATTTGCAAACTCTGTGATGTGATGAAAATTGCTCTGGTTCTTGGACTGTGGCTGTCATGGGGTTGGAGCTCCAAGGCCATCATTTTTATTGCATGACTCCAGGATCAGGGGAGTTCCTTATCCAGACCAGCTGCGATTTTTGGTGGGGCCATTTTTTGGCTTTGGAACCAAAAGCAGCCACCCATTTGGTGCTTCCTCTCCTTCTACCCTCCATCCCTCAACTCTTAATGGCATCTGCCTCCTGGATCCCACGCTCTTCAGCTTTTTGGCTGATTTGGAGAACAGTGACAGGTGCCTGCCTGCCTTCATCTCCTTTTAGATTCATTTGTACCACAGATGTTTCTGTGAGATACTGAGCTCATAAAAAGCTTTAGGCTTGGCAGGGAAGATTCAACACCCCCAGCCTTTCCTGCAGCACCGAGTAGATGTCTCCTCCTGAGTGAGCTGGACTCCCTGGGAAAGAAGCATTGTCTTCAACATTATATTGTACCAGGAATGTCAATAATAATGTCTTGGGGGGGGTGCTGTTTTGTTTTGTTTTGTTTTGTTTTCCTTTTTTTTTTTTTTTTTTTTAATGTTTGTATATTTAGAGCTGGGCCATTTTCCGTGCTGTGATTCCTTCTCTTTGACCCTCTTCCGTGTTTGGGGCAAGAGTGGATCCTGGTTTTTATTTCTTTGATTGCATTGTTTACTGCACTAGGAAAAATATAGGGAAACTGCAGACAACTTAAAGGAAAAATAGGTTAAAAAAGAAAGCACACACCTTAGGAGTGGGAGGATTTTTTTTTATTATTAAAAACAAAACTTTGACCTGTAGTTTCTTTTTTTTTTCTTTTAAGAAGGCATCTACCTGAAGCCATGTTTCTTTCAACAGATGTTAGAAACCCCATCAAGCAAGTGAAAATTGCATTCTACCATCCCTCAGGTGGCTGTATGTAGCTAAAGAAGCCCTCAAACTTGGGGGGATCACTCTTAAACACCTTAAGAGTGAGATTTATGAATCCCATACAATTGTAGATTTTAACTTTAAAATTGGGGTTTTGTTTTTCTTTTCAAAATATCTAATAGACTTAGCAATTAATTTAGAACAAATCTTTGGCTCTTTATGTATTAATATCTTTAGTGAGGGAAGTGGCTTTTATTTCCTGCTTCTTTAGGTTTTCTGTTGGTACATAAACAAAATTTCTGTCTGTGACTGAACGTACTGCTTGAAACTAGAAAGGCACATCTCATCCCTATTGTGGTTTTAGGAACAATTTTCTCTTTCCCAGAGATGAGAGGACCAGTTCAGGACAGGAGAGGAGCCCTAGAGAATACAGACACATGCTATCTCAGGTTCCCTTCTTTCCTCCATCAGAGCTGTTGGTAATGTTTTAAGGTAGTGTGAGCATCATGCTTCCAAAGTCAAGAGCTCTCCTCCTCAAGACATAGCCTGTTTACTTTCACTATATGAATACTCTGGCTGGTAAAATACATGAGCTTTGTTGTTTTCCTGGTATTCTAATAGCCTGTCATTATTGCTAGATGCTGCGGTGCCTGTTGTTGAGTGTGAGTTCCCTCACAGCCCTGGTCTAGGGGTGAGACATAAGCAGGCCATTGGTATGTGCATAAGCAATAGCAATGAATCACTCCTCAGGCTGACTTGGCACTAGCCATTTCTCTTTCTGTTCATTCATTAAATAAACATTTTTAAGTACCATCTATGTGCCAGGCTTTGTGCTAGGCACTAGCAGTACAGAGATTAAGATATAATCCTTGCACTCAAGGAATTCAGACACCAGATGTCTGGAGTTATGAACTACATATTTCACTGTAATTGGCTTCCTTTTGTAATCCTATGTATTTTATTTTATGCATTGAAAAACATTATTTAAGAATTGGTCCA
>CM052444.1:89938697-89955878 GCA_028533085.1 Varecia variegata | reverse complement strand
AAGAATTGGTCCATAGGTTTCAGCAGACTGCCAAAGGCACAAAAAAGTTAAGAAGCCCCCTTCTAGTGAGATATGGAAACATCATCATACTGGGGTGAGTGCAGTGATAGAGCTTTTGGCTGGGAGCCAAGAGAACAAAGGGTCAAGCACCTAACCCAGCCTGGGTGTAGGGGTGGGATCAGCAAATATGGGAGTACTTACCGGAGAAGGTATGTACCTAAGCTGATTTAGAAGAGACCACTTTTGGCTAGTTTTATTATACTTCATTTTCAAGTAACTGGGCTTATTCAAGAGAGAAAAAAATCTCTAGTCTCTTGTTGCTTCTGCCTACAGAGCCAGGCAGTCAGCAGCACAGGCAGTCTGGCCACTGGAGGAAGCTGAGTCATGCATGGGCTTCTCTTGAATTTCCATCAGATGGGACCCAGCGCTGAATTCAGTGCAGGACTGGAGTCTAGCTGGTAAAGGGTAATTTCCCCAAACCTTCCTGCCATGTGGTTTCCACAAAGGCCTCAGAGTCAGCTGTATGACTGTCTTATTTTGGCCATGTCCCTGATTGGTGCTTGCCTTGTTCTCTTCCCCTTCTCAATTTACAGGCTTCCCCTACTCCAAAAAAACAAAAACAAACAAAACCCAGTCATTCTGAATTAAATAATGCACAGTAAACATGAATACTCAAGATTCAAAGCCACTTCACATGGAGGTTCTTTCTCACCTCCATCCACATTAGGGAAAGAAGACCAATGTTAATCCAAATATATGGAAAATTAATATTTAGTTCAGGTGGTTCTGTTACCCTTTAGTGGTAGCATCTTATCCCATTTCACGAAAGGCATTAAAGAAAGGTAAATCCGTATGGTAGAGGGTATGCATTATAGAGATAGTAAAAGTCAAGCATGAAATATGGAATTACTAGTTCATTGAGTTATAACATCCATGTTTTAGTACTATCAAGGAAGTGGAAAGGACAAAGGTTTAAAACAGGTATGAGAGGTTGGGCGTGGTGCCTCACACTGTAATCCTAGCACTGTGGCAGGCCAAGGCAGGAGGATTGCTTGAGCTAAGGAGTTTGAGACCAGCCTGAGCAAGAGTGAGACCCCGTCTCTACTAAAAAAAATAGAAAACATTAGCCAGGCAACTAAAAGTAGAAAGAAAAATAAATTAGCTGGGCATGGTGGTGAGCACCTGTAGTCTGAGCTACTCAGGAGGCTGAGGCCGGAAGATCACTTGAGCCCAGGAGTTTAAGGTTGCAGTGAGCTAGGCTGATGCCACGGCACTCTAGCCCGGGCAACAGAGCAAGACTCTGTCTCAAAACAGACAAAAAAAAAAAACACAAATAAAAATAGGTATGAGGTTGTGATACACGTTGGGCAATATTCTTGAGGAAGTAGTCCTCTCTGAGACTAAAAGTCAGACACTAGCCTAGCTCCTGCATTTTCAGACAACTTTCCTAGTACAATTGACCACTTTCCTGGGAGTGAGGCATATGATCTAAATTTAGGATAATTCCTCCCTGGGAAATTTTTGTGTAGTTTATAATGTACTGCCATAACAACCAAGGTTGTCAGGGACCCCAAGTGTTCAGGTCTGCTGTATTTGGAGTCTCTTTGTCCCTAGAATTTCTGTCTTTGGGCAGCCCTATTTGAGTCCTTTTCAGGTTTCCTCCCCAATCCTGGAGCACCTTTTTTGGTCCTGAGTTATGCAATTTGACTTCTTCTAGAAGGTTCTACTTTCCCCTATCCATACTCTGACTTCATTCTTCTTCTCTAGCTCTTGCTTTTAGGAACCATGATTTAGTTCCCAAATTCTGCCATGTCAGTAATTCTTTCATCAACTCCTGACACAAACATTTCTTCCCAACTCTAGACACCGCCAGGGCCCAAACATGCATAGATTCATAGACTGCAGTCTTCACCAGCTAAAACAGCTTTTTAACACCATCAATCGCCTGAATTGAAGCACCTTTGTGATGTGCTTGTATAGTGACTGTAGGTAAATTCCCCAAAACACATACATTCTAAAAACCTCTCTTTTACATGTGATTGATTCTCTACTCATGGTCCATGGCTCAGGTTAAGACATACGTTGTTTCCTAGATGAATTATTTCAGTTCAGTATGTCTCACAACTACTAGAAATTGAAATTGCTGTTATATCTTGTGAGCCTCTCAACCTAATGTATAATAGACTACACCCTATGTTGTGAAATTGCCTCTGGGCTCTTGAGCATCTATAGTTTCTGACTCTGCATCACTACTGATAGTCATGACTTGGAATATGGAATATATGGATTTATTTTTCTAATTTGAGAACAAGATTGAACAATAAGTTTGGATCGCATATAAGGGTAAATATGAGGCTGGAAAAAGGATCCAGAGGGAAAGACAAGTTCCTCACTGGACGTTGTAGGAGTTATTCTAGGGAAATCACACACACAGGGCATTTATCTGCATTATAAAGTGTACGTTTTTTGCTTTAAAAAAAAAAAAAACTGGTTCTGCTGTTTTCTCTAGAGGAGTCTATACATTATAGAGCAAACTGGAAGCCCACAGCCCTGTGTTAGCCTGAAGACTTACTTTTTTTGGCCCATACTTTAATTTTGTTTTTATTTTTTACTGAACATGCATACAGGAATGTGCACAAATCATAACTGTACAACTTGATAAATTTAACAAACTGAGCACACCTATGAAACCAGGTTCCAGATCACGGGAAAAAAAAAATTACTAACATTTCACCCTGCAAGGTAAACACTAGCTACCTCTCCAAAACTATGGCTTATTTTTTTTTATTTCAAAATATTAAGGGGGTACAAATGTGTTTGTTACATGGATACCTTTTATAATGCTTAAGCCAGGGCTTTTAGTGTGCCCATCACCCAAATAGTGTTCATTGTAACCAATAGGTAAGTCTTTACCCCTCCCCACCTCCCTATGGCTTACTTTTGTTGCTTTTTGAACTCTTTTGTCATTGGCTCTTTTCACTCAACATTGTGTTTGTAAGATTCATCTAGAATGTTGTGTGAAGCTGTGGTTGTTTCCTTCTCATTGCTGTATAGAAGCTGTGACTATACCATAACTGATCCATTCTACTAATAATAGGCACTTGGGTAGTTTCCAGTTTGGACTATTATAATAATGCCTCTATGAACATTCTTGTCCATGTCTTTTGATGAACATGTATATGAATTTATGCCTACAGATCTACAGAGTTTCAAACATTAGGACAGTTCACATGAAAAACTCAAGATACAGTTTTTTGTTTGTTTTTAGAGACAGGGTCTTTGCTCTGTCACTGAGGCTGGAGTGCAGTGGTGCAAGGACATCTCACAGCAGCCTGGAACACCTAAGTTCAAGGGATCCTCCTGTCTCAGCCTCCCGTAGTAGCTGGAACTATAGGGCACACTCCCACGCCCGGCTAATTTTCAGTTTTTCTTAAGAACAACAAGAAGGTCTGAAAATAGTGGGTTCACGTTTCCTCACAGTAACACTTGACTGGAACTGAGGCATGCCTTAGATAGGGCATGACTTCTGCACAAACCCTGCAACTCCCTACTACAAATCCAGAACTATTTATTTTGGTAGCTTTTTTTTTTAATTCAATAATCTCTTAGAACTGCAGTCCCCAACCCCCAGCCAAGGACCAGCACCAGTCCCTGGCCTGTTAGGAACTAGACCACAAAGCAGGAGGTGAGTGGTGAGCAAGTAAAGCTTCATCTGTATTTGCAGCTGCTCCCCAGTGCTTGCATCACCGCCTGAGCTCCGCCTCCTCCCCACCCCCTGGTCCATGGAAAAATTGTCTCCTATGGCCCCTCCTTTTTTTGCCCCTTCCTTTTGTGCTCCCTAAAATTAAAAAAAAATTGTCTTCCATGAAACCAGTCCCTGATACCAAAAAGGTTAAAGACTGCTGCCTTAGAACATTCTTCCTCCAGATAACTGCAAAGCTTATTTCTTCACTTTCTTCAAGTCACATTACCTTATCGGAGAGGACTTTCCTAACACCCACCTTATAAAAACTGGCAACTTCCCCCTACACTATGCTTCCTATTTTCCTTTGCACTGCTTTACTTTACTCTGTTTTACTTATCTGACGTACATTTATTTTCTTCCTCCAACTAGAATGGAAGCTCCATGACAGCAGGGACCTTTCTTGTCCCCCCCTTCACTGCAGTTTCCACCATCCCTGGAACAGTGCCTGGCATGTAGTAGAAGTTTGATAGATACTTGATGCATGAATAATTAATAATACCCAAAATTTATTGAAGAGTAACTATGTACAAGCATTGTTATAAGCATTTTACATGTTAGTCCATTTGATCCTCACAACAACCCTATGTGATAAATAGCATTATTTACCCCATTTTACAGTGAGAAAACTTACATAGTTATAGTCTACTTTAAATAATAGATATATTTGAAACATTGTATACCGAATTCATTAAACACTGTCCGTAAATGTACTAGAGGAGCTTAATACCTAAAAGGAACTCTTCAATGAATCATTTTATAATGATAGTATTTTATTTAAGAACACGTTTAGTTGTGCTTTTTGTTGTTTTGAGACAGAGTTTCGCTCTGTCTCTCCGGCTAGAGTTCAGTGACTCGACCATAGCTTACTGAAGCCTCGAACTCCAGGGATCAAGCGATCCTTCTATCTCAGCCTCCTCCAGTAGCTGGGACTACAGACTCACACCATGATGCCCAGCTAAATTTTTCTATTTTTAGTAGAGATGGAGGTCTCACTCTTGGTCAGGCTGGTCTCGAACTCCTGGGCTCAAGCAATCCTCCTGCCTCAACCTCCCAGAGTGCTAGGATTACAGGTGTGAACTAACACGCCTGGCCAACCTCTCTATTCTTGCCTTGTTCAAATTTAACTTCTCTGTAGCTACCACCCAAGGATCAAAGCAGAAGGATTTATCTGTAAAACATTGTCCCAAATACTTTAGTCACACATTCATTGGCTTAACTATTTTTTCTTGGCACAAATTTAAAATTGAACCAGTCTTTCCAGGGTCTCCATGGCTTTGTTTCCCCTTGGCACTATCTCTAGAAATCGTGTTTGTATTCCATTTTTGTCTCCAACCTATTGTCTTAGATTGAGATGGTAAGCTGTTTCCTAGCACAGTGCTACTCAGACTTATAGATCTCATTTATCAATAAAACAAACAAAAAGTCTTGGGAACAACATGGGGTTCCTAACATTATGTTTTGCTAAATAAGGATTTTTTTTTTAATCACCAACTCTCATTGCCATCATTTGAAAAGAAGGGACATTTGGTTTTTTTTTTTTTTTTTTTTTTCTGAGACAGAGTCTCACTCTGTTGCCCGGGCTAGAGTGCCGTGGCATCAACCTAGCTCACAGCAACCTCAAACTCCTGGGCTTAAGCAATCCTTCTGCCTCAGCCTCCTGAGTAGCTGGGACTACAGGCATGTGCCACCATGCCCGGCTAATCTTTTTTCTATATATATTTTTAGCTGTCCATATAATTTCTTTCTATTTTTAGTAGAGACGGGGTCTCGCTCTTGCTCACGCTGGTCTTGAACTCCTGACCTCGAGCGATCCTCCTGCCTCGGCCTCCCAGAGTGCTAGGATTGCAGGCATGAGCCACTGTGCCCAGCCAAGAAGGGACATTTGTTTACATCAAAAAGTTCGTAAAGAAATAATCTCAGAATAAAGTCCTCTACACTGAATAAATTTAGCTTCATGAAAAACTCATTACATTGTCATTATCTTTCTCACTTCTTAAACTAGTGAAAATTTCTGTTCTCACCTCTAGACTCCCAGTTGAATCTTGAAAGCTCCTTTAGTACTGGCACTTTCTTGGTTCCTGTTCTTTTCTGCCCTTGATGTCTCTAACAGCATCCCTTGGATATGCACAGCTGTGAATTCCTAGTGTCCTAAGGCCACCTGGCCCAGCTGTAGGTCTTTTCTTCCTTTAGCCTGATTCTCACATTGCTCTTTTCATACCTCCATTCAGATTCATAAAACACCTGCCCATTAAAAAGCCAACCACCAACTTACCTTGTGATTTCCATTTCCACAGTGCTTTCCTTTTAACATTCAATTAAGCTAGTTAAGACTGCACATATGACTTTTTTTTTTTTTTTTTTTTTTTTTTTAGAGTTGAGGTCTTTTGCTCTGTCGCCCAGGCTGGGGTGTAGTGGCACTATCAGTCACTGCAGCCTCTAACTCCTAGGCTCCCGGGATCCTCCTTCCTAGCCTCCCTAGTAGCTGGGACTACAGACACATGCCACCAAGTTCCAGCTGCATTTAACTTCTTAACACAAATGATGGTCCCACCAAGTTTTCATCTCTAAAATGAGGATTGACACTACTAGGGAGAATTTTGAAAATGAATGAGATAACCAACGAATTCAAACATTTACTTAGCATTGAATTACAAAGATTAATAATAAAAAAAGTTCTCTGTGCTATAAGCAGTTGTAGATTTATCGGAGAGGCAATATGTAAACTAGAGGTTTTCTTCAGCTGGGGCCCATGGGGTAGATGGGCTTGGGGGAGGAGATGGTCAGTGAGATCATATGCAAAAATGTGGGGGGGTGTGTATTTTTCTGGAGAGAAGATTCATTACTTTCATTAGATTCTCAACTGAGTCCCAGATTTCCAAAAGAAAAAGAAATATTGATGGAAATGGATAGTTTTAATACACTAAAATAAGTTACCATAAGGAAACATGATCAGTATTAGGTGTGAACAAAGAATGGCATCTTCTTTCTGCTAAGAGGAAAAATAAGGCTTAATTGATTAGGATCTTGGAGGACAGATAGCAACTGGGTGGGGAAGAGGGCAAAGGTATTTCAGGCAAAAAGAACTGCATGTGTAAAACCATGGGCTCCAGAAAGCGTATTTGGGAAAAAGTGCAGTGTGGCTGCCGCACGGAGTGTTCGGGTTGACGTGGCAGTTGAGGCTTCAGAAATACACAGGACTAGAGACTGACAAGCTTTGTACACCGTGTAGACCACAGAGAACCAGCAGAAATCTTTAAACATAGGTTTTTACAGTTAGTTGTGTGAGGTATATAAACATTTCCACGGGAGGTCTTTTTTATTCCTGCCATATTAAGGGGGTAACTTGGGCGATGAAGTCTACTGTTCTGATAAAGGCCTTGGAAAACTGGAAAATTTGAGAACCAGAACTCTAGGACCCAGTCCAGCCCATGAAAACGTTCTGAAGAGTACATAAAATCTGCCCTTTTCTCCTTCCTATTTCTTTCTCCCTCTTACTACCACCCCCGCTACCCCCCTCCCCGCCTGCCCCTGGCCCTCATATATCTAGAAGGATCCCTTTGGTTTCCACCAGAGGTCTAAAATGGTGAAACCAGAAGAGACTCAGAGGTTTTTTCGGTTCATCTTACTTATTTTACAGTCTTGGAAATAGATGCGTGAGGAAATGATTGCCTCTCCTGGTCTCCCTTTTCTCTCTCTGGTTTGATGGTCTCCCTCTCTTCTGAAGAAATCTTATGGATTCCTTTGGCTTTAACTAACATCTGTATAACAAAGACACCAAGATTGTATTCCTAGCCCTGTTTTTCTCTCTAAGCCCCAAACCCTTTAAATGTCTGCAGAGCATTTCCATCTGATGTTTATGTTTTCCTGAAACCTAGCAAGTCCAAAGATAAATGTGTGCCCTTTTCCCACCCCCACACCAGAAAAAGGCACCTCCTCCACCCAGATGCTCACATCAAACCAGGTATCATCCTCGATACTACCTTCTCCTTTGGTGTCTCCCCTCCCAATCCAGTCAACCACCGAGACCTCTCATTTTACCTTCTAAAACTTCTCAGTTTTGTCCACTTCTCACTGTCTTCACTGCCACTGTATTAGAGCCTGCCACCATTATTTTTTGCCTGGATTTACTGCAACACTCTTCTAACTCCTAATCTACTCTCTTTTCCCTAAATCTATTTCCCACACTGTAACCAGAGGGAATTTTTTTTTTTTTTTTTTTTTTTTTAATTCAGAGTCTCACTCTGTTGCCCTGGCTAGAGTGCCATGGCATCAGCCTAGCTCACAGCAACCTCAAACTCCTGGGTTCAAGTGATCCTTCTGCCGTAGCCTCCCGAGTAGCTGGGATTACAGGCATGTGTCACCACGTCCAGCTAATTTTTTCTATATATTTTTAGTTGTCCAGCTAATTTTTTTCTATTTTTTTTTAGTAGAGACAGGGTCTCGCTCTTGCTCAGGCTGGTCTCGAACTCCTGAGCTCAAACGATCCGCCCACCCCTGGCCTCCCAGAGTGCTGGGATTACAGGTGTGAACCACCACTGCCTGGCCCAGAGAGAATTTCTTAAAACCGTAAACCAGAGCCTGCTATGCTCCTATTAAGCCTTTATTGGCTGATCATTGCTTACAGTGAAAGACTAAAGTCTTTATTTTTTTCCATTCTACCCAATTCTCCAGCCTCATCTGGTGCCACCGTCTCTCTCATTATGTGCCCAGTCATGCTGGCCTTCTTTTAGTTCGTCACCAGTGCCAAATTCCCTCCTTGCTTAAGGCCTTTGAAACATACTGTTCTCTCGCTTCCCTTCCCTCCTTGCCTGGCCAATTTCTCCTCATCCTTCATGTTTTAGCTGAAGCTTATTTCCTCAGGAGAAACTTCCCCAGCTCCTCTGAGGAGACTACATCTGTCTGTACTTCCTCATTGCACTTTCCATAATTGTAACTGAGTAACTATTTGCTTAGTCTCAGTTTCCCTGAGTAGTCTAAAGCTTAAGGAAGAAGAGAACTATCTTAAGACTTTCTCCCCAGTACATTTTCTGGCCCTCAATAAATATTTGTTGAAAGAGGGATTGAATGCTTCATCCACCCAGTGGCAGAGCTGAAACTAGAATCTAAACTCATTTCCAGTACGGTATTCTTTCTTCCAGACTATAAAATAATACCGCACATTCCAACTTCCCCTCCCTCTTTCCAGTGATTAAATATATCAGTCTTGTGGATTCAGTTTCTTCAGAGGCCTATTAAAACCAATCTGGTAAACTAATCCACGTTTAGAGATTACCCTTCTCCCAAGGCCATTTGCATTTTAACTGGGAACTCCTGGAGAATAGAAGGTAATCTCAAAGGAACTAATCAAAAGTTCTGGCACCATGAAGATATTACTGGAAGGAAAGAATTTTTACTCACATCCCCTAATGGGATTATAAGAAATGAACCTACAATGTACCAGACATGCTTTAATGTCTGATTTTTTTTTTAAACTTTATCTTCGCAATAAACCTGTTAGGTTAGTATTATTATCCGCTTTATCAAATGAGGGAATCTGAGAAAGGTTTAGTAATTTACCCAATGTTGCACATCTGGTGGGAAAACCAGTATTTAGATGCTTTCTCTCCCAGCATATGACTCCTGATCTAATCCTCTTTTTACAATATCATCCTGCCTCCAAAGGTAAGGACAGGCAACTGGTTACAGTTTATACATAAATCTGGGCCATGGGGCTAACTGGATGATTATTTTTAAAAAAAGTATTACTAGGTGTCTTTTATTCCCTTGGTGGGAGCCCCACCCTCCCTGGGCCCACCCTGGCTCCATCTTGCAGGTGACCAGGTTGGGCTATAACAAATAAATTAATTAATTAAGAAAAATTCCCTTGGTGGAATCTACACTCTGAGACTTGACATTTTACTGTCTCCACTAAAAGTCCATCACATTTGGTGCCTGACCTTATTCATTCCTACCATAAATGTGATTATGGGCAGGGAAAAAAAAAGCTTTAAGCACTTTGAGCAAAATTATGATGTAAAATCTAAGATGCCACGTTATCATTTATTTTGCTACTGAGTCCACCAAAGCCTCCTGTATCCAGCAAGTGGATGGTATGAGGTTAACAATTAATAGTGCATTATTTATCTGTTTACTGCAACTTATTTGCAATAACAAAAGCAATTAGATGGGCTTTCCTAGTATCAAGTATCCCTGGATGAGTTGAGTTTTCTGATTAAAAATGCTCATGCCCATCCTTTGTTCTCCGTTGGATTCTGGTTCCTGAATAGAGGATTTCTTTCGTGGGGGTGGCGGATTACTTTCCTGTTAGTGTCAGATATACCTGGCTATGTAATAGCTTTGTAAACTTGGTCACATTACTTAAAACCTCTGTTTTTCCAGTTGTGAAACGGAGAGATTGATAGCTATTTTGAAGTTATTGAAAGACTTGAATGTGTTTGAAAACACACAACAACAAAGCTTGGCCCACAGCAGGTATTGGAATAATGTTAATTTCCTTGCTTCCCCAGATCAAGGACATTCCCTCCTGGCCTGGCATGATGGCTCACGCCTGTAATCCTAGCACTCTGGGAGGCGGAGTGACACCAGCTTGAGCAAAAGCAAGACCCCGTCTCTACTAAAAATAGAAGGAAATTAGCCAGACAACTAAAAATATAGAAAAAAAAAATAGCCAGGCGTGGTGGCGCATGCCTGCAGTCCCAGCTACTCGGGAAGCTGAGGCAGGAGGATCGCTTGAGCCCAGGAGTTTGAGGTTGCTGTGAGCTAGGCTGACGCCAGGGCACTCTAGCCCCGGCAACAAAGTGAGACTGTGTCTCAAAAAAAAAAAAAGAGAAAGAAAAGAAAGAAAGTAAATGTAACATTTTGTGTAGATGTGGGAGGTGTATTTTTCTTGGAAATAAAGTCCACAGTTTAACAGATTATTTGGGGACCAGTGACTTCCCTGAGGAATTGTAGATTCTCCTCCCTGCAATATTAAGGAGTGAGCCTCTTTTGCGGGGGACCGGATTTTTTGTGTGGAGATTTTGCTCTCTGGGGTACTCTTTTTGCAGTCTGCTAACAGAGGAGGATGACCAGGGCCCTCACCGGGGGTAGAGGTGTCACTCTCCAGGGCAGGACTGCCTATAAAGTTTCCTTGGGGGCTCTGTGACCCCTCTTGGGGTTCTCTCCCGGATGGGGGTGGGATGCCACTTGCAGCTGAGAGGCAGGTTCATTTTAAGGTCTCCCGGTCTCCAGACACCCCTTCATCATTGAGAAACCAGCTTTTGACGGTTTTCTCAAGCTAAAGCTACTGTCTCCAGGTGCTAGTCAAAACCTCTCGGCGAGACCCTGGCCGCCCCCACCTCCCTAGGCCCCAATCCTGAGGCGGTGGGGGCGGGGAGGCCGCGCGCGCCGCTTCCGCTCCTCCAGACCACCAGAGGGAGCCACGGACCCGCCTCTTCCTTCCCGGGGTGCTTCGCGCCGGGCCCCTTCCGCGTGGGTGAGTGAATGTGAGAGTCAGCTCCCGCGTCGCGCGCGCCGCCCGCCTCCGCCGCTCGGCGCTCTTATTTCGGCTGTGAGGGGCGGGCGCGCGCGTAAAAGCATAGAGACGGGCGTTGAGCTCTCGGGCTAGAGCGTCGCCGAGTCGGAGCCGGAGCCCGAGTCGCGCGCTGTGTCTCCGCTGCGTCCGCCGAGGCCCCCGAGTGTCAGGGACAAAAGCCGCCGCCGCGCCGCCTGCTTCCGCAGTCGGGGCTCATCTGCCGCCACCGCCGCCGCGTTGAGGAGAGTTCGCCACCGTCTCCGCCCGTGAGGATCCGAGAGCCATGTCGGCCAGCAGCCTCTTGGAGCAGGTACAGGCCCGGCCCGCATGCCTCGGCCATTGTGTGAGGCGAGAGGGAGCCCGACTAGGCCCGGGCCCGCCACCCCCGGTCGGGCCGAGCCGAGGCGGCGCATCTCGCGGGCCGGGTTTCGGGCCTGAGGCCAGCCGCGCCCAGCGCCTCGCTCTTAGCCCGCTCTTCCCGGGCCTCGGAGCCCACCGGCCGCTCCGCGTTCCCTCCTCCGCGGACCTCGTTTTCCTTCCTTATTTCCTTCCCCTCGAAGCCCCGGTTTCCCCGCGTTGCTGCTGGCGTCCCCCGCTTTTTCTCCCCGGGCCCCGCCGGCCCAGCGCTTTCACTTGCCTCCCATTTTCCACCTCCCCCTCACCACCATTCCTGGCGCCTCCCCCTCAGGCCTGCTCCTTTATTCCTTTTTCGGGCCTTGCTTTAATTTGTCTTTGCTTTTCTATTTCTCCCTCGGACAACTTGCTGCTCGGCGACGTTTCCTTCGCCCGCAGAGACCAAAAGGTCAAGGAAACAAAGGTAAGCCCCGCTCCGCCGGTGGCCCTGGGCCGGGAGGGGACGCGGAGTAGTGGGGGCGGGGTCTCGGGGAAGCGCCCCAGGGAGAGGACCTTTCGGAAGCCGCTTAGTTCGCAGGTGCTCACGCTGAAGTATTGACCCTTTCGGTGTGTTCTTGCAGCTGGCGAACAGCTTTTTAGCTAACAAGGAGTAATTCATTAAGGGTGGGGGGTGGATTCGATTTTGAAATGCCCCAGGTCCTTAGTTTCCTGTAGGTCTTAGAAGGCCTTTGTTTTTCATCCTCGTGGAGCACTGTCTGGAAGTACTCACATGTGATGGGGGAGGGGAAGCGGGAGGGAATAGAAATCTAGAGGAGCCAATAAAATGACCTTTTTACATCAACTTGCTCTGGGTGGAGGGAGATATTTTCACTGACGGACATTGCTTCAGCATTCGCTCTCATCTTTATCCTTTTGAAGTTCAAGTTTACATGCCTTTCTAACTAGTAAGGTTTTTCTCTGATTAGGATGTTTGATTAATTTGGGAGGGAAATTGTAGGATTGGGACACTCCTAATTGGAATTTTTTTCCTTAGTACAAAATGGATCTGTACATCAAAAAGATGGATTAAACGATGATGATT
Organism: Varecia variegata; assembly: GCA_028533085.1. Taxonomy (NCBI): domain Eukaryota; kingdom Metazoa; phylum Chordata; class Mammalia; order Primates; family Lemuridae; genus Varecia; species Varecia variegata. Next base: position 89,943,185 of record CM052444.1, on the reverse strand, counting down.
TTGAACCTTACTTGAGTCCACAGGCAAGGCCCGTGAGTAGTTAACCATTTACATATCTGATCAAAGGGTGTAGTATACTACTCTTTCTCTGCCCTATCAATAAATCTCATTTTCTGAGGGTTTATTTTCTTAATACCTATTAGTGTGTTATAAAACAGTTATTACAAATTTTATAGGGGCTTTTAAGATTCCCGTCTCTGTATTGTCGGTAAACATATTGTACTGAGACTGTGGTACTGATAACACTTTATGTCTACTAACAGTAACACCTGTTTGAATAATTGTCCTCCCCCCCTTCTCTAAGAGTATAGCAGTGTAAAACTTAAGAATGCTTGCCGGTGTTAAATATTCTGAATTTTCACCCTAGAGAACTTTTTGTTTTAGGAAAATTGGATTAATATGTGATGGGAAAATTCTAATATGAAGTCACCTGAACTTCATTCAGTGCTAATGGGTTCTTAGATTGCCAGTATTTTGGAGTGAGGTACTTGCGTTTTTCAGATGAGCTTTACCTACATCTGTAGAAACCAACTTTGCATACCTTCTCCTGAAGAAAGCTATAGGATTTATAAAATGGAGTTAAAGTACTGTTTAGGACAAAGTAAGATGAAGAGTGATTGAGGGCTGGGCGTGGTGGCTGACGCCTGTAATCCTAGCACTCTGGAAGGCTGAGGTGGGAGAATTGCTCAAGGTCAGGAGTTTGAGACCAGCCTGAGCAAGAGCGAGACCCCCATCTCTACTAAAAATGGAAAGAAATTAGCTGGACAACTAAAATCATATAGAAAAAATTAGCCGGACATGGTGGTGCATACCTGTAGTCCCAGCTACTCGGGAGGCTGAGGCAGAAGGATTGCTTGAGCCCAGGAGTTTGAGGTTGCTGTGAGCTAGCCTGATGCCACAGCACTCTAGCCTGGGCAACAGAGCGAGATTCTGTCGCCAAAAAGAGAGTGAGGTTTTTACAATGTAATCTGTCTTCTAATGTGAAGACAAAGTTACATGTAGATTGAAATATTAATATTACCTATGAATGTAAAAACTTCCGTTATCATCTTGACTTGATTCCAAAGACAAGTTTTGGTTAATATAACTCCCCAGATTGATAGACCAAAAAGAAAATAGACCATATCTCTTCCAAAATATCCTAAAAGATTAAGAAGATTGTGGAACAATTATAAGTTCTGAACATATGCTATATGAAATATGGTTGGTAGTCTTGAATAATTTGACAGATTACTACATGCTCATATTTGGACCTGATTCTTACATAAAAATTTTAGATTCTCTGTGTAAAATTTTCTATACTGCAAGTATAGAAACCACCTAAACAAGTGATTAGAAAAAAGTTTTCACAGAAGACAACCAGTTAATCAGGAAAAGTAGGGAAGGAAGTAGAGGAATGGACTATTAATAGGTTCCTGCTATTGAAGCAGTTTGCTTACATAATCATAACAGGGAGAGGGAGAGCATTTAGAAACATAATTCTTGGTAGTTCTTGTAAAACATTGTGTAATTCAGATTTTTGAGCTCAGGCACACACGTGGGAGCCTGCCAGTTCAGGTGTAGGCATTCAGCTGTATCTTGACATAGCCAGTGATGTTAAGTGCATTTGGTTTTTCTTAGGTGAGCCAAAGCTTAAATGTCTTTGTTTAAAAAATTTTTTTAGGATAATCTAAATCTTAGATGAGTATATGAAGAAGAGTAACCGGAGAATCTTTGTTCTTTTTAGGTTTATCATCTCCAGTAATTCAGCTACTTTATAACCAATTTTTCTTCACCCTATATTGAAGTAATACTCTGTTTAATCCATTGACTATAGACTGAATTCCTTATACATAATGGATTTGAGTCTGTTAAAATTTTAACACTGCCTTTGAGAACTTTTAAACTGGAGAGGCTGTATGTGGAAAGACTTTTGTTTTTAAGTAAAAATTTAAATTGGCAGAGAAAAGCACACGATATTATCAAACCACATTAGTTGGAAAACTTAATATTGAAGAGATGTATTTTAGTGGCCAAGGAGTACCATTGGCCTTGGTAATGCAAACTTAGGGCTTAAGGTAGTTGTGATCATCCAAGTCTCTTTAAGAACATAGCTAATGGACCCTTATATTACCAGAACGATTGAAGTTAGGGTAAACTACTCTCTATTTTGAGTTGAGCAGTATCTACATCTGTGGAGAACAATTTTGTATACCTGTGGCTTTTCACTTAAGGGATTATTCTGTGAGCCGTAGCATTTATTTAAAAAAAATGTTCAGTACAAACTGAAGTAAGATCAAGAGTGACTGAGGGCCAGGTGCGGTGGCTCACGCCTGTAATCCTAGCACTCTGGGAGGCCGAGGCGGGTGGATTGTTTGAGCTCAGGAGTTCCAGCCTGAGCAAGAGCGAGACCCCGTCTCTACTAAAAAAAAAAAATAGAAAGAAATGATCTGGACAGCTAAAAATATATATAGAAAAATTAGCCGAGCATGGTGGCAGCTACTCCCAGCTACTCGGGAGGCTGAGGCAGTAGGATCGCTTGAGCCCAGGAGTTTGAGGTTGCTGTGAGTGAGGCTGACCACGGCACTCTAGCCCAGGAAACAAAGTGAGACTCTGTCTCAAAAAAAAAACAAACAAAAAAAAGTGACTGAGACTTTTACAAAGTAATCTGTATCCTAATGTGAAGACTAGTTGAATATACATTCATATTTCTGTGATTTTGTAAGAGCATAGACTGTACACTGTCTTTAGAATTATATTTTGCTGGTTCTAATGGAAAAGTTAAGTATGTATTTCAGCTTAGAGCTATTTTATAGGTGAAGCAAAGGAGGTAGCAATATCTTTTTTTTTTTTTTTTTCATTTTAAATACTCTAGGCCAGACGAAGTTGCTTGTGTGCCTGTAATCCCAGCACTCTTTTTTTTTTTTTTGGAGACAGGGTTGAGTTCTATTGTCTGGGGTCTGGGCTAGAGTACAGTGATGTTGTCATAGCTCACTGCAACCTCCAACTGGACTCCAGCAATTTTCCTGCCCCAGCCTCCTGAGTAGTAGGGACTACAGGCATGTGTCACCATGCCGGGCTAATTAATCCCAGCACTTTGGGAGCCTGAGACCGGCTGGGCAACATAGTGAGACCCTATCTCTACAAAAAATTAGCTGGGTATGGTGGTGTGCACTTGTAGTCCCAGCTGTTGGGAAGGCTGAGGCAGGAGGATCACTTGACCCAGGAGTTTGAGGTTGCGGTGAGCTGTGATGATGCTGCTGTACTCTAGCCTAAGTGACAGAGCAAGACCCCTCCGTCTCTTAAACAAAGAAAAAAAAATCCTCTGGAAGCCACTATGCATTTTTCTAGGTTATAATTAAACAGTGGCATCTATTGATGTTCCAGATAGTTTGCCAAGAGGCTAACACTGTAAACTCTAGGTGGTGAACCTTGCATTTTAGTTTATGATTAAGGAATGGCTACACAGACATTTGGAATAGAACTTGAAATTTCTAGTTTTTTGTTTTTGTTTGACCTGTTACCTGGATTAGGTAGGAAACTTTCACTCTTCCCTTCTGCAAAAATTCCCATTCCTTAAGTCCAAAGATAATTGATTTTAATAAAGGCATTGTCTCTCAATACCCGAGATTTAAACTGTTGGTGAAATGCTGAGTTTTCCCTTCTCTGAATTGTAGTGCTAAAGTTAAAGCCCATATTCACTGTATATATCCACTTAACTTTAAACATTTCAATTCTTACATCAAAATTTCTTATAATATAAAAATGCCAGTGAGTTTAGGAAGAGATATTTGAATGTGCTACACTTTTTTGTAGTAATGGCTGAAATATTTGAATTGTGTGACTATGTGGGGGAGGAAATATCCTGATGTAATTTTGTTTTGATTTGCCTTTTTTTCTTCCACAGAATAATGCATATACTGCCATGTCAGACTCCTACTTACCCAGTTACTACAGTCCCTCCATTGGCTTCTCCTATTCTTTGGGTGAAGCTGCTTGGTCTACTGGGGGTGATACCGCCATGCCCTATCTAACTTCTTATGGACAACTGAGCAACGGAGAGCCCCACTTCCTACCAGATGCAATGTTTGGGCAACCAGGAGCCCTAGGTAGCACTCCATTTCTTGGTCAGCATGGTTTTAATTTCTTTCCCAGTGGGATTGACTTCTCAGCGTGGGGAAATAACAGTTCTCAGGGACAATCTACTCAGAGCTCTGGATATAGTAGCAATTATGCTTATGCACCTAGCTCCTTAGGTGGAGCCATGATTGATGGACAGTCAGCTTTTGCCAATGAGACCCTCAATAAGGCTCCTGGCATGAATACTATAGACCAAGGGATGGCAGCACTGAAGTTGGGTAGCACAGAAGTTGCAAGCAATGTTCCAAAAGTTGTAGGCTCTGCTGTTGGTAGTGGGTCCATTACTAGTAACATTGTGGCTTCCAATAGTTTGCCTCCAGCTACTATTGCTCCTCCAAAACCAGCATCTTGGGCTGACATTGCTAGCAA
>CM052444.1:89876713-89938197 GCA_028533085.1 Varecia variegata | reverse complement strand
CGGCTAATTTTTTCTATATATATTTTAGTTGGCCAGCTAATTTCTTTCTATTTTTTTTTAGTAGAGACGGGGTCTACGCTCATTGCTCAGGCTGGTCTCGAACTCCTGACCTTGAGCGATCCACCCGCCTCGGCCTCCCAGAGGGCTAGGATTACAGGTGTGAGCCACCGCGCCCGGCCGAGGACAACTTCTTAAACGTTGCCGCAGACACATCCACCCTTGGGAACTATTTATTTGTCAAGCAGCCAATTCACGGAGGATGCTGTGGGGGCTGCCGTGCCACGTGTCCTGGTCCCAAGTCTGGTAGAGAAGACACACACGGAAGTCAGGAAGCTTTCACACGCAGCATGATGAGGGGCTGAAGAAAGATTCCCTACAAAGAAAGCCAGGAGACTCAAAAACTTGTTGACTCAAAGAAGCTAGAAGCGAAAGAGCACACACTACGTGATTCCATGTTTATGAAATTCTAGCACAGGCAAAGCAATCTCGTGAGAGAGGTCAGCAGAGTGGCTCCTGCCAGGGTAGTGACAGGAACAGGCATGAGGGAACTTTCCGGGATGTGGAACTGTTCTCTGTCCTGACCTGGGTAGTGGACTTCTCGACATATGCAAAACATGTCAAAATTCACCCATGGTACACGTAAGGTTTGTATATTAATACTTTACCGTATATAAATTATTTCTGGGGAAAAATGCTAAAGGAGTTTAGAGGAGGGAGTGATTTTTTTCTAGCTACACAGACAGAGCAGGCTGCGTGTCCAGAGAAGGAACTGCAGGGGGGACATGGCCACTTTCTCTCCCTTGGTGGCTCAGCAACAGAAGATCTAAACAAAGCACTTAAACTTCCCTTAATGGAGTCAGGAATCATCAGTAAGTGGTTTTGGAGATTATTTGCTATTTACAATGAAAAAAAAAAAAAACAAGCTCGGGATTATATAATTGCAAAAAATCATAGTCAGGGAGGTAATTATCAAGTGTAACATGAGTGTTCTATTTTGGGGCCTCATTGCTAGCTCTTCTGGCCTTTCATCCCCTTTGGCTAATGTGATTGTGAGATGTTTTGCTGGTTCTCTGCTGTCAGAGGCGGCTGGAGGGTCAGAGGCGATGGACGGGGGTTACAGAGTGGATGATAAATCACATCTCTGCTGCGCTGTACCGTTCACAAAGCACCTGTGTACACAGCATCTCCCTCGAGAGCAGCCCAGGAGGAAGGCAGGGGTAGCAGTCGCAGCTATTGATTGCAAGCAGTGGAAACCAATTCTGGTAGCTCAAGCAGAGAAGGAATGTATTGGGAAGTTACCCAACAGCTCCCAGACTCCAAAGGAAAACTGAAAGACTAAGGTCAGAAAACAGGCAGGAATCGAGGAAGGCTTACATAAGCCCGTGTATTTTAGGGTATCTTCATTTCTGCAGCTAAACTATTTTCCAGTTAAGTTTGAAAATGATCAAGACAAATTTTTAAGGAAGATCGAGCATGGACCTGGATGGTGGAAAGTCATGTGACCAGCAGAGAAAGGAGATTTCAGGAGGGAATCACCGCGTGAGCAAAGGCAGGCAGGTAAGAAAGAATGCTGGAGTGGGTCTTGGGGACCCGATTTGCAAGGGAGCAGTGAGAGGCAGCTGGGGAGGTAGGTTGAGGCTGTATTGTACAGAGCTTTGCATGCTTCAGCGACGAGTTGGTACTTACACCGGTGAGCAGTAAGCAAGGGAATGAGATTTTCTATTTGTACTTTACGAAGAATAACCTGTTACCCATGAGGGGTTTGTGTGAGGCAGGAAGAGTCTAGACCTAGGCCAGCTGACAGAGGGAACAATGGTGTCAGCTGTTCCTAAGAGACTGAGGGGAATGAAGACCAAGAAAGGGCTTTGGTGCCCGGCCACTGGTACCCACTGCAAACGGGTCCACGGAGGAAGCAGTTTCAGGAGTGTGCCTTGTCCTGTCAATGCCCTCAGTTCTTTCTGGGCTCCCCACCCCCTGCCATAGCTGTCCCCCCCTGAGAGCTGAACTTTCCCTCTGGAACTCTCTCCTCTAGCCTGTCCCGCAGCCTGACACAGAACCTTAGCACCTGAAGAGACCTTAGACGGGAAAGTGGAGGCGTGGGGAAGGGGAGGGACTTGCCAAGGACACGAAGTCAAGAAGAGACAGCGCCAACCGCGAAGCTCCGTCTCTGTCCTTTCGGAGACACGCCTTTTCTGAGACGCTGTCTTAGCCTGTATTCTGTTGCTTATAACAGAATACCTGAAACTGGGTAATTTTTAAAGAAAAGCAATTTATTTTTTACAGTTATGGAGACTGAGAAGTCCGAGGTCGAGGGGCCGCATCTGGTGAGGGCCTTGTTGCTGGCAGGGACTCTGCGGAGTCCCGAAGTGGCGCAGGGCATCACATGGCCGGGGGCTGAGGTGCTAGCTCAGGTCTCCCTTCCTCTTCTTTTGAAGCCACCAGTCCCACTCCCATGATCACCAATTAATCCATTAACCTATTAGTCCCTTAATCCATGAGTGGATGAATCTATTCATAAGGGCAGAGCCCTCATGACCCAGTCACCTCTTAAAGGCCTCATCTCTCAATACTGCCACATTGGGGGTTAAATTTCAACATGAGGCTTGGAGGTGATAAATATTCAAATCATGGCACTGTCCCTGACTGAGCCCCTCCTTGGCTAGTTTCACGGCCTTGGTGGTGTGTGTGCATTGGGTTTGTACTGCACATTCAATAGATTTTAAATTCTTCATTTGGTGTCTTCCAATGAAACCCTCAAAGGCCTGTAGCCTCATCCTTGGCATCCAGAACAGGGCTCTGCAGGAGGGGCTCCCAAGCCAGGCCCTGGGGCTGAGGCTGCACCATGTAGGACGGAAGTCCAGGGCTCTCATCCTGGCTCTGCCTCTCAGCCTGAGGACAATGTGACCCTCAGTCTGATCCCCAAAGGCACTGCCCAGAGTGAGACCATTAAAACTAGGAAGAGGCCGGGCGAGGTGGCTCACGCCTGTAATCCTAGCACTCTGGGAGGCCGAGGTGGGCGGATCGTTTGAGCTCAGGAGTTCGAGACCAGCCTGAGCAAGAGCGAGACCCCCGTCTCTACTAAAAATAGAAAGAAATTATATGGACAGCTAAAAATATATATATAGAAAAAATTAGCTGGGCATGCTGGCAAATTCCTGTAGTCCCAGCTACTCAGGAGGCTGAGGCAGTAGGATTGCCTGAGCCCAGGAGTGTGAGGTTGCTGTGAGCTAGGCTGATGCCACGGCACTCACTCTAGCCCGGACAACAGAGTGAGACTCTGTCTCAAAAAAAAAAAAAAAAAAAAAAACTAGGAAGACCAGAGACAAAATGCTTTGAGCCAAAGTTTTGCTCCTTGGAAGTCCTGAGATCCCCACACCTTTCGAGGAGAATTCCAGCACTGCTCCCAGGCTACGCAGGCCTGGGTTGAAGGTGTCACTCTTCAGAGTAGGCTTCTGGGTCCAGGACACATTTTATGTTAATTCATCAGCTTCTGATTCCAAGATCTTAAAGTCAAACTCCAAACCTGAGCTTGGATTATAATTTCCCAGGGAAATACCTCCCTCACACTCCAACTCAGGCTTGGACATACAAGTTTCCTTGTTTCTCTGGGCTAGAGGGTCCTCATCTCCTGTTTCACTGAGGACGTAGCATTTATGTGAGGGTCTCAGTTCGATCTCCTCACCCTGTGTGGTTAGGACCTGGTCCCCGGCTACGCCCTTGCCATCTCCTAACGCATCTCCCCACCCTGGGACTCTCCCCTTGCTATTCTGCACCCTCCCACCGGATGAATCTTAGTAAAGTGTGACTCTGGTCATGCTCAAGAACCTTCAATGGCTCCCCATGGATTAGAAATGTGGCACATAGTTAATTAAGTAGCATTTCAGGCCTCTACAGTAGGGCCCAAACCCAACTTTGCAGTCTCATCACTGGTCACTGGGGCAGTCACCAGGCAGGCAGAGGCAGTAACTCAAGGGGCACCAGGGAGCAGTGCACGCCACCTCCTGGGCACTTGGAGCCACCTGCCTGGCAAATGCATCTTCCACCACCTCCTGCTGCCATTCACAGTCTCCTCAGACTTCCTTTCCCCTTTTTATTCACAATGTAGCAGGGATGGGGGAAAGTGCTATTTTTAAGAACTGCCTGAAATGGCAACTTTTATGTTATATATATTTAACTGAAAAAAAAAAAAAAAAGAGCTGCCTGGCAGTATTTTCTATACTAAGCTGGTTCCATCCTGGTGAAGGCTGCCTATTTTTGGACAGCATACCTACTTGGTCTTCTGGTTTTACAAAGCAAGTCCCAGAACAAATGTGGTGGGAGAAATTGAGGCCAAAAGAGCTAAACTGCTTTGCACAATGAGGTCCAGTGTGTCTTTCTGGGTGGAGGGGTTGTTCGGTTATTAATGGTTTTTGTTGTTTCTTGGCTTGGTTTCGTTTGGTTATAGATATTATTCTTGTTTTCTTTCTCTGAAAGACCCAGGAAAGGGGTGTGGGGCACAGTTTAGGCACAGTGAAAAAAGGGCAGGAGCTAAAAAGCTTGATCCCAGCAGGAGAAGGCCCCAGTGACACTGGTGCGAGGCTGGGGGCCAGCAGAGCACGGCTGAGGGGCTTTCTGATGTCCACACTTGAGTTTCCCTGTAGGACAGCAATTTTAAATTTTTGTTTTCTGAATTGCAATTTCCTCATGATTTCCCCAAGCTGTCAGCAAGCTTGTTAGCTGGCACACCTGGAGTTAGTCTGTGGTTAGTGCCGCCTTGGGGAACGAAGTGACAAACAGCAGCTCTGTCTCTGGGTGAAGGTGCTTGGGAGCCTTGCAGCCGCCTGAAAACGTGATTACAAGACCGTCAGGAATGATCAGGAATAAACCAGAACAGCTGTTCAGATTACATGGCCACAAGACATATGACTACGGTTTAGTGGTTAAACTGTGAGTTTTGGAGTCAGACAGTCTTGTTTTGATTCTTGGGTCTGCCTTACAAGCTGTGTGACCTTGGGTAAGTTAAATAACCTCCCTGGGCCTCAATTTCACTGTCTGTTAAGTGAGCACAACAGTCTTTCCCTCATAGGGCTGTCATGGGGATTAAATGAGATACTGTATGTGTATCGCTTAGCATAGTGCGTGTCACAGAATTCAGTTCACTCATATGAAATAGCTGTTTTGTGGGTCTAAAATGATTGAAGAGAAGCAAATTCATGTGGCTGAACCTAATAAGGACCCAGGAAATACAGGACACTTCTTTTTTTGAGACAGGGTCTCACTCTGTCGCTGGGGCTAGAGTGCAGTGGCATCATAGCTCACTGCAACCTCAAACTCCTGAGCTCAAGTGATCTTTTTGAGATTGGGAACCAGCAGGCCCTGCTCAATAAGGTGTCATAAAACTGGAACCAGTGTCCTTGATAAAACAGGAGGCCATGGAGAAACTGGCCAAAACCAGCTAGAACCAAGATGGCCACAAAAAAAAAACCGACCTTGGGTTACCATCACTGCTCATTATACCCTACTTATAATGTATCAGCATATTAAAAGAAACGCCCACTAGCACCCTGACATTTTACAAATGCCATGGCAACTACGGGAAGTTACCCTATGTGGTTTAAAAAGAGGAGGGACCCTCCGTTCCTAGAACTCTCCTCCCCTTTCCCAGAAATCTTATGAATAATCCTCCCTCCGCTTAGCATAAAATTAAATAGAAGGTATAAAATAAGACCCTGGAAACTCACAAAGTGCTACTCCCTGTTGCCCTGAGGGAGTCGCTGCTCTGCCTGTCAGACAGCCCCTTTTTTTTCTTTTCTTCCTTCAATAAACTTGCTCTTGCCCTTACTCTGTCAGCTCACTCTTAAAATCTTTCCTGCCTGAAGCCAAGAATGCTCTTGGCCTTCAGGCCAGATCCCAGTTTTGGAGTCCACTTCCCTGTATTATTGCCACCTGAGCCTCCCAAGCAGCTGGGACTACAGGTGAACACCACCACGCCCATCTGATTTTTCTATTTTTTTGTAGAGATGGGATCTCGCTGTGTTTCTCAGGCTGGTCTAGAACTGCTGGCCTCAAGTGATCCTTCTGCCCAGTCAGGACACTATTATCATTGTTGTTATTAATATTAAGTACTCCCCTCTCCAGGAACCCTCAAAAAAATTGGCAAGGAGATTGGACTCCCTGCAGTTAAATGGGAGATTGAGGCCGGGCGAGGTGGCTCATACCTGTAATCCTGGCACTTTGGGAGGCCAAGGCAGGAGGATCACTTGAATGAAGCCAGGAGTTCGAGACCAGCCTGAGCAAGAGTGAGAGCCTGTCTCTACAAAAAATAGAAAAATTAGCCAGACGTCATAGCACATGCACCTGTAGTCCCAGCTACTTGGGAGAATGAGGCAGGAGGATGGCTTGAGCCCAGGAGTTTGAGGTTGCCGTAAGCTATGATGACGCCACTGCACTCTAGCCAGGGCAACAGAGCAAGACCCTGTCTCAAAAAAAAGAAAAAAAAAAGAATGGGAGATTGAACTCTTTGGTTCAGATATTAAAGGAAAGAGGAAGCGAGGAAGAGTGGAAAATAGGGGACCCTCAGTTGTAAGTGTTATCATCTTGATAATAATTTCTCTCACTTGGACCATGTACTAAATGTACTTGCATTTAACCTTTAGATTCTTCTTACCTTCATTTCCCTTCCAAACCCTCCCCAAGTGCCCTTTGTAGCCAGATTTTACCTGGACCATAACTTGAGGAGGTGCTTGGTCCTGGGGAAGCAGGTGGGGAGGAGCCTCATGAACTTGGGAGGAACTGCAGCAAGCCTGAGGAGGGGTGCTCAGGAGGGAGGAGGGGGGAGGCTCAGCTGGCCCCCGCCCCCTGCCCCCAGGCCACCAGCCCTCTGACATCAGGGCCTGAGGGTAGCAGAGGCTAGGATGGCTTCAGGAGGGCGCTGGAGGCTGCAGAGAGAGGAGGCCTTCTCTAGAGCCAGGCCTGGGCATGGTGTGGGGAGGGAAAGAAGTGGAGATGGACACCGAGGATTTGTCAACTTTCCTGGCCTTGAGGACAAGCGGGAGGCAGCTCTGGGTCTGACAGGCAAACGGCCAGGGGTTAGCACTTTGGAGAGAAGAGCAGGACAATTTGGGTTCCTCTCTCTTGTGTGGAGAGAGAGATGGGCAATTTATGAGTCTCCTCGGCAGCTCTCTTTCCATTTTCTTGGAAGCTTGAAGAACAAAATGAGTCATGTTTCTAAACGCAGTGGAGGCGGGAGGCCCAGCTGCTCCTCCCAGCCCTCCCCGGGTCCGGCCCTGAGGGAGGGACCTGCCATTTTTGCCATTTCCACAGGATTGATGGTGGGAGGAGATGTATTTCTTTTTCAAAAAAATGAAACTAGCTTTGTTGGATATTTTCCTGCTTATTTTCAAGATTTAGACAGTTGCACAAAGATATTTTAAAAAGTAAACAAAATCACAAGTCATTCCGTCATCCAGAAATAGCTCCTGTTAGCATTTCCGTGTCAAGCTTTCTACGCTTTGTTTTCTTTTTTCTTTCTTTTTTTTTTGCAACAGACTCTTGCTTTGTCACCTGGGTAGAGAGCAGTGGCATCATGATAGCTCACAGCAACCTCAAACTCCTGGGCTTGAGCGATCCTCCTGCCTCAGCCTCCCAAGTAGCTGGGACTACAGGCGTGAGCCACAACACCCAGGTAATTTTTCTATTTTTAGTAGAGACAGGGCCTCGCTGTTGCTCAGGCTGGTCTTGAACTCCTGAGCTCAAGGGATTCTCCCACCTTGGCCTCCCAGAGTGCTGGGATTACAGGCGTGAGCCACCACGCCCAGCCCACTTTGTTTTTTTATGTTTTCATATCCAGGTCACCCAGAAGTCAGCTGGGGCCTTAAGATTGAGATAAGATGGGCTTGAACCCTTCATTCTGTGCCCAGTATAAACTCCAATTTCTCCTCAAAACTCGAGTTTCCAGACGGCTTAAGCGGGCATGGTTACCTCAGGCTCCTACTTCCCAACACCACTGAAATCTTAGTCTGCGCTGCATCCCGTCCAGGGCTGTGGTGTGTAACACCTGGGGCAACACAGCCTGGAGTCACTGAGACCTGGAATATAGCTCCTTTCCTCCATTTCCAGAAAAATCTGCATTCATAAGAAGCTGTGTGTGTCCTGCAAATATTCTAAGGTATGGAGGAACAAAAGGTGGTGTTACGTGGCAGGAACACGAGTGATTTAAAATTGAACCATGAACATCACTTTCTGGGAAGGTCCTGGGGCACCCTGTCTGGGTGCCTTTCTCCCTTCCCTCCCTCCTGTCCTCCCTCCTTTGCGGCCCCCACCCCAGTTCCTGTTGTTCCTAATTCCATCTCTCATGCCGGCTTGTCTCTGAGAGCTAATGCCCCCAGGTTCAAGTTTGCAGTTTCTACCTCCAGTGGTTTATCGAAATGTTATCTTAAAGAGAGACAATTTCCTCCCTAAGGAATCTGCTGCCATCTGTTAAGACAACGTTTCCTTCTACCCTGCTAGACACATCTATCTTTTTTTAAAAACACAAATGGGCTCATTCTACACATTCTCTCTGACAGCTGATATTCTTTTCTCCATTTTACAAAGGAGGAAACTGAACCCAAAGTCTTGGCCTTTGCCTAAAAGCTGCCCTGTCTGGCACGTGGGAGGCCGGACCAGCCTTCAGGTCAGTCTGAGCTGTGCTCTTCAGCACATTTGCAAACATATCTAATTAGTGTTTTGTTTTGTTTGCTTGTTTTTTGGTATTTTTTGAGACAGAATCTCACTCTGTCGCCTGGGCTAGAATGCCATGGCATCAGCCTAGCTCACAGCAACCTCATACTCCTGAGCTCAAGCGATCCTCCTGCCTCAGCCTCCCAAGTAGCTGGGACTACAGGCATGCGCCACCATGCCCGGCTAATTTTTTCTATGTATATATTTTTAGTTGGTCAGATAATTTCCTTCTATTTTTAGTAGAGACGGGGTCTCGCTCTTGCTCAGGCTGGTCTCGAACTCCTGAGCTCAAACAATCCGCCCGCCTCGGCCTCTCAAGTACTAGGATTACAGGCGTGAGCCACCGCGCCCGGCCTAGAGCAGTCACTCTTAGGATGACCAACCATCCCAGTTTTGCAGGGACTGAGAGGTTTCTGTGGTAAAACTAAGAGAGTCCCGTGCTAACCAGGGTGATGGGTCACCTATCGACTGTGTGCCAGGCCGAATGTGAAACCTGAGCCTTTAGGAACTGCAGGGTGGTCAGAGCCATCACTGGGCGCAGCAGCAGAGGGGGCTGGCCTGCAGAGAGAGGAGAATGGAGGAGAGATGAGAAGCAGAGAGTTGAGTCCCCAGATTCTATTCTTGGTTCCAGAGCCTTCCTAGAGCCAGTCTACATCCCTGACCATGGATTCTCAGCCATCCTTGTTCCGTTACAATAAATCTCTGTTGTCTGCTTAAATTAGCTGCAGCAGGTTTCTGTTACTTGCAACCACAGAGTCCTAATTGATAAAGACAATGTCCACAAATAACCGTAACCCAGGACGTGTGTGCCTTCACAGATGTGTCTGTAGTCCAGGGTATAGCAGCGGCACAGTGAGGAAGTGTCCTGCCCCCTTGGCTACGTGCCCAGGAAAGCCTTCCCCAACCTTTTGACTCAATCTGTGTTCTCTCAGCTCCCAGCAACTTTAACAAAGGCTTTCTCCTAACACTTGCCGCTTCTCTCTTATATCTTTTATGTCATCTTCTACTAGACTCTAACGATTCATATATTGATTCATCTTTGTACTTCTCCCCAAACATTGTGTCTAACATGTCCTTTGTATAGAAAGTGCGTGGTTCGTGAGATGCAAATAAAGGGTTCTACATGCCCAGGGCAGTGTGAATAGTCTTTATTTTTCTTTGTGATTGATTAAACATTGGCCCCATGATTGAACTCAATCTCCAACCTCCCTCATCTCCTTGGAGGTCAGGCTAGTTGAAAGCCCCAACTCTCTAATCACGTGTTTAGTCTTTTGGAGGGCCAGCTCCTACCCAGAGTCAACACATCTCATTAGTAGAAACTCAGGTTGATCCAAGGGGCTCAGGAAGAGCAAAGACACTCCTGTCACTTGGGAATTCCAAGGATTCAGGTTCTCTCTCCCAGAAACCAGGGACAAAGGCTAGTCAAGTTTTTTTTGTTTTTGAGACAGGGTCTCACTTTGTTGCCCTGGCTAGAGTGCCATGGCGTCAGCCTAGCTCACAGCAACCTCAAATTCCTGGGCTCAAGTGATCCTCCTGCCTCAACCTCCCGAGTACCTGGGACTACAGGCACAAGCCACCACACCCGGCTAATTTTTTCCGTTTTTAAATAGAGATGGGGTTTTGCTCTTGCTCAGGCTGGTCTCCAACTTATGAGTCAAACAATCCTCCCGCCCGGAATCCCAGAGTACTAGGATTATAGGCGTGAGCCACTGCACCCAGCCAAGTTCTTTATTACATAATACAACAAAAGGTCTCTCTGAAACCAGACTTGGAAGTTGAAGGTGGAGGATTCAGCTTGCACACAATCCCTGGCTCTAGAGCGATGGCTCGCCATGGTCCTTCCCTGGTCCACTTTCTTCCCCGAGACTCTTGGGTTGTGGTCTCTCTCTCTAGGCAACTGTTTAAAGAATCAGTGTTCAGTCTTTCACGGACTCTTCTTGCTTCCCCACCCTGAGATGTACCCCCTGACCGAGCACACTCCTGCGTTTCCACCCCACACCCTTTTCACTCCTCAAGCCCCAAAACCTAAACAAAACAAAGCTCAGTAAGGTAAACCCCACCTACTTTCCTTTTTCCCAACAGAACTTAATTGCCCATTAAACCTAGAACAGGAAGTAAAGTTTCAGAACAGACCGGTTCCCATTCCTAGAATTCATGAAGTGCTTTATATGCACTTACTTTTAGGAAGCTGGGGAGAGAACTTTTGCCTTTCATTCTTCAAGGAAGATAATGAACAAAAACAAAGCCATTACATCTCCCATTAACAAGAGTCTGAACTCTGAGCAATGTACCCCACTGCCTGGCACTGCTTCAAAAGTCGTCAAAAACCAATTCTGAATTTACTTTTGAAACTAAGGTTAATTTGGCACCATAAATTTTTATCAAATTAGCTCTAAAGAGATATTTACTCATGCATCATCCCTCCGAAATGTACTCGCAAGGTTACACTTCGTGTGATCTTTCTGTCTTAAGTATTTCAATTACCTTTAAGCAAAAACAAGGCAAGAAAGCATTAGTCATTTCTCAAAATGGGTCGCACGGATCCATTTCCAGTTATCCTTTCACTGTTATTTGTAAAAGTAAAAAGTGAGTGTTTAGCTTCAAGTCTCCATCCTTGGTCTTTATGATCTTCTTGATCAGAAATGTGGTCTTTCTGATCACAGAAGACTGAGGACACTGTGAAATAGAATCGATCCTCTAAGAAGGTTGGATGGAGGCCGGGCGCAGTGGCTCATGCCTGTAATCCTAGCACTCTGGGAGGCTGGGTCGGGAGGATTGCTTGAGCTCAGGAGTTCCACACCAGCCTGAGCAAGAGCGAGACTCTGTCTCTACTAAAAATAGAAATAATTAGCCGGGCGTGGTGGCACGCGCCGCCGATAGTCCCAGCTACCTGGGAAGCTGAGGCAGGATTGCTCGAGTCCAGGAGTGTGAGGTTGCTGTGAGCTAGGCTGACGCCACGGCACTCTAGCCTGGGTGACAGAGGGAGACTCTATCTCAAAAAAAAAAAAAAAAAAGGTTGGATAGAAACTAGCACAACTATTAATATATATCTGCTCCATGACCATGGCAGACTTCATCCTAGAATCTTTCAGATCCATGATCTTATCTAATGATGTTTAGTCCCCACAGCAGCTCCGCAAGATAGGTACTTAGGCCCCAATTTTATAGATTAGAAAATTTAAGTTAAGGAGATTTTATGTTCATTAATGAATGAGGTGATAAGTAGTAGACATACGATTCAATTATTTTGAGAATTTAAACTCCTTCCAAAGGAGTTGCCACGGTACTCTGTATAAAATATACTTCCAGTCATCTCTTAATTTTTGATTTGTAACAGTTTATAAGGTGTTTTTATCATTAATACAGGATCAAAGTGTCTGCCCAACAGGTTATTAAAGGTAAGCTAACTCTTAGGCTCATACATTCAGTGAATTTTTCTGAGTAGCCTCTTATTTCTGCTGCAAATGAGGTTGGCACATACAAATTACACTCATTTTGCCCATTCTATAAACACTGAATCACATCACTCTACGATATTGCATAATGATGATGGATAAAAGTAGTGACAGATTAATTTGATTTTTTGAAAGCCTCTAATTCATGAAATAAAAGGAGTGATTTTGTCAACAAAAAGAACCCAAAACCTGTAAAATAATTTAAAGAGGTTTATTCTGAGCCGAATATGTACAACCCTGGCCCGGAAAGCTACGCCCAAGGAGCCATGAGCAAGTTGTCTCTGGGAGTGAATATTCTTTCCTGGGTGATAATGGCCCCTTACCATGTGGTGCTGCGGCATAGAAAGCATTTTCAAGTTCATTATCTAATGGGCATCCAAGTCTTCAGAATTTGGATATGAATAATAACGGCAATAGCTGCTGTTTATTTTGTGCATATATTATGTGCTAGGTGAGTGGGGGAAATAAAAACCTCTTGAGGCTCAGAGAGAGTAATTGATTTGCCCAAGATCTCCAACTTTATGCAGCACAGAGCTGACCACAGAGCCTTATTTTCAGGCTGCAAACCCGTGGTCTCTCTGCCTGGGCAGAGTGGGCCAGAGTGCAGGCTGCCCCCATGCTCCCCACAGGTCCCCTGTGGACTGGTTCATGTCCTCTGGGCTGGCCCTGGCTCTATCCTGACCCCCTCAGGGAGGGCAGGCGTCGGGTCACTGAGTTTGCCAGTCTGGCCAAGTCAGGCGAATTCGGCTCCCTGGAGTAGCCGTGGTTGCCATGGCACCTTCCCCAGGCTCCTCTCTGCGCAAAGCTGGGGGCCAGCTGTTTTAAAGCAAACAGGGGGAAAACAGAAAAATTCTCCCACTGATACGGGTAACTAGCAAACAGCCAGCTTCTCCTCAAAATTCCTTTCAGTGCTTCAGAGGTGGGTCCTAGGGCCATGGAGTCCAATGCCTCCATTTCACAGGAGGGAAAACTGAGGCCTCTTTGTGACATGCTAAGCACCAGGAGGGTCTCTGGAGGCATAGCCCCTGTGTGTATGGTGTGACATTGGGCAAGCCCCTAAAGCCTTGGATTCCTCCTCTATAAACTGAGAATTACATCACTGCTTCCCTGAAAGAGTTATCTGAAGGATTAGATGAAGTCATATACACCAAGTGCTTCATAAAGTACCTGGCATGTGAGTGTAACTGAGTTCAAGCTCGTACCACTTGCCACAGGACAGCCAATAAATCAAGAGGCAAGGTGTTTGGGCAAAGAAAGTGACTTTTCCTCGGAGAGCCAGCAAACTGAGAAGATGGCAGACTAAAGTCCCAAAGAACCATCTTAAGTTAGTGTGAACTTCAGGCTCCTTTTTATCTTAAGGGAAGGGGAAGGAGGGAGTTGGGTTGCAAGAGGTAACCGAGGACCGTAGACATCTGGGCGTCAAGTGAGGGTCTGAGTTGGTTGTAAAACTTCTTTGTTCTTGGTCAGTTAACTTTGGAGGATGAAGATCAGGATGTTCCTAAAAATCTTGAACATAGCATTGGTACTTGTGTATACACTTTTATTATCTCCCTGGGAGTTAGTTTTGGAAAAGGCACAGTTGCCACCTTTCTTGTAGCCTGTGTGCAGAGCTCAGCAGCTTATAACCTAAGGGACATTCCCGTGGGGGGTCAGAAGCAAAATGGAACCAGTTATGTTGAGCTTCCCTTCACTGCTACATACGGAGATGCAACTGTCCAAGGACACCCCACCTGATGTGGGGAAAAGCGTCACAGGACTCAGGAGATGCGGGTTCTAACTTGCTGTGTGACTTGGGTGAGTCCCTTCACCACTCTGGACCTGAGCATCTTTTCCTGTAAGCTGAAGTGGAGGGTGGGACTACATGGTGCCTATGTCTTCTTTCTGGTTCTACCATTCTGTGCTCTGGTGACAGAAGGCTAATCCCAGGGCTCCTAAAGCTGTGTTTGTTCCATCACACCACCCTGCCTCACTGCCAGATTGGCCCTGGGCCCAACCAGGAAGCCAGCACCCAAGCCGGAGGCCCTTTGCAGGAAAAGGGAGATGATGGGGTGCTGGCTCAAAGTTTGGCTCTCAGGCGAGCACCTCTGGTTCAGTCCCTCTCCATGTTTTGTGGAGACAGGCGGGGGAAGACCTGGAGGGGGGCTGGGGAGAAGGGATTTTGGGAGGAGAATCGGGACTTGCCAGTGGGTGGGACCCATGTGACAAGGTCAACTGAATGCACTTTTTAATACCCTCAGCATCCGAGTGTGGAATCTAACCCAAGTTACCATGATTTATTTAGACCAATTCATTCCCTGAGGTAGGGAAGGGGCTCCCTTTCCCCCAAACAAGGGACATCCCTTATCCCCTGATCAGGGGGATATAGCTGTAGGGAATGAGAGAGGACACTGCTGTTGGGCAGACAGCTGAGAGTGTCTGGACAGGGCCCGATCCCAGGTACAAGGAGGTGAAGGGAGATTTTGCACCTTCAACTTCTCCAAGTCACCATCTTTCTCCTGCAAAGGGTGATTTGCATCTGTCTTTTGCTGATGTCTATGCTAGGCCTCGTGATGGTTCCTCTAACAGGTGTAGGAATTTCCTCCATGACACTCAGATGCAAAAACAAATTTAAAAAAATCAAATTAACTCTGCCTTCCCCATCCACCAGGCTTATGGGAAAGTCCAGTCTCAGCCATGGGGGTGGAGTCCAGTCCTTCTGTTCCCTTGAGGTTTACATGATCCAGGAAACATGGGGCAAAGGCCTTTTGGTATTTGGTCCCTCAAAGTCATTTCTGAGGTGCTTTTGTCCAAGCCCCAGGGTCCACTCAAAAGGGGAAGAGACTGTCTCTGTTCCCTTGACCCTGAACTTGTTGCAGAACTTTTCCCAGGCTCCTACCACCCAACAAAGTCTTCTCAAGGAACCCACCATCTCCTCTGTCCTCCCTTCCTTGGAGAATCCAACTCTCTGTCCTGCCTTGGACCACCCTCCCTCTTCAACTCCATTCCCTTCTCCTCCTGGCAGACCCAGGCCTCCCCAGCAATGCCTGGGTGGATGGTCTTCAAGGAACCCAGAACTTGACTGTTTCTAGGACAGACAATATGTGACATAAGCTAATCTGGGGAAGCAGGGAAGAAAGTGGCATCTCAGCTGAGACATGATAGAGGTGTCAGAATGGGATAGATGACACAGGGGTCATAGAAGACAAAGGCACCATGTCTTCTTCACCAACCTCCTCTATCAGGGAGGGTGCAGTAGAGCGCTCCAGGCAGATGACCCATCATCGCAGCAATAGCTAACACACACTGAGCACTGCCTATATTGCCAGGTACTATGAAGTATGTGCTTTTGTTGTCCCCATTTTATGAAACTTACAGGAGTTAAGTAACTCACTCAAGGTCATGCAACTAGTAAGTGGCTAAGCTTGGATTTCAAATCCAACCAGTCTGATGCCAAAGCCCTTCTCTTGACCATTCAGATAAACCTGGAGGTGAGAGAAGCACAAGGAATTCATTTTGGCTGGAACCTGGCATATGACAGGGAAGGTGGGACAAGAGGCCAGTGAGGTGGAGAGAAGGGAAAGAGTGGAGCACCCCGTAGCCATGTCACTGCTTGAGGGCAGCAAGCCCCGATGTGTCTCAGAGGCTACCTCAGTAGTTTCAGCAAGAAATGATGATATGTCAGATTAGGAAGCTGGTATTAAAAATAGAGAACAATGGCAGTATTATATCGGTTATAATGGAAGGATGGACAGGACTTGGTGATTGCTTAGAGGTGGCAGAAAGAGAGAGAAAGAGGAGTCAAGACTGAGTCTTAGGTTTCTAGCGTGAGCACCTACCTGGGTGGTGCCAATCCTAGTTCTTTCACCCATTTGCTGTGTATCCTTGGAGATCCCACCCGGCTCTCTAGATATCTGTCTTCCTAGCTATAAAATGAAGCTAATCAAACCTGACCTCCCCGTGTATCAGGAAGGTGTTAAGATAAGATCAAGTCATAAATCTGGAAGTGCTTTGGAAAGTCAAAAGTCCTTTGCAAATGCAAGTGGTTATTATTTGATGGTTATCTTTGCGCTCCTCCCTCCCGTGGGCTTGCAGAGGGAGTCAGGCTGGAAGGCAACCAGGGGAGCTGCCTGCTCGCTCAGAGGCAGCCGCTGTATTTCCCATCAGGCAGATCTGTCTCTTTGGCAGGTGGGAGCCACATTCCCACTCCCACGTCCTAAATTGTTAATAGCTTCCCCAGGGAGTTCCTTTCTGCTCTAACTACTTCTTGATTTCTGTTTCTCTACTGCTGACGCCGTCTGATGCCCTGGGTTGGCCCAGGATTTCCTATCCATTTTTTGTGTTTGTTTTGTTTCCCCTGAAGGCAGGCATGGGGACAAGCCCCAAGCAGGGCCCAGACTCTTTGGTAACCCAGGCATGGAGGGCTGTGTCTGCTCTATGCCCCACCAAGAGCAAGGACGGCCTCAGGAATCTCCTGAGCTCCAAGTGACTCAGCGCCCTCCACAGTGAGGAAACTGCCCAACAGAGGCAGACGGAGCGTGACTTTCTGGTCCTTGTGCTGGGAGGCGGCATAGTGTCGTGGTCAGGAGACCAGGGTTTGGAGTCACACGGGTCTGGCTTGGCATCTTGGCTCTGGCTTGGGTAGGTAGCCTGACCGCTGCAAAATGGAATAATATTAATAATAGTAGTATCTCTTGCCCACAGGGCTGCCTGTGGATTAAATGAGATAATACACAAAGCACTTGGCCCAGTGCCTGGCATATAGCAAACTCTCCAGAAATGGTAGCCAACAGGATTGTGTATGAGTTTTTGACCACAGAAATGAGACTGCCTTTTAAAGATAATTAGACTAGAATGCTTACATATATGTAAGAATTGATCATTTCCAAGTACTTACTTTAGAAGGTCATTGTAGGGCCAGGTACAGTGGCTCACACCTGTAATCCTGGCACTCAGGGAGGCCAAGGCAGGAGGATCCCTTGAGGCCAGGAGTTCAGGACCAGCCTGAGCAAGAGCAAGACCCTGTTTCTACTAAAAATAGAAAAATCAGCCAGGCATGGTGGTGCACACCTGTAGTCCCAGCTACTCGGGAGGCTGAAGCAGGAAGATCATTTGAGCCCAGGAGTTTGAAGTTGCAGTGAGTTATGATGAGACCATTGAACTCTAGATTGGGTGACAGAGAGAGACTCTGTCTCAAAAAAAAAAGAAAAATTCTACTATAAGTGTTTAGGGCAAAAAAAAAAAAGTCATTGTGGAAACTCCTTTAGAGGACTTTCGAGTTTCCACATGTTCTTCCAATGTCTAAAATGAAGGCAAGTCACCTGTACTTGGCATGTATGTTTTCTCAGCAATTATTTCACTTATGTACTTGGTCATTTACATTTTTTTTTAGAGATAACGTCATGCTCTGTCACCCAGGCTAGAGTGCAGTGGTGTGATCAGAGCTCACTGCAGCCTCAAACTACTGGGTTCAAGGGATCCTCCTGCCTCAGCCTCTGTAGTAGCTAAGACTACAGGCACACACCACCATGCCTGGCTAAATTTTCTTATGTTTTGCAGAGACGGGGTCTCACTATGTTGCCCAGGCTGGTCTTGAACTCCTGGCTTCAAGCAATTCTCCTGCCTCTGCCTCCCAAAGTACTAGGATTACAGGAGTGAGCAACCCAGTCCATTTACATATCTTTCATAACTTCCGGGTTGTGAACTCTTTTAAAGAGCAATAGTCTTACTCATCCTCATGGTTTAACAACTCATGCCCATACAGCCTATCTCAGTTGGCAAAACATCTGTTGTTTCAAAGGATCCTCCCCCTAATCCTGCACCTCTCTACTTTACAGATGAGAAAACTAAGGCTCGGGGAGGTT
Organism: Varecia variegata; assembly: GCA_028533085.1. NCBI lineage: Eukaryota > Metazoa > Chordata > Mammalia > Primates > Lemuridae > Varecia > Varecia variegata. The sequence goes on along the minus strand of CM052444.1, from coordinate 89,920,202 downwards.
AAGGCAACTCCTTCCTGTCTTTTGCCTCCACCATAGCTATGGCTTTCCACCATGGCGTCTCTGTACTGAGGACAGACTCAAAAAACACCGTGGGATACAATTCTTAAAAACTCCTTTCACCTCAGTGTGGCTGGAGCATGGGATTGGGGTGGGAATAGGGGATGGAGGCAGAAGAAGGCAGCAGTAAACTCTGGATGGTAGTTTGGGACCAGACTGGGAAGGGCCCCAAACGCCATGGCAAGGATTACTGAATGGTAGACTTGCCTGGTGAGAGCCAAAAGCCAAGCAGGGTGGGGTGGAGCTAGGAATTAGCATTTCAGTTCCAAATAAGATGTACCACACAGTTTACGCAAAGGGTTTTAGTTGCTTAGAATTCTTAGGTCTGTGTTAAGCTATACGTGCCTGTTTCTCTCATCAAAATGGGAGGTCACCAAAGTTGGAGCTGAGCTTCCTTTTCAGTCAGTCATCAAGTGAGCACCTGTGTGTCAGGGACTGCACTAAGGTGGGAATACAGAAATGCACGAGACCTTTTTGTGTGAAGGTGACGCACAAAAATCCAATGATTACACAAATAAATATGTGGGAAATTATGTCAAGAAGAGGTCCGTGGTGCCATGAGAACAGGGATAAGGGGACGCGGGCTTGTTGGAGGTGGGCTGGTGTCAGCGAAGATTTCACAAAAAGGAAGTGATATTTAAGCTGAAACTTGAAGGATGAATAGCATTTAGCCTGGGGAAGTGGCTGAGCCCTGCAAATGGAAGGAACAGAATGTGCAAATGTCCTGAGGTGGGAAAAAAACTTGGCTTATTGGTGGGATAAGGAGGGGACTAGAACTCTTAATAAAGTAGGCCTCTTCCTTCCTGTCCCAATTTCTCTCTCCTGGCACTAGAAAAGTGTTGTCTGAGTACTGGGCCTTTTGGGACAGGGGAGAGAGTTTTGGCAGTATTTGTGACCACAGCAAAAATCTTCCATTTGATGAGTCCTTATGTGGTTGAGTGGGAAAGCTTTGCGGTGGAGGGTTTGCTGCAGCTGGTACAGGAGCTTGGACAGCAGCTGAGTGGGGTAGAGAAAATGGAGAGGAGGGTGAGCTTGGGAATTCTGGCTTTGTTTTTTCTGAGAAAGAATAAGAGTTTTACACGTAGATGGATGACTCAAATCAGATGATATGAGGGGTCCTTGTCCAGCCACTCACAGAGCCAAGAGCATTACCCCAGAGCCTAGAGCTTGGGAATCCTAATGTTGTCCCACTCCAAACCCCAATGGGGTTTTTGTCATCCAAATAGCATTTCTGGCTAGGCTTGGTGGCTCAGGCTTGCAATCCTAGCACTTTGGGATGTGGAGGTGGGAGGATCACTTGAGGCCAGGAGTTTGACTCTAGCCTGAGAAGCATAGTGAGACTCCATCTCTCCAAAAAATAGAAAAAATTAGCCAAGCATGGTGGCATGTGCCTGTAGTTCCAGCTCTCAGGAGTCTAAGGCAGGAGGATCACTTGAACCCAGGAGTTTGAGGTTGCAGTGAGCTATGATGATGCCACTGTACTCTAGCCTGGGCAACAGAGCCAGACCCTGTCTCAAAGAAACAAAAGCCAAAACCCAACCAAACCAAACAAACAACCCCCCTGCCAAATAATAACAAACCAATAAAAAACCCCAAATAGCATTTCTTGAGCACCCACTGTGACCCCAGCCCTCTCCTGTGTGCAGGAGTCAAACACGCCTGGTTTCTCCAAGGAGAAAGCTTGGACAGAAATAATTACCAAATGGGATAATTTAATGCCTAGCCTCAGTCTTCTCATCTATAAAATGGGGACAATAATAACAGCGTCTACTCTAAAATGTTGATGCATAAAGTACATTTCACAGTCCCTTAAACAGAGTAATTCTTGGTACAGAGAATGTTCTGGAAATGCTGGGCACCCCAAGGACGAGGACGGCCCTGGATCTGGGCTAGTCAGGTCACGGGTGTGGGAAGGATGAGTTAGCCAAGTGCCCCCTTACATCTGCCCCCACAGCAGACACAGTGATCCTTAAGGAGGTCTTCAAGACCCTGCTCACCATTTCAACCCATTCCTGCCTTCTCCTCTCCCTGGCTTCCTTTTGAGTCCCTCTGGTTTCTTGGTCTGGAATGTTCTTCCCTAAGTTAATTCCTCCCCAAACTTCACACCTTTAAGTGTCATTTCCTTATGGAAGCTGTCCTGACCTCTGGGTTTTGTAAAGCCTGCCACATTCCTCAATTTGTAACTATATCCTCATGTATGTGATTTTAGGATTGATGTCTCTCCCCTACTGTGCTGTAAGCCTCAGGAAGCAGGGGTTGTGCCTGGTTTTGTGTACGGGCCGGGCTAGTCCCCAACAGCTCTTGTATTAGGCACCCTCAATACAGTAGTTGAGCGAATGAATAGGGTACAAGAAAAGCCGGGGTAATACTGGTTAGTTATGAAGCACGCACTCACTGTGCGCTGCGCACTGAGCTAAGTTCTTTACTCGCACCATCTTATTTAATCTCCCCAACAACCCACTGAGGGGGGTGGCACAATTTTCCTCATCTTACAAACAAGGAGAATGAACTTGAGGGAGGTTAAGCGACTTGGTCAAGGTCACTCTGTTGTTCCTTAGTGCAGGGGCGGAAGGCGGGATTCACATTCAGGTCCTTCTTACTCCACAGTGGCAAGGGGGTAGGAGGGGAGTCCAGGCTGGGGCGGGGGCGCACTCGAGCCAGCAGAGCATCCCGAGAGAGAGGGCGGCAGGCTTCCCTGGCCCAGCTCCGAGCGGGTGGTGCAGCGCCCGCCCCCGGTCGCGGGCGCAGACTGGCGGCCGCCTCCGAGCCACGTGGTGCGCGTGGCGGGCGCGTCCGAGGAGCCCGCAGCGGCTCGGGGCTCACAGCGCTCCGGGCCAGGAGAGAGGGCGGACGCCGGCGGGTGGGCGGGTGTGGGCGGCGAGGCAGGCGGAGGAGGCGCAGAGGAAGCGGGGCGGCCGGGAGGCTGCAGCCGGCGGCGTCGGGGCTGCAGCCTCGGCCCTTCGCGCGCCCCTCGCACCAGGTCCCCGCGCCCAGGGCGCACGGTGGAGAGGGACGCGGCGCCCGCTAGCCGGCAGCCATGGAGCCGGCCCCCTCGGCCGGCGCCGAGCTGCAGCCCCCGCTCCTCGCCAACGCCTCGGACGCCTACCCCAGCGCCCTCCCCAGCGCGGGCGCCAATGCGTCGGGGCCGCCGGGCGCACGGAGCGCCTCGTCCCTCGCCCTGGCCATAGCCATCACCGCGCTCTACGCGGCCGTGTGCGCCGTGGGGCTGCTGGGCAACGTGCTTGTCATGTTCGGAATCGTCCGGTGAGTGCGCTGCGGGCCGGCGCTGCGGGGCCGGGCCCGGGGTGAGGGTGGGGACCACGGACTTGGGACCCTGAGCCCGGACCCCAGACTCCCCGGGCCTCCGCACTTCCTGCAGAGGGCGCCCGGGCCCCAGCGGAAAGGCCACGTCCATTGAGAGGGGGACGCAGGAACGTGTGTGTTCGTGCGTGTGCGTGTGGGTGCGCTTGCTTGCTTAGCCAAATAACGTTTGATTGTCTGTTGGCATTACCTTGCTTCTCTGTGGGACAGTTTGGCAACAGTTTGTGTGTCTGTCACAGTTTGTGAGTGGGCGATTGTGACAGTATGTTTGGACGTCTGAAACATACCCATGAGGTGGGCGGAGATGCTCTACTGTGCCACGGGCCTTTGGGGAGACAGCTGTGTGTGGGCACTGTGCAGGTAGGGTGGACAGGACAGTATTGTGTGTCTGCGCCATGCTGTGGGGACACTTACCAAGTCACATTCGGTGATCATCTGTTGGGGTCCCTGTTGTCCCAAACTGTCAGTTTGCGATTCTCTCTGTATGAATGTGCAATGTGACTGAGTGGTTTCTTGTCAAACCTCTGAAACTGCAGGGGGAGAGGAGCATCCAGAGTGGCTTTGGGCATCTGTGTTCGTGCAGCTGTGTGTGTGTTCGCCAGTGGAGGGCCCACGGTTCCTGGCTGCAGCGGGCAGTGGCTGTGGGCCGCCGTCCCACTCTGCGGCCTTCCCCAGTGGCCATCTGGTCAGGAGCTCTGGGTATTCAGAGAGTTCTCATATCCTCCTCACAAATGCCATTTCCCATTTTCTCATTCCCACCTCGAACAGTCTTTGTTTCTGCCAAAGGCAGCAGGGGTTTGTTTGGGCGGGAGTGGAGTTTGTGCTTTCACCCTGGGAAGTAAGGTTCTCGTCTTGGCATTTATTGACAGTGTGGGGAAGTTCTCAGAGAGTCTAAGACATCACCAGCCTGCTCCAGAAGTAGCCCTCCTGACACAGCTCCGCCAGCTCAGACATGGGCAATAAGGGTTGAAAGGAAACTCACATCCTTAAACCAGAGAGATGCCCTGGTACTTACTGTCAGTTGGAAATGGGTCCTGTGTGCTGGTTGACTGAGGCCATGGCCTTCAGCCTCTCTGGGCTGTGTTGCCACCAGGCAGGGAAGAGGGCAGATCCTGGACTCAGAGGTTGGAGATGTGAACTGTGGTGTCAGCCCAGTCACCGTTCCCCTCCCCTCCCCTCCCATCTGCCTTGGTTTCCCTGTCTGAACAAGAGAGACCCAATCTCCTCCATTGGAAAGTATGAATCCCGGAGTGTAGGGTCTCTGCAGGGCGGAATGTGGGGTGCTGGAGCATTGGATGAGGTGTGTGGGTGTCACGGGGCTTTGGCATTGATGATCTCTGGGGCATTTTTGCTCCCTCAGAAAGAGTGGAGGGTACAAGAATTTCCTGTGCTTTCAATGACTCATTGCCAGCGACAGTGGGAAAATTCCCCGGAGCATAGGCAGGACTGATCTCTGCTTTGTGTTTTTATCAGCGATTCCCTCGCTGAATTGGGCTGACCTGAGTATTAATCCCTGCTCTGCCGCAAACCAGCTCTGCGACTCGGGCACATCACTTAGCCTCTTTGAACCTCAGTTTCTTCATCTATAGACTGAGGTGATAATAGAACGTTCTTCAATAGGCCTGTTGTGAGGTGTCAGCGAGAGAGTGTGTATAATGCAGCTGGCCTGGTGCCTGGGCCCAGTAAGTGGAAGGTGTCTATATAATGAGAAAGAAGGATTTTCCCGATCCTGTGGAATCCAGTGCTGATTAAAGAAGGGAGCCTGAGGGAGGTGCTTGTTCTGAGGTGGGCCTGAGAACAGCTACAGTCTGAGATTTCCTGGTTCCTGTCACACAGTCTCTCTAGGGAGCTCCAGGTGCTCGAGTCTGGAAAAGCCTAGTGTGGGTGCATCCAGTCCCATTTCTGCCCTTCCCCCAGGGCCTCCGGCTGGCGGGCTGACGAACACAGCTTCCCCACTACCACTGAGCAAGGGGGCCCCCTGTTTCTGGGGGTCCACTCTGGGGAGGCTCTGGGCTCAGCCTGTCAGGGGCATTCTCAGCCAGCCTTCCCGATGTCACATTGTCAAATGTGTGCTAAAAGCATCCTTCTGGATGCAGGAGAGGGGCCCTGGGGAACTGTGCTCTTAGCACACTGCCTGTGCCTCCCGGGAACAAGATGCAAGCAGGACTTCTTGGGACATCTGGTCCTCAAGGCAGAGCATCACTCCCTACTCCTGTGGTGTGAGATTAGCCAGTGTGGTGACTTGATGGTGGCCATGGGACACCCTGGGTCCTTAGAGGGGATGCCGACAACCCCTCCTCTGGGCAGAGTCAGAGCCCTCAGCCCAGCTGGTATCTCAGGGAGTGCCCATTGGCAGCCCACTGGGTAGGTGGCATGTGAAGGGCTTAGCAGGCCCCTTACCTCTGGCAAGTGACCCCTTCTTCCCTCCACATGGCCCAGGACTCCCTGGTTTGCCCGCCCCAGAATGTGGGCAGGAGGATGGAGTCAGTACTTTTCTACCCGGCCTCCTGTCTGTCCCGCAGCCTTCCCTTCCTCCTGTCCCCCTGCTCCCTGATCCTGGTTTCAGCAAGTCTGTACCCTGCTTGCCTCTGCGCTTGGTGCTCGCTGCCTCTTTCCAGCCCCAGCCTGCCCCCCTGTGACTCTCAGCCTGTGCGCTTCTCTGCCCTTGATCTCTCCTCAGCCCGTGTCTCTTCCGGATTTCCTCCTTGCTGGCTCTGGGCCAGGCGTGCTAGCACTCTGGGAGGCCGAGGTGGGGAGGATGGCGTGAGCTCAGGAGTTCGAGAGCAGCCTGAGCAAGAGCAAGACCCCATCTCTACTAAAAAAATAGGAAAAAAAAATTTGGCTGGGCAACTAAAAATAGAAAAAATTAGCTAGGCACCTGTAGTCCCAGCTACTCGGGAGGCTGAGGCAGGAGGATCCCTTGAGCCCAGGAATTTGAGGTTGCTGTGAGCTATGATGATGCCACTGCACTCTACCAGGGCAACAGAGCAAGACTCTGTCTCAAAAAAAAAAAAAATGCTGGCTCTGTCACCTACTAAGAGTGTTAACAAGTTGGGTCACTTCTCTGTGCCTCAGCGTCTTCATCTATAAACTGTGGATAATAGGGTTTGATACCTGCCCCATGGGCACCTTTGTCCTCAAGGTTGGATAAGATGATGTTGGCAAAGCACCGAGTTTCCCCTCCCATCTGAGGTGACCACGGCACACAGCAGGGAGGGAAGGTTGGGCAGGTAGTGTGGGCCAGGGCAGGGTCACAGCAGATGAATAAGGGGTCACAGTTGTCTCCTCTGTCTACTGCTGAGGTCATGGGGCCTGCTGGGAAATTGGTAGCACTGAGTCCTGTCTTGTGTTTGGAGACCCAGCATGTGCCCCCTACCTGCTTGTCTCCCTCCCCTCTCTTGCCCAGGTTGGGGTCTGGAGCCAGGGCGCCCAGGCCAGGGTAGATGCCAGTTCAGTGGTAAAGTTCATGGCTAGGGTCAGGTAGTGCCCAGTCTCAATCCCTGCCCAACTGCATCCTGGAGGTATGGTTTTGGAAAATAGCTTAACTTCCCTGAGCCTCATTTCCTCATTTGAGAAGTGGGGGTGATCATGATTGGTTACTGGGAGGATTAAACGAGGTCATGCATGCAAAGGCCGTAGCACCGCACCTGGAGTGCCGTGTGCTGATTACCCTGCGCTCCTGCAGCTGCCGCGGGTGTCAGAGTGGGCGGCTGTGGAAGCCTGATCGTCTACGTTCTCTACCTTGGGCCCTTCCGCACATTCTACATCGGCTGCACAGTTACTCATGCAACAAGCATTTGCGGACGCTGACCCCTGCCAGGCCTGTCCAGCCTCAGCTTCCACTGCCCAGACTGCCAGCCTGAGCCTCCGTACAGTGTCTGGCTCCTAATACAGCCATGCCCTGCGGGGGCCTCTGGTTAGTTACAATACCAGGGACAAGTGCAGTTCCTGAAGCTGGGAGCCCCCAGCCCCCTGAAGCAGCCAGCAGAGGTGATGCCCGTGCTGGGCCGTGCAGGGGGAGCAGCAGTTGCCTCCGTGGAGAGGTGGGGGTGGAGCATTCCAGGCAGAGGGAACAGCATGAAGGTTCAGCACATGATGGATGATCAGGAGCTGCAGAGGGAGGGAGGTTCACTGCGGCTGAGACAAGAGTACCAGGGGCCAGGGTGGCTGTGAGGATGGAGAGGCTGCAGGGACAAAAGCAGGACAGACCTTGCGAGCAGGTGTCCTCCTCACCATGGTTGAAGCAGCACCTGCTGTGTGTGCCTCTGAGCTTCAGCCGGGCCCGGGAGCTAGTGATGGATCTGCCGACTTGGTCCCTGCCTTCCAAAATTCTGCAAAAGGTGCAAATGTTAGAGCAACTCCTTAGACCAGCCCCAGGTAATTGGAGGTGGTCTTTCTGGTAGGGAGGGGCAGAGGGAGGGCCGAGGAGAGGCCTGAAGACAGGCCCAGCGTGACTGTGTTGGGGCCAGAGGCTGTGCTGAGGTTCGAGTCTGGATGTGGGAGCTAAAGCCGGGCAGGTCCTCGGGTCCCACGGTAAGGCTGGCCGTGCTGGCAAATGAGGGGGCCTTGGGTCACAGGCCGTGGGGAGGGGCATTTTGGAGCAGTTTGTGCAGAATGGTTCAAGAGGACGAATCTGGTGTGGGTGTGGGTGGATTGGATAGGGAGGGGCTCAATGTGGGGGCGCCAGAGAGGCTGGCGATGGAAAGAGAGCTGTGTGACCTCGGACAGGTCATGGAAACCCTGGCCTCAGCCGTCCCCTTTCTGAAATGGAGTGCTGTCGGACCTAACAAGAAGGCAGGAGGCTGGGCTGGGTGACTTGGGTGAGGCAGAGCTGTGAGGACAGGCAACGGCCACTGGCCTTGTCCCGGAGGCTGCTGCTTCCTGGGTCTTGGGTTCATCCCCTGGGGAGTGTGTGTGACTCACAGACACCCTGGGGTGAGTCCAGAGCAGTCACAGAGGACCCTGAAGAGCCTCTTCCAGAGCCTCTGCCCCATGCCAGAGGCTTCTCCAGCCTGTGCCACAGCCCTGTAACAGGGGCTTTATGTTATAGATAAGGACATGAAGGCTCAGGGTAGAGTTGAAATTCAAACTCAGATCTTTCTGACTCCAAATATCACTCCATATCCATCTGCCACCGCTGTCCATGAGACACAGGAGGAATGGAGGTGGGAGCTGGGGGAGTCTAGGTAGAGAACCGAGGACGGGACCGGGGAAGAGGACAGATTGCCATCTGCAAATCTCTGAGACCTCTGCATGGGGCAGCAGTGGGAGAGCCTGGGCGTCAGAGCCACACTGACATGGAATCATGTCCCAGCTGTGCCATTTACTAAGAGAGTGAGCTTGAGCAATACATGCACAACCTCTCTGGGCCTCAGTTTTCTCATCTGTGAAATGGGAGTAGCGATAGAGCTTTCACAAGGTGGTTATGAGAAATTGATGAGGTAAAGGACTTCAGCACAAAACCAGGTATTTGGCAAGTGTTTGAGTAAATGTCTTCTATAATTATGACTCTTTTGAAGAGGAGGGAGACTTGATTCTCATTCATTCAGTTGACATTTATCGAGCCCCATAGGAACTAGGATTATTGGGTGGATGCTATAGGGAAACTTTATCAACTCAATATTAGAAACTCTCTTTTTCAATAAAGAGGCCAGTCGCTGTGGCTCATGCCTGTAAACCTAGCACTTTGGGAGGCTAGGAGTTTGAGACCTGCCTGAGCAACGTAGCAAGACCCTGTCTTAGAAAAATTAGAAAATTAGCCTGGCATGGTGACACATGCCTGTAGTCCCAGCTACTCGGGAGGCTGAAGCAGGAGGATCACTTGAGCCCAGGAGCTGGGGGTTGCTGTGAGCTAGGCTGATGCCACGGCACGCTAGCCAGGGTGACAGAGCGAGACCCTGTCTGTCTGTCTGTCTCTCTGTACGTGCACACACACGCACACACACACACACTCACACACACACTCACTCACACACTAAAGGTAACATGGTAGCTATTTCAGGAAATGTGGAGAAGTTTAAGCAGAAACAGATGTTTCCCATAATCCTACCACAAAAAGAAAAGCTGTGTCATTTTGTTATATTTACTTCTCATCTCTTTTCTCTCTCTCTCTCTCTTGATTTTACTGAGATCAGGATCACATACTGAAATCATGATCACATTATATATAATATTTTGTAAAATGCCTTTTCACTTTATGTTATTTCATGAGCATGTTCTCATGCCATCAGACATTCTTTTAAAGCATGATTTTAAGTTCTCTGTTTCAGAGAACTTATATTATTTCCAGTAGTATGCCAATCTAAATACTGCTGCCATGAACTTTCTTGAACATGTATGTTTGTGCACATCTCATTTCTAAAAGGAATTTTCCTACAGTCAACACTCTCCAAGAAGGTATGGGCTGCTGAGTAATGTAGGGAGCTTCCCGTCACTGAAGGCATGCAAGCACACACTGGAAAACCACCGAGTGGAGGTTTGGCCCTGGAGATTCAGGCGGAGAAAAGATAAGATGAGCATAATTTCGGCACCTTTCACCATGGCTCAGAGTCAAAGAAGAATGACTCTTAGGTGCTGTGATCTCAGCTTCCCCTTTTCCATTCCCTGGCAGACGCCTGGACCTTGAGAGGCAGGGGCTGTGCAAGGGCAAGGCGTGATTTCATTAACCCCAGAGTCCTGGGACCTCAAAATCCAATTGGCTCCCCGAACATCATAACACGCACAGGAAGAAAGATAATGGCGGGGTAGAACAGAAAGCTTAGCTTAAATTAGCCACTTACCGTCCTACAGGCTGGAGCAGCCCCATTACCAGCTGGGGGTGTGTGGTGGCATGGGGTGTCTGGGCTGTGTTGTATTGATTTATAGCTCCCAGCGCAGCTGCAGAAATCAGCGGCTTTGTCTCTGGCCGGAAAGAAGGGTGGATGCAGAAAGAATCTGTCTTCTCTCGCTTTCCTAGTCTTTCTTGATGAGTGGAAAGAAAAACTTCCAAGTCCTGTGAGGTCACAAAAGCCCCATTCAAAGAACATGGCACAGGGAGAGGCAGAACTTTCCTCCGCTGCAGAAATAACCTTGTCACCAAGGCACTGAACGTGGATCATGGGTGATGATTCTTTTTAGTGAGCACTTACTTTGTGCCAGGCACTCTGCTTAGTGATATATATATGAGATATCACTTATATATATATATCTCATATATATATATAGTGATATAGTGATATATATAGTGATGTGTGTATATATGTATATGTACATAAATAAAACCATTTAATCTTCACAGAACTCATACGAGGTGATTGCTGTTGCTTCCATTTTACAGATGAGGAAACTTGAGGCTCAGAGAAATGACATAACGTGCCCAATGTCCCAGTGTCAGATTGAAATCAGAAGAGTGTTGTTCTAAGCTCACAGCCCGCCCTTAACCATTGGCCTGTCCTTGCCACACTGTGTACCAAGTTCAGCCCCTCTGATTCACAAATGAAGAGACCAGGGCCTGGAGAGGTTCTGTGTCTTTTGAGTTTGTGGCCAAGGCAGGACTGGAACTTGCCTTTCCTACCCTTGGCCTCTTCTCTTTGCATCTGTTGCATACTTGGAATTATCGGAGCTAAGGGAGAGCCAAGGGGTGGCTGGAAATAGTAGCACTTGGGAGCACAGAAGTGGGTTCTTACACAGGGCAGCCCGGTCTGGGGCCACTAACAACACCTCACAGGCCCAAAGAACCCCAGTTCTCTGGGGCACAGTCAGCAGCTGGAGAGGCAGCCCCATCCTTCCGAGGCAGACAAACTGGGGTTCAGATTCAGGTCTGCTTCTTTCTTGCTGGCCGTCTACCCTTGGGCTCCACAAGCTGAGTCTGTTTTCTTCTGTGAAATGGGAATTATAGAGAAGCTCCTACATCACAGGGTTGGAGCAAACATACATTTAGCAGCCCCCCCCCCACCCCAAGTTCCAGGCACAGTTCTAGGTTCTGGGAGGCAACAGTATTGAAGACACCAGTCCCTGCCGTTGTCATGGAGCTGCCATTCTAGTGGGGAAAGATAGACAGTAAACAAATAGGTATAAGGCCAGGGCTGTCGGCAATGAAGGAAACTAAAATGGGCACGGAGTAGGGGAGAGGGTGGCAGGGCTGCAGTTGCACAGGCATACCTCAGAGACATTGCAGGTTCAATTCCACCTGCAATAAAGCAAAGATCTCAAAGTAAGTCACACTAGTTTTTTGGTTTCCCAGTGCATATAAAAGTTACGTTTATAATATACTGTAGTCTATTAAGTGTGCAATGTCTAAAAAAACCAGTGTACGTACCTTAATTTGAAAATATTTTATTGTGGCTGGGTGCAGTGGCTCATGCCTGTAATCCTAGCACTCTGGGAGGCCAAGGCGGGAGGATCGCTTGAGCTCAGGAGTTTGAGACCAGCCTGAGCAACAGCGTGATCCCATCTTTACAAAAAAATAGAAAAATTAGCAGGGCGTGGTGGCACATGCCTGTAGTACCAGCTACTCAGGAGACTGAGGCAGGAGGATCACTTGAGCCCAGGAGTTTGAGGTTGCTGTGAGCTATGATGATGCCACTGCACTCCACTCCAGCCCAGGCAACAGTGTGAGGTCTCAAAAAAAATTGGAGTCAATCTTCTCAAATTCTGCTACTGCTTTATCAACTAAATTCATGAAATATTGTAAATCCTTTCTTGTCATTTCAAGAAAGTTCACAGCATCTTCACCAGGAGTAGATTCTGTCTCAAGAAGCCATTTTTTTTTTTTTAGGGATGGGGTCTCACTATGTTGCCCAGGCTAGAGTGCAGTGACTATTCACAGACACGATCACCATGCACTACAGCCTCAAACTCCTGGGCTCAAGTGATCCTTCCTATCGCACCCACCCAGGTACCTGGACTATAGGCACATGCCACTGCTGTGTGGCTTCAAGAAACCACTTTCTTTCTTTTTTTTTTTTTTTTTTTGAGACAGAGTCTCACTCTGTTGCCCAGGCTAGAGTGCTGTGGCATCAGCCTAGCTCACAGCAACCTCAAACTCCTGGGCTCAAGCAATCCTCCTGCCTCAGCCTCCCGAGTAGCTGGGACTACAGGCATGCGCCACCATGCCTGGCTAATTTTTCTCTATATATTTTTAGCTGTCCATATAATTTCTTTCTATTTTTAGTAGAGACAGGGTCTCGCTCTTGCTCAGGCTGGTCTCAAACTCCTGAGCTCAAACAATCCGCCTGCCTCGGCCTCCCAGAGTGCTAGAATTACAGACGTGAGCCACCGCGCATGGCCAAGAAACCACTTTCTTGCTCATCCATAGAAGCAGCTCATTATCTGTTAAAGTTCTGTCATGAGATTGCAGCAATTCAGTCACGTCTACAGGCTCTGTTCTAAGTCTAGTTTTCTTGCTCTTTTTACCACATCTGCGGTGACTTCCTCCACTGAAGTCTTTTTTTTTTTTTTTTTTTTGAGACAGAGTCTCACTCTGTTGCCTGGGCTAGAGTGCCATGGGGTCAGCCTTGCTCACAGCAACCTCAAAGTCCTGGGCTCAGGTGATCCTCCTGCTTCAGCCTCCCAAGTAGCTGGGACTACAGGCGCTCACCACCATGCCTGTCTAATTTTTTTGTTTCTATTTTTAGTTTCCTAGCTAATTTTTTCTATTTTTAGTAGAGGCTCAGTCTCACTCTTGCTCAGGCTGGTCTTGAACTCCTGACCTCAAGCGATCCTCCCACCAAAATGTGACACAGAGACATGAAGTGGGCACATGCTATTGGAAAAATGGTGCCAGTAGACTTGCTCATGCAGGGTTACCGTGAACCTTCAGTTTGTAAAAAATACATCATCTGTGAAGCTCAATAAAATGAGGTGTGCCTGTGTATGAAGAGGACAAGGAGGTGGAGACAGATGAGCAGAGGCCTGTTGCTGGGAAGAAGAGTGTTTTAGGCACAGGGGACAGCAAGGGCAAAGGTTAGGGGAAATGATGCCTGTCTGGCCTTATTAGCGCAGGGCCTGGCCCACAGCAGGAAGCTGTTGGCGACAATGATGCATGTTGGCTTGTTGTCCAGCACTTGGGAACCAGGGACAGGGATTAAGCCAAGGAAGAGAAGCTGCTTCTCCAGATCCTGCCAGATGTCCCTGCAGGACAGATGGAGATAATCTGTTTCCCCTGATTACAAAAACTCATCCTCCCAGAGTGCTAGGAGATACCCCATGTCTAGTGGTTTTCCATTCCTCCCTGCGGGGAGGGAACAGGGCTGTCCTGCTGGGAGGGGCAGGTAGCCACAAGGCACTCCCTCAACCTGCCTGGGCCTTGTCATCCCAGGTAAGAGAGGGCTCAATGGCAATGCAGGACATATTGACTTGGTGGGAGTTATCACCAAAAATAGAACTGCTGGCCTTTCTTGACTGCTGACAAGGTGGCCGGCTTTGTGCCAAGCTCTGTGTGAAGCACCGCACGTATATTATCTCATTTAATCCCCACACCTTTATGAAGTTGGTACCACGTTTCCATTTGACAGATGAGGAAACCAAGGCTCAGAGATGATAATTCCCTTGCTCAGGGCCACAGCTGGGAAATGGCAGAGTTGGCCTCTGAACTGAAGCCCCCTTGACACCCAGAGCCCAGGTGTGCCAAATGTCCATGAAGCAACATCTGTGAAGACGGTCAAACTCATGCTACCCTCTGATTCCCACTGTGGAAACGTGACCTTTTCATATGGTCAGGGGTTGGGAGAAGCTATGAAGCAGAGCAGACTTATTTGTAATGTCTAAATAATAAATAATAAATTGTTGACCAGGTGCGGTGGCTCATGCCTGTAATCCCAGGACTTAGGGAGGCTGAGATGGGAGGCTGTCTTGAGGCCAGGAGTTTAACACCAGCCCCAGCACATGTGAAACTCCTTCTCTATAAACAATAGAAAAGTTAGCTGGGGGTGGCAGCATGTGCCTATAGTCTCAGCTACTCGGGAGGCTGAGGCAGGAGGATTGCTTGAGCCAGGAGTTTGAAGTTGTGGTGAGCTATGATGATGCCACTGCACTCTAGCCTGGGCGTCAGAGCGAGACCCTGTCTCAAAAAAATAAATAATTAAAACAAAATAGACTGTTAATAAACAAAAGTAGAGATCTGCTGTGTGCCAGGCAAAGAGAGATGTCATAAAAAGTGACACACAGCATGGCCAAAGGCCTGGAGTCTCCCTGGGCTTTGTGGAACATGCGACTTTGGATCTCCGTTCTGTTCATTCTACACTCCTGGGTGAGCACCTCTCATCTTTGGGCCAATTTCCTTCTACAGACAAAGTGGGAATGTCCTGAGACCCACTTCCCAGGGCGGGTGGGACTCGAATGAGGGAACGTGTGTGAAGAGCTCTGCACTGGCCTTTCCAGCCCATTGTGTTCACGGAGTGTTCCCTTGGTGGGGGGAACAGGGTAGGCAAACTGCGTCACATCCACGTGGCTGTCACTGAGAATGGTCAACTTGTGGACATTATGTTTACATGGAATTGTGGGATTGAAACATTAACTCAGCAGATGGTGAGGACTTGAAATCATTAGGAACCCAGAAATTACAACTATGGCACAACTGAGCATGTGTTTGACAAGATGAGAAGACTCTGTAGAAGAGCCATATGCAAGAATCTCATTTGATCTTTCCAGCACTTCTGTGAGGAAGGAACAATGTGATGTGCCTATTTTTAGGTGAAGAAGCTGAGGCCCAGAGATGACAGACTTTTGCCCAAGGACACCTGGTTAGAGAGTCTGACCGCGAAGCCATCCCTCTCTCCGTTTTATCACACTGCATCTCAGCACTTTGGACTCCTCCGACAGCCCCACGTGGTGGTCATTGTCATCGCCCTTTCTGGCTGAGGAGACTGTGTGGCTCCCTGGCTCCAGCCTTAGCCTAGAGTGTGGGCTTGGGGTCCATACTGTTCATGGTCCTATGGGACAAAAAGCATCATTGGGATGTATTCTGAGGATCTGGCTCGCACAGTTACGGGGTCTGGCTAGGCAAGGGTGAGATTGGCAGGGCAGGCCGGCAGGCTGGAGATCTCAGGCAAGAGCTGGTGCTGCTGTCCACCAGTGGTTTCTTCTTTCTCTGGGAAACCTTAGTTTTGTTCTTAAGGCCTTTCAACTGATTGGATGAGGCCAACCCAGATTATCAAGGATAATCTCCTTTACTTAGTCAACTGATTGTAGATGCCAACCATGTCTACAAAGTACTTTCGCAGCAACACCTAGATTAGTGTCTGATTAAATAACTGTGTACTATAGTCAAGGTGACACATAAAACTAACCATCACAGGGTCAGACAGACCTGGGTGTGAGTCCTGATACTGCAACCAATGGGCTGTGTGACCTTGGGCAAGTTTCTCTGTCTCTCTGATCCTCGGTCCCTCATCTGTCAAATGCTATGGCAGTGCTTACTGCAGTCAGTTGTCAGGAGTGAATGTAATGATGTAAGTCAGGTGCCTTCATCCAGTGTCTGTCACCTAGAAGGAGGGAAGACACACACAAAAATAGGTGGTCATGGAAGTGTTTTGTAATTATAGTGCCCTTGCTTGTTTCTGTGTTTGCCTTCCCTTTTGCTGGTTGCTCCTGGAGGGCAGGAACTGTGTTCCATTCACCGTCTAGCCTGTTTCCTAGCTCGGTCCCTGACCCCTAAGGTGGCTCCACTAAGTATTTCTTAAATATCAAGTTGGAAAGCCGAGTGCGGTGGCATGCGCCTGTAGTCCCAGCTATTCGGGAGGCTGAGGCAAGAGGATCCCTTGAGCCCAAAAGTTTGAGGCTGTAGTGAGCTATGATTATGCCACTGTACTCCAGCCTGGGCAACAGAGCGAGACCCTGTATCCCATCCAAGTACTAACCAGGCTCAACCCCGCTTAGCTTCTGAGATCAGACAAGATCGGGCGCGTTCAGGGTGGTATAGCTGTAGACATCTTGCCTCTTAAAAGAAAATCTAGTTGCCACATCGTTAAGGAGATTCCCTCTGTGGGAGTTGTTGGGATCTATAATAAAAATCCCCCAACCACAGAACAAGAGGGAAATAAGATGTGCAGGAACGTCAGGCCCTGTTCCCTCCAGAGTAACCCCTTACTTTTCGGCTTAGTAAGTCTTTCCTACAGGGAGCCTTCTCTGATGCCCTCCCTCTGCCAGCGAACAGATAACTCTCCTCTGTGTTCCCACAGTGTCCTGTGTGTCCCCCATCAGAGCAGGCACCACACAGATTTCAAACTCCTAATTGCTCATCTCTCTCTCTCTGTCTCTCTGTCTCTCCTGCCCGCTCCATGAGTGGGAGTAGGGTGCAGGGTATATCCTTTGTTCATAGCTGGAGCCCCAGCTGAACTCCGACACTCTGGCGCATGTCACTAGGTGTTTGTAAGAGGGACACGTCCTATTTCCAGAGACCCATAGACCAACAAGCCACACTTGAGGACTCTGCTTTCTTGGGGCCTCCACTGTGTCTGGCTGCCCCATCCCCTGGTCCAGCCGTCCTAAGGCCGAGCCAGCGCCAGAGGGATGGAGAGGAGCTTCTCCTCCCTGGGCCCTGTGGTCCTGCGCTGAATTGAACAAATTTGTCCTGTTTATTGCTGAGTGTGACCCGGTGGCCTCCCCACTCACGTTCAACTCAGGGCCCTTTATTTCCATGTTCCAGCCCTTAATCATCTCCTGCGACATGCTCGCTGGGCTTCATTATAATTAACCACTTTCCTTCCTCAGGCTTTGCCAAAACTGAGATAGCTAATTAATTTCTGGCCACGTGCCATTCCCGTTAAGTGGTGGGCAGGGTGCAGCTTGCGGCCCTTATGCCCAGCTGGGCTTGTTTTGCCTTTCGGGAGAGCAGCCACTCCGTCTGCAAACAGAGGGAGCCCCAGCTGGACCTGGCTGGCTGGCGGTCTGTCGCTTTATTTAAGCTGTTTGTTCCCCAGCAGTGGGCAGAGCATTTGCCTCGGTTTCCTCATTTGTGAAACAAGAGGATTGAACTTGACATCCAGGGAGAAGATAGGGTGGTGGTTAAGAGTGTGGGTTCTGGGAGGCCAAGGAACCTGAGGCCCAACCCCTAGCTTTTGGTGAGTCACTTTAGCCCTCAACATTCCTCACCTGTGAAATGGGCATAATAATCTTACCTCCTGTGGTGGCTGGGCAGATTCATTGGGATAATGAACACACATATGCTACGTAGCAGGGAAATTGGCACATAGTAAGTGTTCCTAAATACTCTCACCAGCCACCTTTCCTTTTAGTGCTAACATTCTGTATTCCTGATGGAAAAAGACCTTCTGTTGGGAGAGCTAGGACTGGAGCAGTTTTAACAGACATTGCCTCTGTTTTAGGCAGGATGGTTAACCCCTCTGTATTAGCTCCCTAGGGCTGCCATGACAACTTACCATAAACTGGGCAACTTAAAACAACAGAAATTTATTCTGTCACAGTACAGGAGGCCAGAAGTCTGAAGTCAAGGTGTCGGCAGGGCCGTGCCCCTTCCGAAGGCTCTAGGGAAGAATCCTTTGCCTGTCTTCTGGGGGCTGCTGGCAATCCTTGGCATCCCTTGGCTTGCAGCTACATCTCTCCAGTTTTTCCCTATCTTCACACGACCACGTTCCCTGTGTGTGTGTGTCTCTGTGTCTGTGTGTCCTCTTCTTCTTCTTCTTTTCTTCTTCTTCGATAGGTTCTCACTCTGTTGCTTGGGCTAAATTGCAGTTGTGTCATCGTAGCTCACTGCAACCTCAAAGTTCTGGGCTCAAGTGAGCCTCCAGCCTCAGCCTCCCGAGTAGCTGGGATTACAGACATGCACCACCATACCTGGCTCATTTTTCTATTTTTTGTAGAGACAGGGTCTCTCTATCTTGCTCAGGCTGGTCTCGAACTCCTTGGCCTCCCAAAGTGCTGGGATTACAGGCATGAGCCACCATGCCCAGCCTCCTCTCCTCTTCTTTTAAGGATACCAGTCACATTGGGTTTAGGGTCCACCCTAATCTAGCATGACCTTATCCCAACTAGTTATATCTGCAAAGCCCCTGTTTCCAAATAAGGCCACATTCTGAGGTTCCAGGTGGACATGGATTTGGGGGCACACTATTCAATTCAGTATACCTTGAAGGCTCACTTTCCTCCTCTGAAAAGTGAGGATAATAATAGCAGCAATTTGACGGGTGGTTGGAGTGATTAAATGAGATATCACGTAGATGTCATAGTGAAATTGAATAGAGCGCGTGAGGAACAGGTAAGCCCTGAGCCAGAGGAGCTGCTGAGGTGGAGGTGGTGGTGAGGATGATGGCTGTGATGGAGACACTTCCTTCCTTGGACCCTCCCTACACTGGTTAATCACTGGACATGGGGACCTAGAACATAGACATCTGCTAAGAGCCCGTGGCCTTGTCAGGAATTCTGAAGCCTTGGACAGAACCCCCTGTTTCTCCGGTCTGAGCCACTTTGAACCTCATCTTAGATTTAGCTCTTAGGAGGGCAGCTTCAAGAAGCAGAAGGAACTTGATCTCCCTGAAGTCAGGAGAACCAGTTTTCTGTGTGACCTCGTACAACTGTCACAACTGTCTTTCCCTCTCCTGGCCTCAGTTTCCCCATCTGTAAAGTGAGAGGGGAGATTTGAACTCATTATTACTGCTCAGGGCCTCTTCCGGTGCTGCAGTTTCAACACAGGGCTGTGTCCCACTTCAGTGGTGGCAGGTTACCAAGAGCCAGCAAAGAAGTTAGGCGCCAGGTGTCACTCCTTGCCTGAACGAGAAGCCACTATGATATGAGTGCCAGGCAGTCTGCTAGGGACATTGCAGACATTACCTCGTTCAGTATTCCCCACCCCTCATGAGGCAGACAGGATCGTTATACCCAGTTCACAGAGGAGTAAAGTGAGGCTCAAAGAAGTTAGAACTCGTCCAAGGTCATCCAGTTAGTGGGAGGAAGACCTGGGGCTGCAGTCTTGGTGTGCCCAGTGTCAGAGTCCATGCTTCTCTCTGGGCTGCACCTTTACTGTATCATAATAGCTCCCCAAGGCCACTAGACAAATTAGGACAAACTTGAGGGCTTGACAAATCTATTCTCTCATAATCCTGGGGCTAGACGTTCAAAATTAAGGTGCCAGCAGGGCTGTGCTCCCTCTGAAGCCTCGTGGGCAGAATCTTTCCTTCTCTTCCAGCATCTGGTGGCTCCAGGTGTTCCTTAGCTCGTGGCTGCATCACTCCAGTCTCTGCTTCTGTCCTTACATGGTGTCCCCTTCTCTCTGTGTGTCTCTTACAAAGACACTTATCGCTGGAGTCAGGGCCCATCTGGATAACCCAGGGTGATCTCATCTCCAGATCCTTAATTACATCTGGAAATGATTTTATAGTGTTTGAACATTTTATAGTGAGCAGCTGTTATTTTTCAGAGCTCAGAAGGCATCTAGGAATCAAATGCATTCTAAATACACCAGCGATCCACACTGGATTTGATCTGGGACCAATCGAGTTTTGATCTAGGATGAAGCCGTTTCGTTCAGTTCGGTTCCTGAGGTGCCACCTGGTCAGCAGACTAAGTGTGGCTATTCTGACCTTGTTGCTATGGTTGTTGTCATTGTTTGTGATTTCAGGTTTCTTGCCCCAACTTTACATTTATGGGCTGTTGTGCATCAGTGAGGGGGAGGGGGAAAACCCTCAGTTTAGTTAGAAACCAATGAGCTACCTGGGATAAATGATCTGAGTGAACGTTTCCTCTGGCTGCGGGCAGAGCTGAGTCACTTCGGATTCGGGGCAAACAGGGTCAGGCCCAGGTATCCTTCTGGAGATCGGGGTTGGTCCAGGTTGAGGCTGGGAGAAGGTTGGAAGCAAAGGAGGGAGGAAGGAAGGACGAAAGGAGAGAGGGAGGGAAGAAGGGAGGGAAAAAGAGGTGCCCCGGTTTGATCTCTTATCTGTGGCTGGTTACTTTCAAGGGTCGGGGCACCTTGCCACCATCCTTCAGTAAAGCCGTGTCTCCTCTGCTCCTGGCCCTGTGCTGAGCGCTGGGATAGCGTGCAGGATGCCGTCGTCCAGTGTGGAAGACAGCCCCGCTAACACTTACTCATTGCACACGTGTGTTTGGAGCACCTTCTCTGTGCTGGGCACAGCCGGAGGTTCTAGGCTTATAGGGATGAGCAAGACGGGTGCGACCCCTGCCCTTGGGAGCTGATATTTCAGTTGTCAAAGAGAATATGTGAGGGGTACACAGAGTACTCTGGGTCCACAGGAGAGAGGCAAAAACAGAAGTCAAGAGGAAGACACTGGGATTTGGGGGAAGAGCTCTGGGTTTGAATCTCCACTCAGCTTCTTTCTGACTCTGCAACTTTGGGCAAGTTGTTCCTTTTACTGCTCTCTATAAATTGGGACTAATGAATGCTGTATGCCCCATAGGGCTGCTGTGAGGATTAAATATTATAATAGAAAATGTTTATCCCAGTGTCTGGCACATAGTAAGTGTACTAAAAATATTTATTGTCAATTAAAAAACAAAACAAGTGGCTCATGCCCCTAGTGCCAACACTTTGGGAGGCTGAGGCAGGAGGATTGCTTGAGCCCAGGAGTTTGAGGTTGCTTTGAGCTAGGCTGATGCCATGGCACTCTAGCCCGGGCAACAGAGCAAGACTCTGTCTCAAAAAAAAAAAAAAAAAAAAAAAGATTAGCCGGACATGGTGGCAAGTGCCTGTAGTCCCAGGTACTCAGGAGGCTGAGGCAGGAGAATCGCTTGAGCCCATGAGTTTTGTGGTTGCAGTGAGCTGTGTTTTGTGCCTGTGAATAGCCACTGCATTCCAGTCTGGGCAACCTAGTGAGACTGTCTCCTAAACAAAACAAAAATGAAAAAAAACCGCAGGTGTAAAGAATACACAAATCATGCCCGAGAAAGACCTGGCATAGTCATTGTCTATAAATGCTGGCTGCCACCCCCTTGTGACCACAGGTGTACGTTTTGTTCTGAATTGACCTCTCCTCTTTGCCCACTGGGCCTCATAGTCATGCATGTGACATTTTTCTGATGTTTATAAGTCTGTTCCTTCCTGACCCCACCTGGGCTGTGAGCAGATTGTCTCCAAATCCCTGAACCATAGCAGGGTTGAGGAATGTGTGGAAAAGAGATGAATGCTATGGCGCAGGCCCAGTTTGCTCCTGGCCTCCAGACTGGGCCCCTCACCATGACCCAGGTTTGACAGGTGCAGGTGGCAAGGAGGCCGGGGGAAAAGTGGACACAGACCCAGGTGGTTACGAGCTTGGGCTCTGCAAACCAGGTAGATCTAAGTTTGAATCTTGTCACTGTCACTTCTTAGCTGTGTGTCTTTGGGTGAGCCATCTAGCTTAGCTCATCTGCAGAACGAAGATAGTGTTAACACTCAAGATTGCAGCGAGGATGAAATGAAATCATGCATTCACTGCTTTTGGCGTAGTGTTTGGCACAGAAGAGAAAAGACACTCAGAGAAGATTGCTTAAAGAAAACAAACAACCCACCCAAAGCTGTCAAACCAGTCGTACTGATGCCTTGTACAAAGGAAAGAATGTACTGACCTTCCTCTGGGCACCGGGCATTAGGATGTCAGCTCCTCTGATCAAGTGCTCTGGGTTTGCCTGGGAATAAAATTCTTACTCAGCGCTGACTTGTCAGTCTGCACTAGGGTATTCAGCCGAGAAGCCCAGCTCTCCAGAGGCCCAGGAACGTATGCGGATTGCATGTGCAAGTTACACACAATCCCCATCAAACTGAAAGAAAATTAACGGAGATGGCGACAATCCTCTTGCAACGGGGCTTTTTTAACAGAAGGGTTTAGGGCTCTGAAACGAACGTGCTCAGCTGCTCAGTGCTTGGTGTAGAGAGAGCTTCGCTGATGGTTGGAGCAAGTTCCCTGGCAGTTGCATAATTCAAGATGAGCTAATAGGGATTTGGACTTAGAGAAAAAGCAAAGGGTCTCCCAGAGGCATCTCAGAGTCAATAGAGATGCAGCCAGAGCTTTACTGTCCTCACCCCCTGGGTTGGATCTAATGATTGATGATTAAACTCTAAGAGAGAAAAGCAGAAAAATATCAGGAAGAACAAACCAAAAGGGCTGCCAATTCCTGACTACATGCTGGCCTGTAAGCTGGACGTTTTCGCGTGTGTCGGCTCCTGAAAAGCATCACTATGCTGATGTTACCAACGAGGTTCCAAAAAGAGAAGTGATTTGTTCAGGATCACTCAGCTGTGTGTGTTGAGGACCAAGATCAGGATGGCTCTAAAGGATCCCCACACCCCACTCTCAAGCTTAGAAAATAAACACAGTGACAGCTCTCAATTACCCACTTCTTTTCTTTATTGTGGCAAAATATACACGACATAAAAAATGCCATTTTAACCATTTTGAAGGATGCAGTTCAGTGACATTAAGGACATTCATTCACATTGGTGTGCGGCCATCACCACCATCCATGTCCAGAACTTATTTCATCTTCCCAAACTGAAAGTCCCTACCCCTTGAACACTGACGTCCCATCCTCCCCAGCCCCCACCCCTGGTAACCCCATGCTTTCTGCCTCTGCGAATCTGACCACTTTAGGTACCTCATGTAAGTGGAATCATATAGTATTCATCTTTTTACTTAGCACAGTGTCCTCAAGGGTCATCCACGTTGTAGCATGTGTCAGAATTTCCTTCTTTTTTTTTTTTTTTTTGAGATAGAGTCTCACTCTGTTGCCTGGGTGAGAGTGAGGTGGCGTCAGCCTAGCTCACAGCAACCTCAAACTCCTGGGCTCAAGCGATCCTCCTGCCTCAGTCTCCTAAGTAGCTGAGACTACAGGCACACGCCACCACATCCGGCTGATTTTTTCTATTTTTAGTAGAGATGGGGTCTCGCTCTTGCTCAGGCTGGTCTCGAACTCCTGAGCTCAAGCGAAACTCCCACCTTGGCCTCCCAGAGTGCTGGGATTACAGGCGTGAGCCACCGTGCCTGGCCAGAATTTCCTTCTTGTTTAAGGCTGAATACTATTCCATTGTATGTCTAGACTACATTTTGTATACCCAGTCATCATTTGATGGATGCTTGGTTTGCTTCCACCTTTTGGCTATTATGAATAATGCTGCCATGAACACGGGTGTAAGACCCTGCTTTCAATTCTTTGGGCATCTGTAATACCCAGAAGAAGAACTGCTGGATCATATAACACTTCTTTTTTTTTCTTTTTTGAGACAGCGTCTAGCTCTGTTGCCCAAGCTAGAGGGCAGTGGCATCACCATAGCTCACTGCAGCCTCAAACTCCTGGGCTAAAGCGATCCTCCTGCCTCAGATTACTGAGTAGCTCGGACTACAGGTGCATGCCATCATGCCGAGCTAATTTTTAAATTTTTCTGTAGAGACAGTGTCTTGTTATGTTACTCAGGCTGGTCTCGAATTCCTGGCCTCAAGCGATCCTCCCTCCTCAGCCTCCCAAAGTGCTAGGATTACAGGAGTGAGCCGTCACTCAGGCTTGTAGATGGCTGCTTCTCACTGTGTCCTCAGTTGTTGGGGGGTGGGGTGGGGGAGAGAGAGCAAGCTCTCTGGAGCCTCTTTATAAGCTACTAATCCCACCATGAGGGCCCCACCCTCACAACCTTTTCTAATCCTGGTTATCTCCCAAAGGCTGCATTGTGTTTATTCAGAGTTGGCATAGCACACAGAACCTGTTTGCCATTCCTGCCCTAAGGACCCCTCAGGGGTGCCAGGACCAGGGTAGCCCTGGCACAAACAGACATGGGTGCAGTCCAATGCAGGGCCCAGGTGCAAATGCTGGAGAACCAGGATCCTTGAGGGTCCACGGGAACCAAATGAGGCTCAAACCGCACATGCTATTGGGAGAAACAATCTTTGTTGACACAGATACTAGAAGAATAACAAAGAAAAGGCCGAGCGCAGTGGCTGAGACTTGTAATCCCAGCACTTTGGGAGGCTAAGGCAGGGGAATCACTTGAGGCCAGGCGTTCAAGACCAGCTTGAGCACTATAGTGAGACCCCCATCTCTACAAAAAATTTTAAAAAATTAGCACAGAGTGGTGGCACACACCTGTAGTCCCAGCTACTCAGGAGGCTGAGGTGGGAGGATTGCTTGAGTCCAGGAGTTGAAGGCTGCAGTGAGCTATGATTCTGCCATTGCACTCCAGCCTGGGTGAGACCCTGTGTCTAAAAAAAAAAAGGAAGAGAAAAACCAAGCATTGTGTTTGCGGTTATCATATATAAACTACAGAATAAAGCAAAACCAGTCATTCTTTTAAAAAAATAGCAGTAAAGGGAGCCCCAACACAATCACATTGGGGGTTAGGACTTCCATGTATGAGTTTGGAGGGACACGATTTAGTCCATAGCACACCTCTTCAGACAAGTCATCGTTGACCTCCCAGTCTAAGCCAGGGTCCCTTCACAGACCCCCCCACCCCACTCCCACTGGGTGGTAGCCAGCAGTTTACCCTGTTCTTATCCTTCGTGGCAGGACAGTAATAGCAGGTAACTGTACGGTAATTAGCCTAGCAATTTGTTCAGTGTCTGCCTCCCTAAGGCCATAAATGTCAAGAGCCCAGACTGTCATCATTACTCCTATATCCCTTTCTCCATGCCTGGCATGGATCAGGTGTTCAGTTAACACCTGTTACATGAGTGAACAAACCTCAGTTTACATCAAGTTCACATTCTTGACTTTTTCACAGTGAGAGGTGGAGGAGAAAGGAAGGTAACAAGTACTGAGGGCCAGCAGAGCAAAGGGGTTATCAGGTGTCGGCTCTAGACTGCCTAAGTGCCAGCTCTGCGGCTGACGAGTCCTATGACCATGTGTAAGTCACTTCTCCTCTTGTGCCTCAGTTTATCTCCTCTAAGAGATGTGAACACATATTTGGATGATGAGAAGCAGTTGGAGGAGGAGTAACAACAGGGGTGAGGTGTGGCCCTGAGAACAGGGGCAGGAGAGTGATTGTCTGCGGAGGAAGCAATGAGACCTTAGGCACCCACCCTTGTGCCCTGTCCCACCAGGTGCCTGTCCCTCCACTCTGCAGGGAAGCAAAGTTTTTTTTTCCCCTAGAGAATTAACCTGAAGGAACTCTGGATTCAGGGCCAGTAGAAACAGAAAAGGTCAAAGTGAGATACCAAATGGAAAATGCGAGACCCCCAGGCCCTTTCTCCAGCTCTGCCAATAGAATCTTGATGGCCACCAGTGTGCAACCAGGCAAGAGATGGGAGGATTCTTTTCTGAAGGCCCCAGAGAAGAGACCTGCAGAAACTGATACTTAAACGTCCCCCAGTGTAACAGCCAGATCATTGCTCGAGTCCCCTAGAGTGAAGCCCACCAATGGAAAGTGCCCCTACACTGATGCGTGCACACACACACACACACACACATGCACACACACACACACACACACACGGCTACCAGTTAGTTATTTAGTGCTTCACTGAAAGATCAGCCTTTAGTCCTGTATCACCAGATATTCGAAGCAAGTCCTCCAGGATAAAAGAGGGAGGTCAAAGCAGACAAAAGGATGTCTCAAGCAAGTAGAGGATGCGGAGAGCAGAAGAAAATACAAACCAAAAATTATTAGTATCCTCAAAGAGGTAAGAGAAAATATTGTAAGTAAGATGCTATACGTGCTACGTAAAAAAAGAATAATAAGAGAAGAAGAAAGGGCACCGGGAAAATAAAATGTGAGAGTCAAAATAAAAAAGTCAATAGAAGGGTTGAGAGGTAATGAAAAGGAACTTTCCCAGAGGGTGTAACAAAAAGACAATAGAAGAATATTAGAGGATCAGTCAAAGAGGCCCAGTATCTGACTAACGGATTTTCCAGGGATCCCAGAGAAAGCAGTGGGGAGGAAATTATCAAAGAAATGATGTGAGAACATTTTATACAGAAGGACATGAATCTTCAGCCTGAGAGGGTCCAAAACAAACAAACAAAAAAAGCCACCCTAAATCACATCACAAAATGTCAGCCTACCAGGGATAAAAAGAAGATCCTGCAGGTTCTAGGGGTAGAGAGGACAGATCACAGATAAATCATCAGGAATCAGAATGGCTTCAGATACTTCAGTGGCAACTGAAAGCTAGAAGATGAAGGAATCAGGCCTTCAAAATTCTGATGGAAAATTACTCCCATCAGAAGTACATATACACTCAAAGAAATTATGAGAGAAAACAGAATAAAGACATTTTCAGGCTGGGCATGATGGCTCCCACCTATAATCCCAGCACTTTGGGAGGCCAAGGTAGGAGGATCCTTTGAGGCCAGGAGTTCGAGACCAGCCTGGAAAATATAGCAGGGCCCATCTCTACAAAAAAATTAAGAAATTAGTCAGGCATGGTGGTGCATGCCTATAGCCCCAGCTGTTTGATCCTGGGAGGATCACTTGAGCCCAGGAGTTCAAAGTTGAAGTGAGCTATGACTGCGCTATTGCACTGCAGCCGAGGTGACAGAGCGAGACTCTGTCTTTAAAAAACAAAACAAAACAACGACACCAACAAAAAGTGAAGCAGCCTAGAATTGTCCTAGGGAATATAGTTGCTCTGGAAACACTGAATGGACTTGGATTGTTTGTTACTGCGGCATAGCCTTGCTTAACCAAATGTATACTTCAACAAATACTATCTAAAATCGATAAATCAAGAAATAGCCAAGTAAGCATATTCTTTAGAATTATGGAGATAGTCAACAGAATAGCTAAAAACATTAAAAGTGGTTGTAGGACAGAAGTGTGCCTGAGGCAGGGTGGGTAGAGGAGCAGCTGTTCTCATTATGGTCCTATATGACTCTTCACACCATGTCATTGTAGAAATAAAATTTTCCAAAAATCTATAGACATATGTAGTCTGGAAGGATCCCCACCAAACTGTTGCTGTCTCTCAGGAGGGAGGGAGGGCACGCTCCACAGAACATGTGAGGGGCTACAGACGTGGAGGGCACCGTGGGAAGGGAGGCCACCCAGATGGAAGGCCAGTGTGACGAGTGTGGTTTTCATCCTGATGGCAGTGGGGAGCTCTGGAAGGGTTGTAAGTAGCAGAGTGTCCTGAGCAAGTCTGCCTTTTAGAGTGAGTCCCCTGACTTAAGTGGGTGATAAATTTGGGGGCGGGTGAGAGCTGACGAGGCCTAGACTAAGACATCCACACCACAGATGTCTGCTGAGACCATGCTGTTTTGCCGGTCACTATTGAAAGGCCTGGTGACACAGCAGGGAACTCAGTGGACCAAGTCCTCTGCCTTCAGGGACCTTGCAGGGACAAGAGAGCCAAATGGACAGAAAAGAATATAAATAGGAGTCAGGCAGGGGTTTGTGCCGTAACAAAAAATGCAGCAGCTGAAGGACATAGAGATACTTTGGCCAGGGCAGGCACGGAGGGCCGCTCTGAAGAGGTGACTTTGGAATAGGGTCCTGCATGAAGTAAAGGAGCAAGCTGTGCAAAATCTGGGGGACGAAGGTTCCAAGCAGAGGGAATAGCAAGTCCAGAGGCCCTGAGGTGGGGAGGTGGGAGTGGGCTTGACATGTCCAAGGATCAGCAAAGAGGCCGGTATGTGGCAGGGGCACGTCACTCTAGGGGCAGGTGCTGGGAGCTGGAGTCCCAGAGGCGTCGGGGCCAGCTTGTGGAACATAGAACTTTGGGGAGTCACGGGGGGTTGAGAGCAGGAGAGTGGCATGATTTGTCTTGGGGCTGGAGGAGCGAGACTGAGGGGGCCGGCAGGACAGGGCACGTTTGCAGGGGGGACAGAGGCCTGTGAGGAGGGGAGCCGTGGGCGCCGCCCGGCAGACAGTCATCGCCGGGCCACTCAGCCCACCTGGACCAGCAACAGTAGCTTCGTCACCCACTTCCCAGCATCCCAGCCCCCTCTGGGAAGGGAAGGATCCTTCACAAATCAAAATAGCAGGCGAAGAACAGCCTTTAATTGTTCTGCGTAAGAGCAGAGAAATTAGACGACTCAGCTGTGGGGTTGAGACCGCCTCCCACACAGCTGCGATCCCCCACCCGCTGAAGACACACTTCCTGAGACTCGCAGTTCTGCTGTCTCCGAGCAAAACTTTTTGCTTCTCCAGCCCCAGAGCAAATGATAGCTATTTGGGAGGGAGTAGGACAGATGCTGGCCCTGGAGGACAATGAGTGAGTCAATTTTTTTTTTTAAGCCAAAAAAAATCAGTCACTTCCTAAAGGAACAGCCTCAGCTGATGCAAGTTTGTTTGGTCTTGGAAACATTGAATGGCCTCTTCCTAGGTGCCCGGGGCCGAGCCTGGTACCAGGGGGAGTCTGAAGGAGTGGAGGCACAGAGTGTGGAACTGCCCTGGGGGTAGAGAGGAGCGAGGGCATGGGGAGGCAGGGGGTTTCAGTTCTCGCCCCGGCTCTGCCACTGTCGCTGTATCACCTTGGATGGGGTCGTGCTGCCTCTCTTGGCTTCAACCTCCCTGTCTCTCCCCAGCATGGGCTTTAGGCTACACAGTGATTCTCAAAGTTTGGAGTTCATTAGGATCACTTGGGGTAGGAGGTGCTCGTTACAATGAAGATTCCCAGGCCCCAGGTCCAGAGATTAAGATTTAGCAGATCTGAGATGGGGTCCAGGAGTCTGCATTTCTCACAGGCTCTGCCCGTAATTCTGAGGGCAGACCTTGGACCACACTTAATTAATAAAATCACTTCCCTTCAATCTGTCAGGGCTCTTCCTGCTCTGAAATTTGAGGAGTCACTCATGCAACCCTTCTCTGGGTTTCACGGATCATTCCGGGGGCATGAAAGAAGTGTCGTGTACCTCTGCCTTGGTGTGTCTGTGTGTTGTCTGTGATGACCATGCTGCACGGGGACAGTGTGTTTCAGTGTGTGTGGTCTCCCCCAGGCCACCTGGCACCAGCCCAGGCCCTGGTACGGAAGGGGCCATGGCTGTAAATGTTGCCCAAACAAGGGGACGGCTGTAGTGTGGACAGCTGCAGCAGCATAGAGCATGGAGGATGGTGGGGGTGTCGAGTGCACAGTGTGGCTGCAGACATCTGGCTGTGACCTCGGGCTCCTGCGCTGGGTTGCATGTTTAGCACTGGCACCTGCTTCCCTTCCCCACACCCCTGTGGGTGGGGAAGGGGACGCACCGTGGTTTCTTCAGAGGGGTGAGTCCAGTTGCATGGAGATAGGAAGGTCGGGATGGGGCCATAGGAAGGACTAGGAGCCCTCGTCTACCATAGAGGACACCCCAGAGGCCTGAGGCCCCAGCCAGTCTGCCAGGCAGTGTCCCTTTCTCAGAGTTGGCCAATCATATTCCCAGAAAGCCAGCTCAGTGGCAGAAGCTAGATCAGTCACTCTGGTCTAGCTCCCAGCTCTATTCTTCACATATGAAGAATAATAACAGCTTTCACATCCTGAGTGCTTAGCATGCACCCGACTCAGGACCATGTGCTATATTCTCTCTTTATATTGTCACAATCATCCTGGGAAGTTGGTAGAAATATCACCCCTCTTTTTATAGTTACGGATGCTGAGGCTTAGAGAGTTCAAATTACTAACCCAGAGTCACTCAGCTAGTAAATAGTAGAGACAGGATTAGAACTTAGATCCATTTTCCTCTAGAGCTCAATTTTATCTTTAATTATATTGCTTAGTGCTTCTCAGAAAGTAAGGATTTTTCATAGAATACCTTCTGCCAAACTCACCCACAGACAGAGAAATCCCTTTGCATCTGTTGTGGAAAGGAGTGATGCTGCATCAGATAGTTTAGGGTTCAAGTCCCACCTCTGCCCCTGACCTTTTGTGTGACCTTGGGCAAGTCACTTTACTTCCCTGAGTCTCATGTGAAACTGAAATCTGTAAAGTGGGATCAATTATACATGCACTTCCTTCTAAGGTACACTAAGATGAAGACGGCCACCAACATCTACATCTTCAACCTGGCCTTGGCCGACGCACTGGCCACCAGCACGCTGCCCTTCCAGAGTGCCAAGTACTTGATGGAGACGTGGCCCTTTGGCGAACTGCTCTGCAAGGCCGTGCTCTCCATCGACTACTACAATATGTTCACCAGCATCTTCACACTCACCATGATGAGTGTCGACCGCTACATCGCCGTCTGCCACCCTGTCAAGGCCCTGGACTTCCGCACACCCGCCAAGGCCAAGCTGATCAACATCTGCATCTGGGTCCTGGCCTCGGGTGTTGGTGTGCCCATCATGGTCATGGCTGTGACCCGTCCCCGGGGTGAGTGAGCAAGCGGGCTGTGGCACAGGCCGCTGACCACAGGAGGCAGCACATGGGCCTCTGTGGGCTTGCTGGGCACTTACCAGGGTGTGTGTAGGTGGCTCACGAGTGGAGGTGTGGATTGCTGATCAATGAAAGTGTGACGGCTGGCCAGTGGGAGTATGGAAGATCAGCCAGTGGGAATGTGAGTGGTTGACTATGTGAGGATGAATGAATGGTCAGTGGTCCTATGGGTTGCTGGCCAAAGGAAATGTATGAATTTATGAATGGGATTGTTGATGGCTAGTCCATGTGCATGCAGGCGGCAGCCAGGAGTGTGTGGATGACTGACCCATAGGGAGGTGGATGGATGGCCAGTGGGGTGAAAGTATCAGTGGCCAGGGAGCAGTGGAGGCCACAGGATCTGCAGTCCCATCCCAAACTTCCTTTCACCCTAATTTGAAAACCAGTGGCCCAGATGACCAAAGCAAGGCCCAGAGAATGGCCCACAGAGAATGACAGACAGGTGTATTTCCTGAGAGTACAATAGCAATTATTATAGTAACTGCCTATATTAGGATGACTTTGTAACACACAGTCTCCAAAGCTCAGGGGCTTTACAGTACAAGTTTACCCCTCACTCACATCGCAATCCAATGTAAGAGGAGCACAGTCACTCAGGAATCCAGGTTCCTACTGATGGTTTCTGAATCTTCCGCTGCTAGCATGTGGCCGCAGATGAGTATGGAGAGGGAGTGTAGAGAAAGCACAACCACTTTAAGTGTTATGGCCCATCCCTTCCAAGTGATAGCTGGTCACGTGGCCCCACTGTGATGGAAGGAAGTGGGAAAAGTAGTCTAGAAGGGTACCAAAGACGCTAGTAACTAATCACCTCTCTGAGCCATATTATATCATGGGGTGTTGAGAAGGTTAAAAGGTTATATGTGTAAAATACTTAGAACAAGGCCTGACTCATTGCCAAGGCCCAATAAATAGCAGCTGTTAAGTGATTAAGCCTGTGAGATAGACAAGGCGGGGACTCCTACCTGCCTTTGACTGTAGGAAAACAGAATCAGAGAGGTCAGGTGGTTTACTTAGGGTCACACAGCCAGGCATTTGATGGGATTTGGCCTATAACCCCAGGTTCCTGCCCCCACATCGTGCCCTCCTTGAGAAGGGGTTTGCAGAGGATCAGTGCTGTGGGTGGGGAGGGGAACAGGCTTGATGGGAGGCTTTTTGGTCACTCTTGACTCTCACAAGGACAGAGCCCCCAGTGCCCTTGTACAGCCTCTGAGCAGTTGGTCTTGACTCAGCAGCAGGGCCCCCTCTTCGCTGTCAGCTTGCAGTTTACGGGCCATTAACTGCAGCCCTGCTGGGGGCTGGACCAGATGGGCCTCCTCAGTCCACACGCTCTTACACGCACAGATTCCTCCATCAGCACTTACTCGTTCTGTGTGCCACTTGCTGTGTGTCCTTGAACAAGTGCTGTTCCTCTCTGGGCCTGGTTCTGCCATCTGTACAATGAAGGCTTTGGACTCAGTCCTCCCTGGGAGTTCTGCCAACCTGATGTCCTGTGGTCCCACTTTGTCTGTAGGTTCCCAGCCCTCTTCTCATAAGTCTCAGCCTCAAGTCCACTGTCTGGCTCCTTAATCCTGGCATTCCAAGAGATCTTGGGAGTCCCCTGGGCCAGCCCCAGGACTGTATCAGAATCCCACAGCATCCCCTAAGGTGCTCATCCAGCCCAAGGCCACACTCCAGGAATGGGGACCTCATTCCATCCTGGGTGCCCTTCCTATGTCTGGGCATGCCTGGCTGTCAGGAGGTTCTTCTTGAAGTTGAGCTGAGATCTGCAGTCCTGTCAGAAGGCTGGCGCCAGCCTGGCCTGTGGACTGCCACATGTATGTGCCCCTCTTCCCTGTGAGTGCCCCAAGAGCTTGGACCCCACTGTGCTTTACATGCCTTCTCCCATTTAATCCTCACAACAATCCTATGAGATGTAGGTACTGTTAGTCCCACTGCTGAAGCTCGAAGAGGTTGAGTAATTTGCCTGCACAGTTCTGCTCCTAACTCATGCTAAGTCAACCTTACCAGTACTGTCCCCACTTGAGCTAGTTTGGAAATGGGTTGAGGTGTTTTCAGTTATCATAATGACTGGCATTTAGTGGGATGGGCTAAATTATTTCATTACTGCCACCCATGGACGGAGAGGCTTATAAAGGGGCCAGGAGAGAACATAGAAAGACCTCCTGGATGAGGGCCAATCCTGCTGGGGTCTTTAAGGACGAGTAGGAGTTCGCCGACTACAGAAGTGCAGGAGGACATTCCAGGCAAAGGAATCACCTTGAGCAAAGGCCAGGAGGAGGCGGTGGGACCTGACCAAGCCTTAGAAGGGTAGGCGAACAGGCAGGGCCCCATAGGGTGCACAGGCTCTCACCCCCTGTCTGTCTTTCCTTGTTTCCCCGGCCCAGACGGGACGGTGGTGTGCATGCTCCAGTTCCCCAGCCCCAGCTGGTACTGGGACACGGTGACCAAGATCTGCGTGTTCCTCTTCGCTTTCGTGGTGCCCATCCTTGTCATCACCGTGTGCTACGGCCTCATGCTGCTGCGCCTGCGCAGCGTGCGCCTGCTGTCAGGCTCCAAGGAGAAGGACCGCAGCCTGCGGCGCATCACGCGCATGGTGCTCGTGGTGGTGGGCGCCTTCGTGGTGTGCTGGGCGCCCATCCACATCTTCGTCATCGTCTGGACGCTGGTGGACATCGACCGGCGCGACCCGCTCGTGGTGGCCGCGCTGCACCTGTGCATTGCGCTGGGCTACGCCAACAGCAGCCTCAACCCCGTGCTCTACGCCTTCCTCGACGAGAACTTCAAGCGCTGCTTCCGCCAGCTCTGCCGCAAGCCCTGCGGCCGCCCGGAGCCCGGCAGTTTCAGCCGCGCCCGCGAAGCCACGGCCCGCGAGCGAGTCACCGCCTGCACCCCGTCCGATGGTCCGGGCGGTGGCGCTGACGCCTGACCGGGCCAGGCCGCCCCCGCCCCCACGTGCCCCTCCGAAGTGACCCCGCGGCCACACCGAGTCCTAACGCGAGGCGGAGGCCGCGATCTGGAATGGGACAGTAGAAGGTCGGAGTCTTGGGACCGGCAGCGGGGCCTCTGTATTGGAGAAGAGGGCCAGGCAGTGGAGTGGCAGACGGCAGATCGCCGGGGCCATGCCTCTGGGCTGGGTGCGCTGTCGACGGCTCTAGGTTGGGTGGAGGAGCGAGGGACTCCAGAAGAGTGGAGTGACACAGGGACCTGTGACTGTCGAACTGGGCCCCCAAATAGGGACTCCGCAGTGGGGCGGGGCCTCAACCTTGGGACAGCTTCCAGTTCTAACCCGGTCGGGAGCAGGGGTCTGTCCTGAGACCTGAGGCTCCCGGGCCCAGGACCCAGGAGAGGCAGTGGTGGGGACGGTCGCTTG
Organism: Varecia variegata; assembly: GCA_028533085.1. Lineage (NCBI taxonomy): Eukaryota > Metazoa > Chordata > Mammalia > Primates > Lemuridae > Varecia > Varecia variegata. Next base: position 89,886,260 of record CM052444.1, on the reverse strand, counting down.
AGAACTGAGCTGCAAGGTTGGACCTCTGTGTAGTGGGGAGGGGCCTCTTCTGGGGCGAGACAGAAAGACAGGACAGTCTGGCATGGCTACAGCTCAAGGTTTGGTCGCAAGACAGGAGGCCCGGGTGCAGGGGGCGGGGCCTCAACTTGCGGTAGAGTCCCAGCCTGAGTTCTAGCAAGGGGCAGGGCTCGCCAAGGTCTAGGTCCAACTTGATATCTTTATAAATAAGAATATAAAAGAAACAGAGAGGCAGAGAGAGAAACAATATACCTGTTCTGTCTGACATTTATTTGCTTGGATCCCGGAGGGACGCTTCAGCAGGGAAGCAGTGGCCACAGCACTGCGTTCCAGTGGGGCTGTGGGGACCGGACAGCAAAGGGGCCAGTGGCTCCAGGATAGAGTAGTAGGACAAGGCCTCGGTTGGAGTAGGGTCCCCAGCCTCAGTTCTAACAGGGGCCCAGAGGCTTGAGAAGGAACCAGAAGGTCTGTGTGCTCCAAAAGCCACGCTTCGAGTGGGCCTCTGTGCCCAGGGGCAGTGTTGGGTGGGCTGAGGCAGAAAGGCGGGCTCTGCTTTGAGGTTCGCTCCTCAAGCTGGAGAGTGGGTGCTCTTCACGGGTCCCCAGGGCCCTGGCTTCTCTGTCCAGGTACTAGAGGACAAAGGACCGTGTACTTAGAGCCCCATGGATGGTAAGCGGCATCTGGAACTGGGTGGCGGGTATCAGAAGCATCAGTGCGGACTTGGTGCTGGGTCTTGGGCCCCTGAACCTGGGCCCCTGAACCTGGAAGAAATCCCCCTCCTCCTAACGTGTGTCTGGTGCCAATGACTCCAGTGAACTGGAACTGTCCACGTGGGGACCGGACTTTGGAGGAACTGGGAGAAGAAGGGTTTCATAACTGCAACACTAGCGTCAGTGTGTGCTCTCCTGTCCCTTCCCCTGAGCCTTCCCGGGTCCCCCACCTGCTCCAGCCCAGCTGCCCCGTTCAAGCTGCTGAGGGCGGCATCCACCTGGATGGGCGTAGAAGTTTTTCTCTCCATTTGTGTGGCATTTTATTCAGGCACTCCCAGATCTTTGCTTCCCCCAATGTCAGAGTCTGTCCTGTTCCCTGTGCCTCCCGCAGGCGTCATCCCCCCAGCCCTCCCCTCCCTCACAGACGCCGCCTCTGAAATGCACCCCTGACTCCCTTCTGAAGCTGTGCGCTGACATCCTTGTAAAAACAAATTTAATTTTCTTCCCTTTTTGGGACAGATGGAAAGAAATTGACGTCTTTGTCTCAAACAAAAGGAAAAAGATAAAGAAACAATATACCTCTTTCCCGTTGACAGCCATTTCTTTGGAACAAAAGCTGGGAGGCTGTCACTCCAGCAGGGACTGAATAGCATTCAGGGGGTTGAGGGCTTAGATGCCAAGATGGGGTTTGGGCACCTTCAGGGAAGGGATGCCCTCAGTGGGCAAAGGATAGCCCCCTTCTCAGGGTGAGGTCCCCAGAAATCCCAGATCTGGGAATGTTCTTCCTTCAGGAAATGGCTCCCCGGGGGCCTGGAAAGCTATGGGGCAGTGCCCAACACTCACATCCAGCCTGCTAAGCCACCGTGGCCTGGGGTCCCGACCTTCCTAGATCACTCTCACCACCCATATGGACCACAGAGACCTCTGTGTCTGAGCTGGGGGGCGGTCAGCAAGTCAGGGACACTCCTGGACGCTCCTCATCATCTGGGACTCCTCTTGCTGATGCTTTGGGGGTATGGCAGGGAAAGGGGACAATTTAGGAACCAGAGAAGACTCCTGAATGAGGTAATGTTAGAGCCAGGCTGTTTATTCTCCTTGCAAAGGCTGTCCCCTTCGGCCCCTCCTAGGACAGACGTGTTTCAAGGCTGCTTAAAGTCTGCTCACTGCCATCTCCTGGGGCTGTAACTGATCTGGCTGCCTTTTACCACTTCTGGTGGATAAATTTGTCCTGGATACAGCAGGGGCTAGGCTCAGACCACGCGCGTTTAAGGTAAGGCAAACTCGGATTGGAATCTGCTCCCTGCGAGACAGGCGCTCTGGGCACTGGGACTTGGGATGAGTCAGACGTGGCCCTGCCCTCAGAAGGCCCCAGCCAATGCTGGGAGACAAAGCACAAACACGGGTTGCATCTCGGTGTGGTGACTGTAGTGACAGAGCCCCAGGGAGGGTGTCACAGGGAAGTGCCTTTTCTAGCTTTTTACTAAAACACGTTTGTAGCAATTCCCTAAAAGGTGGAAAAGGGTCAGGGGGCCTTAAAGCATGAATAGGAGTTGGCCACCAAGAAGAGGGTACAGTGTGTGCAAAAGCATGGGCATGTTTAAGTACCTGGCACACCCAAAAAGTTGGATGCGGCTGGAGCACGGGGCTTAACTGAGCTCTTCTGTGTGCCAGGCTCTGGGCCAAGTGCTTCATGCACTTCACCCTGTCTGGTCCTCATGACAGCCCAGTGGGCGAAGTAGTATTATCCCCATTTTAGACGAGAGAGCTGAGGCTCGGAGAGGTCAAGCCACTTGCCTCTGGGTCACAAAGCCTGTTAGTATTGGCAGAACTCAGGTCAGTGGAATTCTAGGGTCCAAGTTTCCAGTTAATTCCAGGCATCAAACCAAATCTAAAGGAAAAGAGCAATTTTCTATGAACTTTTGTTCCTCCTGAAGCTCTCCAAATCTTCACATTTCAAAATGTACTATGCATGATGCATTTTAAAGCTCTAAATTGACAGTGTAATTCTAGATCATCACAGGGTTCTCAAAACTGCAGAGCAGGTCTGTTTCCCCCAAAATTTCCATTCCTCTCTCTCTACGGGGTGGGAGGGAGGTTTTTGCCCCTGGTTTCAGAACTGTCCTATCATTTCATATCTCTTCTTGATACAATAGAAGTAGTGGTTAAGGCTGGAATCAGATCTTAGCTTTCCCTCTTTGAGCCTGTTTCCTTATCTGTAGAGTGGACTTCCTTCATGGTGTTTGTGAGGATTTAATGTATGTATAGGTATAGAGCCCAGCACATAAGTCAACTCTAAGCACAGGGCAAGTAGCAGTTATTTAAGTAGAGCTGGGCCTGGCGTGATGGCTCACACTTGTAATCCCAGCACTTTGGGAGGCCCAGGTGGGAGAATGGCTTGAGACCAGGAGTTTGATAACAGCCTGAGCAACATAAGGAGACCTTGTCTGTACAAAAAAATAGAAAAATCAGCTGGGCATAATGGCTCACAACTGTCATCCTAGCATTCTGGGTGGCCATGGTGGGAGGATCGCTTGAGCTCAGGAGTTCAAGACCAGCCTGAGCAAGAGCTAAAAATAGAAAAAAAATTAGCCAGGTGTGGTGGTGTGCACCTGTAGTCCCAGCTACTTAGGAGGCTGAGGCAGAAGGATCGCTTGAGCCTAGAAGTTTGAGGTTGCAGTGAGTTGTGATGACTCCATTGCACTCTAACCTGGGCAACAGAGCAAGACCCTGTCTCAAAAAAAAAAAAATGTGGAGCTGGAGTGCAAGGTCAGAGCTAGAGACCTACAGGGAAAAGTGGGTGACCTTTCACGGGGAGCGATGATGAGAGAGAAGAGACCTAGCTCGGGGGGCCCCCTGCTTTCTGGGCTCAGGAGCCACTGTGGGGAGGGAGAAGCTGCCAGAGAAGCAGGAGGATGGGGAGAATGTGCTGCCATGGAAACTGGAGGAGGAGGGCGTTCCCAGGGGGAGGGAGTGATGGATAATGTCAAGTGTCATAAGAGGATGGGGGTAGGGAGGGCAGGAGGGTGATGGGAGTAAACCAGAGCCCTCTAGTTCAGTCTCCTACATGGCCCGGGCAGCCCCCAAACCTGCATTCAAATCTCAGCTCTGAAGCTACTGGCTGTGTGACCTAAGCAAGGGATTTGCCCTCTCTGAGCTTCTGTTTCCCCCTGAATCTAAGATGAGGGAATGGGTCAGTCTCTAATAATTGGAGTCCTGGTTTTGCTGGATTGTTGGCCATTTGCTAGAAGTGTGGTCTTAAGCACATCGCTTCACCTCCAAGAGCTCCCTCTGAAAGCTACAGATACAGTGAGCAAAGTGCCTACCAAAGTGCCTGGCACATCCTAGGCCCTCAATACAGGGTTATCCTCTAGTAATTACAGAGGTGCCAGAGGCAGCTGCTCTAAGGAGGTTTGCTTAGCTCGGAATGTGAAATGCTCCTCAAGGTAGAGAGGGGCCCCCAGTGTCTTCAGAGGACTTGGAAGAACAGTCCAGGTTAGGCACCTTCTGGGTCTCTGTCCAAAGACCAGCCCCTCTCTTTGTGTCATTGACAGGCCCCTACTCGAGGTTCTGGCTCCCGGCTGCCTGCCCCGCCTAGCAACTGCTGCGGATCCAGGCTGGGAGCCAGTCCGAGGCCCCAGAGCCCCTAGGAAGTGACACCCCTAGGCCCTGGCCCCAGCACTCACACAAAGTACATACACACACTTCTCTTTCGTTGTGTATTCCTTTATTTAGCTCTGGGCCCCACGCTGGGAGGAGTGACAAGAGAGAGTCGGGACCTGGTTCCCCACTCTGAGCTTGCAGATGTTGGCAGCTGGGAGACAGGACAGCTGGCCATGTGCTTCTGGCTGCAAGCAGTTTGGGAATTCACAATGGGAATTTTAGAGAGGGGCCGGTGAGGGTTCTCAAGATGGACGTGCTGATGCAGTAGCGTGTGGCACGGGAGGGCGCGCAGGCTCCAGCCCCAGCGCCATGCCCAGGGAACAGCCCCACCCTGTGCACAGTCGTTTCCAGGGTGCAGAGCGCTTTCCCACACGCCGTTTCCGTGAGAGGCACCAGCAACGGGTAATGCGTGGCACTCTCTGTGCCCGGTCACATAGAGTAACTCACTCCATCTTCACAGCATGACTCGAGGAAGGCATTATCGTTATTACCTCCCCTTTACAGATGAGGAAACTGAGGCTCAGAGAAGGGAATGACTTGCGCAAGGCCACATGGCTTGGTAGTGATCAGCCCAGCAAGGATCCCCTCTTAGGTCTGTCAACTCCACTTCGTCTGTTTTCCTCCTCCTGCCTCCCAAGAGAAAATGCGCTGTGATTACACAGAGGGCCCTAGGGACACTCTCAGGTCCCGCTCACAGTCGCAGACATGAGCATTCCCTGTGCCGAGTTCTGTGCCTCATCACCTTGGCAGCAGAGGCACATGCCAGCCCCGCAAGAAACTGCTGTGACCTTGGTAGGTCCCTGTCCCTGTCCCTTCCCTTCCTGCCTTGGAAGTCCTGCTTGTTGTGTAATTTTCCAACTGCCTGCCATGTCTTTGCTGTGTGACCTTAGGAAAGTCATTTCACTCTCTGAGCCCATTTCCTCAATCATGGATGACAAAACTTACCTGGTATGAAGTTGAGAAGATTTATAAAGAGGCTGTGAGTGAAGGACCTTGTCTGTTTGAGTCACGGAAGTGTTCCCAGCAAGTGCAAATGGGCACAGAGTAGTTTACCCAGTGGATGAATTGATATGCCTAGTGCATAACAAGTGCTCAACAAATGGAGCTTTTTAATGTCACCTAGTATTAGGTTATGCCTGCTCCATGGGTCAGGAGCAAAGGACTTTCTCTTTTAACTATCTCTTTGAGTTCCAGAAGTGGGGCAGCATGCATTGCAGTATCAATTTTCAAGAGATGTCTTCTCCCCAAGTTTCTCATACATGGCTGTCCTCTTTTGTCCTCACCAGGACTGCCCTCCCAGGGACCCCAGAATCGGGGAGACAGCCTGGAAGGGAAGAAAGTTCCCTTGTGGCACTGGCTAGGGCCTTTCAGCCTTTGTGTCATGGGGATGGAGTCCCTTGGCAGGTGCCATGCAGATGACATCCATCTGATGGGGCTCATCTTCTAGAATCTCTGAGTCCCAAGACAGGAGACAGGGAATGTGGTTTTAACTCTGTCATCCACTTCCTTGCTGTGATGTTGGGCAGGTCTCTGTCCCTTTCTGGGCCTCTGCACAGTGTGGGGGCAGAGGTAGGAGCTGATGGATCTGAGGACTCTGCCTTTCTGGAAGAGAACCGAGGCATTTCCCTCATGTTCCTTGATCCCGGAAACAGACATCTATTGGTAAATCCACTGGGCGTTTGCCCAGAGACAGGAGGAAGTGTGTAATTGGAGCTGCCGCACGTTGGGGGTGAGGGAGGCAGGCATGTCAAAAACAAAGCTTGACTGAAACATTTGCCTTTTTGCCTACCCCAGGTTCCATCTTGGTACCAAGGACCCAACTTTGTGTTTTCTCAATAAAGTGAGCACTGTTCTCAGTATCTGCATCTCTGGCTGTTTCTTTTGCTCACCTCTGTGGTTCCTTGTGAGGTGGGGCCCAGTCTAGGGGTGACATAGACCTGCCCGCTCACGCCAAGTCTAGTCCTGCCATCTGGGAGGGAGATGCAGCTTTGTCCCTAAGAGAGCCTCAGTTTGACGGGAGAGACAGATACACAAGGCAGCTGTAGCCACTTCCTCTGGACTCTCCTCCCCTCCCTTCCCCTCCAAACTGGTTCTTCCTCATCCCTATGCACCCCACCCTCCAACCCTAATCTAAGTACCTTGTCCTCCAGAGCCCCGCCTACCCCACATGCCTCTCAGGGCTTCCATTGGCTTTCTCTTTCCCCTCCTCCTCCCCCTCCCACCTTCCTTCCCATCCCTTACCCCTCAGTCACCCTCCCTGGGCCATAGAGGCAGCAAACCTCCCGTGTGCATTCAGGGTAGCTCAGGTGGGTGTCAGAGCCTCGTACCTGGACAGACCTTCTCCACCGCCCTCTGTGTTCTCAAATAGTTGCTGGCCCTGGTGCTTAATAAGTAACTCTCTGGAGGGGAATTACTTCCTGACCCAGATCTGCCTCCCCACCACAGGTGACCTATCCTTAAGAGGCCACCAGGGCCTGGAGCTCCCACCCCTACCCGCCCCCCCCAGCAGCCTCCCTTCAGAGGCCTAGTCTTAAGGCAGGCCTCAGCCAAAGGCCTGCTCGTGTCAAGGTGATGAGCAGCAGGTGGACGGGCAGCCCTGCCCCAGACTGGGACCTCAACACACCTCAGTGCCGACAATGCGGGGACAGGGGGAGGGACAGGGCTACCAGGCTGCATGGATGGGGGTGACTCACCCTGCTCACAGAGGGCCTTGGGTCAAGGAGACTTCACAGAGGCCTGATAGCTCTACTGAGAGCCGACTCCCTCTAAGGCTGGGAAGGACAGCCTGAAGGTGAGTGTGCGTGTGTTTGCACAGCATGTGTGAGCGCATCGGGGTGTTGATGTGAGTATGCGTACACAGTAGGGCTTTTCTTTTCTTTGATAACATTTTCTTTGAGGTTTCTTGGTCCTGTATCAAAGTAATATGTGCTAATTATAGAAACTGAGAAACCTGGAAAACATGGCAAAAAGGGCAAAAAACATCACCCATAGTTCCCCCTTCCATTAACATTTGGGTGTATTTCCTCACCTAGAGGAACCCCCAGAGGGACCACAGGTGATCCAGAGCCCTCTGAAAGGGGGTACGAACTGCACCTTACTGCAGGATCCTAAACCTCCATCGGATACTCCAGGACCTAGAAGTTTAAGAAGCGCTGCCCTGGGGTAGGGGGAGGCTTCACACACACCACAGTCACCTGCAAATAGGCCCACATCGACCCAGAGGCTACACACATTCACACACCTGACTGCATGAACATCATCCCCCTACACACGCCACACCTGGGGTACATTCTGTTCTCTCACAGACTCACTCTTGGCACCCGGCCACGTTCACATGCACGCGCACTTCTTTGTATGCACCCCTCCCACCGGGCACACACTCATTCATACACCCACGTTCATACACAACACGGCTGAACCCCTTGGCCTGCCTGAAATTTAGGCGAAGTGTGCAGAGGCGAGGCTCATTTCACGGACACTGCTGCCGTCTACCGGCCACATCTTGCATCAGCACCCTTGTTTAATTTCTACTCCTTTAGGCCACCTGTCCTCCATCGCTCATCGGCTCCTCAGCCCTGGGAGCTGCGCGCGGGAACCGGTTCTGAGAGATGGACATGAATGAGAGAGGTGGGGTGAGGTGGAGGGCTGTCAATGACTGCCCATTAGGTGCCAGGCACTGCTGTCCCTATTTTATTATGTTTTCTCAATCTCATGTGTTTCAAGCAGTGCCTGGCACATAAAAAGTCCTAATAGCTTTTTCAATTGAATGAATTAAAAACACTTTCAAGGCCGGGCATGGGGGCGTGCACCTGTAGTCCCAGCTACTTGGGAGGCGGAGACAGGAGGATCGTTTGAGCCCAGGAGTTGGAGGTTGCTGTGAGCTAGGCTGACGCCACGGCACTCTAGCCTGGGCAAAGACAGAACGAGACCCCATCTCAAACAAACAAACAAACAAACAAACAAAAAGCACCAAAAAAGAACCACTTTCAGGTGAGTACTTTTAACAAATGAGGAGATGGAGGCTCAGAGAGGGCAAGTGACTTGCCCAAAGTCACACAGTGGCTTCTGACAGGACAATGCTCTGAAGAGAAAGAGAAGGAAGAAGCTGAGAATTTTTACTACCTGCAAGAAGCCCAGCCCAGATCCCCACCCTGAGGGATCAAGAGAGCACCCAGAGGTGGATGAGGTCCACCTGAGAGATGATTGCCCCACCTGGGGCCTCAAATTCATTCATTCAACTAATATTTTATTGTTCACAGTGTGGCGGGCTCTGTGCTTAGACTGAGAATAAGCCGTGAACAAAGTCCAGTCCCTGTCCTCATTCCAGTGTGGGGGCTCCAAATAGGCCCCTTCCTTACTGACCCACTCCTATGGGCTTCTGGAAGTTTCTCTTCACCATCCCGGCTCTGCTGAGTGCATGGAGCATCCAGAGTGAGGGTGCAGGGAAAGGCAGGTCAGGGGTGGGAAGGGATGGTGTAGCCCCAACTGTCCAGTATCGAGGTTGAGCAAAGAGACCTCAAACCTAGAGTCAAGCAGACCTGGGTTTGAATCCAACCTCAGCCACTACCTTGTTCTGTGACCTTGGTCAAGTCTCTTACCCTTGCTGGGCCTCAGTTTTCTCATCTGTTAAAGCAAAGAGCTTGAACTAGAGCAGAGGTTCCAACTCACGCTTCCTTAGAGGGACTGGGAGAAGCAAAGCAGGTGGTAGCACACAGGGAGGCCAAGCAAATGGACCTCCCCCCACCCACCCCGACACACCCACTGCTTCACTCATAACAGCCCCACTTTCCCCCTGTTGCATGCATTGGACTTCTGTGGTTAAAAGTTTGGCATCCGGCCGGGCGCGGTGGCTCATGCCTGTAATCCTAGCACTCTGGGAGGCCGAGGTGGGTGGATCGTTTGAGCTCAGGAGTTCGAGACCAGCCTGAGCAAGAGCGAGACCCCATCTCTACTAAAAATAGAAAGAAATTATATGGACAGCTAAAAATATATATGGAAAAAATTAGCCGGGCATGGTGGTGCATGCCTGTGGTCCCAGCTACTTGGGAGGCTGAGGCAGAAGGATCGCCTAACCCCAGGATTTGAGGTGGCTGTGAGCTAGGCTGATGCCACAGCACTCACTCTAGCCCGGGCAACAGAGTGAGACTCTGTCTCAAAAA
>CM052444.1:89832743-89876613 GCA_028533085.1 Varecia variegata | reverse complement strand
GCTCAGGATGTGTCCATCTGGACTGGCCACTCGTGGATAACAGTAGACTGACAGCACTGCAGGGACTTAGACCAAAGACCTCTGGGTGCCAAGCACAGTGCTGGCACTGCCTGGGGAGGCAAGGGCAGGCAGAGAAGACTTCCTGGGGCTTATGAGGTTAGACCTCCAAACCTGAAAGCAAAACAGGGTTTGACTGGATGGAACAGAGGATCCCAGAGCAGTCCTGGCTAGAGCAACCCAGCTCTTAGGACGTGGCCACGTAGGAGGTGCAGTGAGTCTGGATTCAGTCCCTCTAGAAGATCTGGGGTGAAAGGCCTGCCTGGGTAGGTGGTTGGGAGACATGAACCCAGATCCTGTTCTTGCTTTAGAATTACCAAATCTCCTGTGGGGGACCTCACACTGTACTCTGCCAGGCCCGAGGTGGCCCCACACTTGCACAGGCACTAGGAAGGACCCTGGCCTTGTGTTTACAAGGTCATACGTTTCTGTATAGTTTGGAAAAGTGAACAATGCTAATCTCAGTGGGGTAACCCCCATCTCCTACCACTCTGACCCCTGCTCTTTCCCGATTGTGTCCTCTGGTCTTGAGTAGCTTATAGGCCTTTTGTATTCTTTTTTTTTTTTTTTCTTGAGACAGAGTCTCGCTCTGTTACCTGGGCTAGAGTGCCATGGTGTCAGCCTAGCTCACAGCAACCTCAAACTCCTGGGTTCAAGCAATCCTTCTGCCTCAGCCTCCCGAGTAGCTGGGACTACAGGCATGTGCCACCGTGCTCGGCTAATTTTTTTTTCTATATATATTTTTAGCTGTCCAGATTGTTTCTTTCTATTTTTAGTAGAGACGGGGTCTCGCTCTTGCTCAGGCTGGTCTTGAACTCCTGACCTCAAGTGATCCTCCTGCCTCGGCCTCCCAGAGTGCTAGCATTACAGGCATGAGCCACCGCACCTGGCCCCCTTTGTATTCTTGACTTTGCATTCTTTTTCTTAAAGAGGCCCCCAACAAGCTTCAGGTCCCCAAATCCCGGATCTGCCCATTGGGTCCTCAGTTTCCTTAATTGCAAAGAGAGAATAAATGCTTCACAAAATGAAAGATGATCTCTTCTGTCCTCTCAAAGGCCCTGGTTAAAGAAGTGAGGAGCAAACACAAGGGAGTTATTGGGGTCTCACCGCAGGTTGTGCTAGCTGTGAGGCTGCAATGGACAGTGCCACTTGAAAGCCCACCCTAGCACCACAGCCCCTGACTTGAAGCAGACACCTTTGAAGTCACTGCCCCCCCCACCCCCCTTTCCCAGGCTCTCAGCCCTCCGGCCGCCCTGAAGGCTCAGCTCTGCACCTCCGCCCCACTGGCTCCATAACCTCGAGGGGGCGACAGACACCGTCTTTCCCTCACCCTGGCGCCTGCCCCACCCGGGTTCCAGAATCTCAGCTGTCCTCACACGCCCCTATCAGCTCTTTCCTGCCCCTCCCTGCCAGTAGGGAGTACAGCCTTCAAGTGCTTGAATTTACTGGCTTGTGTGGCAGTGAGCAGATCACTTCACCTCTCTCTGCCTCGTTTTACTAATCCATAAAATAGGCATATTACATGGGGGACAGGTTAGCGAAGCTCCTGGCAGATATGTAATAAGCTGACAATCACTGACAACCATGGTTTCAACAGGGCCTTCTGGAGATGGCACCTCCCCTGGAAGGGGTTCTGCTGGCAGGATTGGGCCCCGCCCCACACTGCAGCAAACCCAGAGGAACTCCTGGGCAGTGGGGCTTTTCAGAGCCCTTAAATGTTCATGGTGGGCACCCTCTGTGCTCAAGCACTGTCCCTCCCTGGACTAGAGTGTCCCACTGGGCTTTTTCTCCATCCCTACCAACGCTCACCCCTCCCTTGGAAGGGCTCTGAAGCTTCCTGCCCACCTCGATGTCATTTGGGGGTCTGCCCCAAACTTCAACTGCATCCTCTTGGGGAGGGGGTCCACCAATTCTTCCCCTCCCCTCACGTCTCCCCCAAATGACTGCCACACCCCAGCTAGAGCATAGCTGCCTCTATCTCAAAGACTCACTCACTGATCGCCCCCAAATGTCTGTCCCTCTGTATCTTAATGTGGTATTTGAGACCTTCCGCAATTTGCTCTCATGATTCACTCTGTGCTTCTAATACACCAGACCATTTTCTGTTCCCAGAGTACACCTCACTATCATACCTCCAAGCCTTTGTGCCGGCTGTTCTTCCACCTGCAGTGCCCTCTCCCATTTCCATGTAGTGGATGCATCCTTTTTTTTTTTCTCTGTTGCTGGGGCTAGAGTGGGCTAAAGGGCAGTGACTTGATTATAACTTACTGCAACCTCAAACTCCTGGGCTCAAGCAATCCTCCTGCCTCAGCCTTTGGAGTATGTAGGACTACAGGTGCACACCACCACATCTGGCTAATTTTTTTGTTTGTTTTATAGAGATGGGGGTCTCACTATGTTGCCCAGGCTGGTCTTGAACTCCTGGCCTCAAGCAATCCTCCTGCCTCCCCTCAGCTTCCCAAAGTGCTAGGGTTATAGGCATTAGCCACGGTGCCCAGCCATCCTTAAAAGTCTGGCTGGGAGGTCACCTCCTCCAGGCAGTCTTCCCTAATCCCTCAAATGGAATCACTTTCCCCTATCTGGGCTTTGGGTACACAGTTGTGTTAGGGCCTTCCTCATAGGAGGCCGTTAATCACAGCAGGAACATCTGTTATGTATGGAGAGCAACTCACAGTTTACAAATGGTATTCCCTCCTAGTGTTTTGGGGTTGAGAAAGGCAGGCCTCGTGAGAGGAGACAGGCTAGGAGGGGTCATACACCCTCTACGTGGTGGAGTTGGGATTCTAACCTGCAACTGCCACACCCTCTGCTTCAGGCCTGAGCTGCTTTCCCTCCCTCTCCACCATAGCTTGTGGCTTGGTCTTGTGACTCTCCTCCCACTTAGACTGAGTGGGGTATTGGCCAACTTTTACTAATGTGCTCAATAAAGTTCTGTTGAGGGCACAGATGCTCCCATACATGCACCCTCCGCCCCCATCCCCCATCTGTGCCCTGGCCTCTTTATCACCCAGCTCAAGCCCATTTGAAGCTGGTGGCCATGCCCAGGCTCTGGCAGGATAAGGAGTCAGCCAGAGGCCCAGGCCTTCTCAGAGGAGGAGGGGGAGATGCAAACAGCTTCCTTGCTCTGCACCCGGAGTTTATCAGTCCCCCACAGGCCCCAGCGAACTGAGTGTGCATCCTGGGGAGGAAAGCTGCCCCCTGCCTGTCACTTTCACAAGCTCTATAACTTACCTGTGTGATCTTTGGCTGTCACTTCAGTTCTCTGAGCCTCAGACCCCTTCAGAACATTTTTGGCTGTAAGGCTTCAATGAGATGAAAGCAGAGAATGTGAGCAGCCGCTTCAGGAGGTTGCTCCCTGCGGTCTGGGGAAGGAGGAGGAGACTGAGACTTCACAGGCAGAGGCAGTGGGGCAGGGCACTTGATGTTTAGGCAGTAACAGCCCCCCCATGCAGTGACTGACAAGGCCACCTTCATCCACACAAGTGTGCAAGTCACCTCAATAAGAAACATACACAGGTGCCTGGCTGGAGAGGCCCTGGGGGCAGGGCAGGGCTCTCTAGCCTGGGGCCCAGGGACAACCAGTTTATAGGACACGTAGAGAGACAGACACAGTGTTACACCCTCTATACAAACTCACAAAAAAAGGCACACTCCCCACCACACACACATATACAAATACACAGAGACAGGAGACACATAAGATCACAAACATATTCCCAGATGTACTTCCCATGCGCAAACTCAGAAACACAGAGCCTTCCCTGGCCACCCGCAGTGTACACACACACACACTTATCAGGCTGGGGCAGGCGCTGGCACTGCTGAGTCACCCACAGGCAGCTCAGCCCAACAGAGCTGGAGCCACGTGCCTGCCCCAACAGGGAGGGGGCAGGGCCTACAGCAGCTCTTTAGAATAAATAGTCCAGTCCACAGACTGCTGGGGTTTTCCTCTTCCCTAGCCTTTGATTGAGTCTGGGGTGAGGGTGGGGTGGGGGGAGGAGCCACTGTTTGCAGAGGCCAAATCAAGGAGTTCACAGCCTGCTCTCTCCTGGGTATGTGAACAATTGTGGGAGCAATTACAAAATAACACTAGATCCATTATTGAGTATTTGCATATATATTTTCACATACTCTCATTTAATCATCACAACAGCTCTGTACAAAGTTGGTACTATTATTAATCCCATTTTACCCCAGAGGGGAAGTGGCTTGTCCAAAAGCACAAAGCTGTTAAGTGCAGAGACCAGAATCAACTGCTTCCAAATTCCTAACCCATGACCACTGGGCAATATTGCCTGGTAGACAGGTGAGTATGCAGGCAAGGGAAAGGTATGTCAATGTACTTGGAAGTCTGGTTGTGTGTGTGCCATGTTTCCCTATGGGGCTGACATGGCTAGGGACTGAAAGAGTCTCATGTGTCCGGATTTCCAGTCAAAGGACCAAAGCTTCTGTGGTGTGGAGCCTCTGTCTATTAGAGACTATCCCCAGGTCTAGGGGCCCAGTCTGACTCTCCTCTGCTAAACTATGGGCTCCTTGAAGGCTGGGATCAGGGCCTTGAAGCATAAAACAGGACCTGACTCAGAGACCGTCTCGGTGAATTTGGGGGGCAGGAAATGAATCTACGACTTTTAATTCATTTACGTATTGATAGAACAATAACATCAATAATCATAATAAATGCTAACACTTAGTGGATGCTTAACCTGAGACTAGCACATTACATGGATGACTTCATTCAATTCTTGCAACAATCCTTGAGAGAAATACTTTTATTAACCCCATTTTGCAAAGGAGGGAACCAGCTTGGAGAGAATTAGCAGCTTGCACAAAGTAACACAGCTAGTAAGTGGCAACGCTGGGGATTGCAACCAGGCAGTCTCATTAGCTTATTTATTAGGACGATCACTAAACTCATAGGACTTCATAGGAAGTCACTTGTCCTCGTGAGACTGAGTTTTCCCCATTTGTCCAAAGAAAGGATTAATTCTCCATAACTCTCCAGCCTGGAATATTCCATGTTCCTATGATTCTGTGATTCCTCTACATGGAAGAGGGATTAGGCATGTTCTCTGGGAGCAGAAGTCCTGAAGGGCAGATTTGGCCTTAATCTGAAGAAGAGCTTTTGAAGTCTCAGGATAATTTTAAAATCAAAGAGCCACCTAGGAGGTGGTGGCTTCCTGACATTTGCCCTAAGAGGGCCAGCACAGGTCTGAAATGAGATGGAGCGGGAGGGGTTCTGGACCAGTGACCATGTAAGCACCTTACAGAGCTGATGGGATGGACCATCAGGAGGGGAAAGTCACTGAGAAGAGTGGCAAGATGGGCATGAGAGGAACCAGAACCTACATTTACTGAATGCCTGCTGGGTGAATACCAGACCTGTCTTTGACATTAACATATATCACTAATTCTCAGGAAAACTTTGTAAGAGTTATAGTTGAGGAAACTCGGATTCAGAGAACTGCCTTGTTCAAGGTCATACAGAACGAAGTGTTGGGACAAGTGATCCAGGTGAGTCTGGCCGGGACACTTTCCTAGATCCCCTATGACCATTAGTACCCTTAAGGGCAGCACCACGTGGCAAATTGCAGCATACTTTTGCCACATGACGTCAGAGACCACACCAGTCAATCCAGGAACTCCCTGCCCTTCCGTCCCCTGACCCCTTGGGTCTACCAGGGCTGCCCCGACTACGCGTCCCTGCCAGACCAGGCAGCACCTGCAGCCCTCGCCCCTTCCCGGTTGCGGCGCTCTCACTTCTCTGCCCTGTCCTCCCCGCGCCCCGCTGATTGGCAGTTGCCTGCACCAACCGGAGCGCCTCCCGGGCCGGGGGCGGGGCCTCACGTTAGAGTTGCCCTGTCAGTGCAGGTGGAGGCCCCCGCCGGGGCAAAGTGGCAGGAACCTCTTAAAGGGCGAGAGCGGCGGAGAGCTAGAACGCGGCCCGGCCCGGCCTGGCCAGGTCCCCGCCCTGTCCAGCCCAGGTGAGCCTGGAGCGTCCGGGGGACGACCGCCTGGGGGGTGACCCCCGGTGCCCGGGAGGGACGGGGTGAGGGACAGAAGAAGCCACCCCTAAGGGCCGGGACCGTCCCAGGAGAGGGGAGACCAGGGTCTAAGGGTCCAGAGAGGGGGTCTAGGGGTCCTGGATTCCAGGGTCCGAACTTGGGGTTCAAAGGGGCCTGGGCGTCTGGAAGTTCAGGGTGCAGGGAGGGGCACAGGCGTCAGGAGAGGGGGTCTGGGATCTCGGGTCCAGAGCTAGACACGTCCAGGTCCTGGCTGGTCCTGGCTGTCTGGGGCAGGGGTCCCGGGTTCGGTCCCCCCGGGCGGTTCTCTGCAGAGCGGCGCAGCCCAAGGCCGCCCCCCAACCCTGCCCTGCCCGGCCCCGCATGCTTCTGCCGGGGCCGCCGCAGCGGCGGCCGGAGCCGGCGGGCGGGCGGAGCGCAGCGGGAGGGGGCAACCGGGCCTGGAGCCCCGCGCCCAGCTCCGGCCCTTACATAACTGACTTTGAGTTTCCGGACTGAGGGACCCGCGAGCTGGGGCGCCGGCTCTGCCCTCCAGGGTGGCCCTCCGGTCACCGCCCCAGCCCCACACACTCCCTGCCAGGCTTGGTCTAGGGGACTTTCCTCTGTCTCTGGTCTTCCGGGTCTCTGTGTCCGGCTTGGGTTCCTGCTCACTCTCATCCCTGGGTTCTCTGTATCTCTCACATCTCTTCTCTGTGTGGCCCAGTCTCTCCCTGTCTCTGTCCTCTGTCTTTCCCCGAGAGTTGTCTCACCCTTACCTACACACTCCAGCAGGGCCCACCTCTTTGGGGTAGGACAGGACCCTTCCCCTCCAGTTACCTGTGCAGACCCACCCTAGCCCAAGCTTGCCCCAGAAGGGGGGAGGGGAGGACTATTCTGGTGGGGTTGGGGAAGGTTATTACAGGACCCATAGCTTCTCCTGGAAGGGAGTGGCTGAATGTAACCCTTCAAATTCCTGGACTAGGGCAAAAAGCTACCCCTTTTCTGCCCCTGGAGCCCTTTTCTCCAGAAGGAGGAGGCTTGGAGAGAGCCTGGCTGGGGCTGGGCTTAGGGCAACTGGGAGTCCCTGTGAAAGCTGCCTGTATCAAGTCTGGGTCAGGTCTGGAGCTATTGAAGGGGAGAGGGAGGGACCAGGGAGGGGCCAGAACACTGGCAGAGAGCCCTAGGAGCTGCAGTAAGCTCCCCACCTCCACCCCAGTTATGGGCCTGGAGGGTGGGGTGGGGATCTACAAGAGGAGGCCTAAGGGACTTTTGCAAGTGAGAGAGGGGGAGATAGAGACAGAAGTGACAGACTGGCAGGTCTAAGGAGCACTTACCGGAGGCATTCCCTGCCTTCAAGGCCCTCCTGAGTGTCGGAGAGGCAGACACCTCAGAAATAACTGTAAATAAGGTGTTATAGCAGTTGTGAGGTGGGAATTATCAATTATGGCTAGGAATGGGGGAAGGGAGACTTTGCAGAAGGAAGCAGAATGTTTGGGAAGAAAGGGAGCCAGACTGTGGGGAGCAGAGAGGGAGGGGGGAAGGGGACATCTAGTGCCCTGTAGGCTTTGCATGCAGAACTGGATTTGAATCCTGACCCCCTGCCACTTTCTTGCTGTGTGTCCTTGCATGAGTCACTTCACCTCTCTGAACCCAGGTTCTTCTTAGACAATAATCCAGAGCTTAGATTAGCAGAATCAAGTGAATCAATGAGTATGCAGTGATCAGAATGGTTAACTAGTCTGAGAGCAGCCTAGTGGGGGTGTTTTAAGAAGGGAATGGAGTGGGGAAGCCCTGAGGTTTCCCCTGTGTATACAGAAGAGTCAGGCAGGGCCTGCCAGGTCCCAGCAACATGGCACACGGGTGGAGTGCCTGGGTGTGTGGGTGGCACTCATTGAGGCAAAGAGGTCCCACACCTGGCTGTCTCCTGATTGGCCCATCCCTGCACCACCTAGACCAGGCTGGCCTCCCTCTTTTTGGCCCCAGGATCCAACAGAAGCTCCCAGGGCTCCTAGACCAGTGGGTGGAGCCGCCTCTCTGCAGAGTGGACCCTGGCCAGGAGCCTGGCTGGCTGTCCTGGGCAGGAACATCCCAGTCTGGCTGGGAAGATGCTGACGCTGTGCAGGCCCCACGGAGGCCCAGAGCTCTGCTGGCTAGAGCCGGGCCCAGCTGATGGGACCTGAGCTGCAGGGTGAGACAGAGGCTGGGGCGGGAATGGTGGGGTGGTGGTGCAAGGAGAGATCCCTGGAGAGGAAGCCTGAACAAAGGTGCAGAACCAGGGATGAACTTCACTGGGTCATTCCCCAAGCCCTTCCTGAGCACCTACTGTGTGCCATGTATAGGTCTGCCAGTCACAGAGCTGAATGGGATACTCACAAAGGGCTCACCATAGAGATCATGGTGGCCTGAGATTTGTTTGGGGTTTGCAGAGTGGATCTGTATGACAGTCCCCTGGGGGTGGGGAGAGGCTTCAGAACTTCCCCAGGGCCTAAGACTCTGATGTTTTTTAAAGAAGGCAGGATTCTACCCCTTTTTAGTCTGTGGGCCTGTCACTTTTTTCCCTGGGTCTCAATTTCCCTTTCTGTGAAATGGGTAGGGGAGATGCCCCTAGAGTCTCTACAGGTCTTCCAGTACCCACGACTATAGCTTCAGGATGTGGTTTGGGACTTAGCCCCCATCCTCATCCCATGGGGCAAGATCAAGGTTGAGTGGGATAGGCCCACAAGTCCTGTTCTTGGCCTGTGTTCTCATCATGATTAGAGCCACTGCCTTTTAAGTACTTACTGTACACAGCAGTCTGTTCTAAGCCTTTAATGTGCAGCACTAATTCATTTAATCCTTCCAATCTCAAGACGGAAGTATTATCCCAGTTTTGTAGGAGTTTAGGGAGATGACTAGACTTGACCAAAGTCACCCAGCTAGGAAGTAGCTGAGCTGGGATTTGAACTTAGGTTCAGCTCCAAAGCCCAAACTTGACTAAGTGGGGGAGTCTTCACCCCATGGGTACAGAGGTACCCTCATTGCTCAGGCCTTACCTGTGGGACTGCCTGATCCCTGCTGGAGCAAGCTCTGAGCTGTGGGATGTTCAGGCTGGGTTAGCTGGGGAACAGCTGTGCCACCTAAGCTGGGTGCTCCCTGGGCAGAGGGAGCAATTTGTAGGTCAGGGCCCACCGGGGGTTTCTCCAGAGGGCCAGCCCCACCCAACTACTGCCCAGGTGCAAGAGCTGGGCACTGCAAGGCAACCTTGGGTATGTGGCCAATTTTGGACCTCAGTTTGTCTACCTGGAAAACATGAGTTTAAGTGAGCACAGACATTCCTTGACCTGTGGGATAGTGGCTGAGCTGAGCTATATGGTAAAGGGTTAGAGGAGAGGTTGGGGTGTCAGCGACTGAGCCCATGGAGGAGGAGCTAGGTCAGGAACAGCTTGGATCCTGGGCTAGCTGTTGGACAACAACTATTTTAGATGAAGGGACTGAGGGTGGAGAAGTTCAAAGGCTTGTCTGGGTCTGTGCAGCTAGTACCGCAGAGACTGAAGGGAAAAATCAAGGGAAAGCCTGGAGAATAAAATCCAGGCAGATACGAGCTGGAATCCTGGCTCAGCCACTTAACTAGGCTTGGAGATGTGAAGTGACACATCCAAGGACACACAAAGAGGAGTCCCTTCACCTCACTGTCCTCATCTGTAATGGGACTAGTGATAATCTCTCCTTTGTCCACTTGCTGGATTACTGTGATGGTTAAAGGAGATGAGACATCTGTAGAATCAGGTGAGAATGCGGCTGCTGGTTCTCTCTCAGTCCAAAGCTGCACTTCTGGGTGTGTGTTTGTGCTGGGGGGACACTTCTGACTGCCCCTTGTTGAGACACTGGAGAGCAGCCCTAAGAATAACTCCACCATCTGTTGAGTAGTTACCATGTACCGGGCTTTGTGTTCAACTTCACCTCTCATCGTCTCATTTAATCCCTACAGCAACTCTGACAGGTAGATGGTGGCCTCACCCATGCAAGGTCCCTCCGAAACCTGTACCTATAGCCCCCTGTAATAATAGTAGCTAACACTTATGAACGCCAAGCATTGTTCCAGATGTTTTATATATTATTCCATATAATTCCCACACCAATGCTGTGAGGTGGATACTATAATAATATTCTCCCCATTTTACAGATCAATAAATGAGGCATAGGGAAGTTTAAAAATGGTCCCAAAGTCACAAACAGTAGAGCTGTAAATAGTAGAGTCAGGATTTGCCCAAGTTCTCAAGTCTCCTCCTTGAAGCACACATCAAAGTCATAATTCAGTAATATTTACAGGATTGCCTCCTCACTGAACTGGAGGCTCCCTAAGGGCAGGGACTATGCCTGTCTTTAGACTGTATCCTCAACCCCTGGCACACAGTAGGTGCTCAGTTAATGTTTGTCCTACAGGGACTTTCTAGTGGGCTGGGCTCTGGGAGGCCTGATGAGCTCAGGGTAGATTATCAGATTGTTACTGACTAGGAGGGTGCCTGCCCCAGAGGCAGAGGGAGAGCAGAGTTCCCTGCTGGCCAGGCCCTGGCTCAAGAGGGGGCCCCAAAGAGCTTGTTTGTGGGTTGCGCTCTGTGTCTCACTGCTGTCTTTTGCTTCCATGTGCCCCTCTGGCGATGGCTCCATGGCTTCTCTCCGACTGGCTGGCTGACCCCATGGCTGCTTCTGGGTGAGTACTGGTTTGACTTAATGACTGCCACATGAGCTGATTCTAATGCATGTCCTGTGTCTCTGAGGCCACTGGGAGGTGTAAAGCAGGAAGTACTGAGAGAGGGCACTCTCTTGAAGTTAGGATCCTACCACAAACAGGGCCAACTCCTCTCCTGCCCCTTAACACACTAGGTGGTGATTTTTTTTGTCACACGATACAATGCAAAGGTCTTTGGGCAGATTGGCTTGGAACAGAATCCTTATTCTGCCACTTACAGCTGGGTGGCTGTTTGCATCTCAGTTTCACATCTGTAAAATGAGAATATTAATACCCATGAGACACAAGTACATTTGTTCTTTTATTCATGGAAGCCCCCTGAGGGCAGGGATTTTTGTTCATCTGTTCACCGCTGTATCTCCAGCACCTAGAATATAGTAGCACATGGTAGGTGCTCAGTGAATATTTCCGAATGAATGAAGATATTTATTGAGCATCTACTATGCACCTATCAATGTGCTTTGTATTGGATTAAATGGCTAATGGATATAAAGTATCCAGCATAATAGGGGTTCAGTGAACATGAGTCCCTGTTTGCTCAGTAGACCGTGAATTTCTTGGGGGCCAGGGCTCTGTTAAAGTGAGCTCTGGGTCCTCCGAACTGAGCAAGGGCCCAGGTACCAAGCAGGCATCAATCAGCAGAGATAGGCCTAGGCAGCTGGGCTTCCTGGAGAGGGAACGGCAGGGCCTCTAGGTTTCATCAGAAGAGAGGGCGGCTGGAAGGGTCTGGGACTGCAGGTGGGAGGGGAGAGGAGAGACTGCCCTCCTGGTACTACCACTTTCCTAGCTGTGTGACATTGGACAAGTCATGAACCTCTCTGAGTCTTGGAGACTTCATCTATGGCATATATGTTACACTTTCCCCCCGTGGATGTGGGAAGGAGCCAATGAGAAGTGCCCAGCACAGGGCCCCACTTGGTAATTGTTGGTTTCTTCCCAGCTGTGGGCTTAATCTGGGAGGGGACTAAGTGTCCCTCTTTTTTGGCTCCTTTCTCCCACTTTTAACTTCCCACCCGGCTGGGACTAGAATCTAGAAGCCAGGAGTCCCTGAACTCCCTGTAGGCTGGCCAGGGCCCTGGGATAAGGGCTGGGCTCTGCCCAATGTGGAAGTAGCTGAGTGGAGGTGCCAGCTCAGCCGCCCCTAAGCTGTGTGACTTGGTTCAGTAACAAACCTCTGTCTCAGTTGCCTCATCTATAAAAGAGGGTTAATAAAGGACACTTCCCTTGAAGAATTGTTTAATTAGGCACATTAGGCATTATTATCAATATTACCATTCAGCTCTGGCTGAGGAGGTTCCTGGGACAGCTCCAGAGAATGACATCTCACCGTGGCCTAGGGATCCTGAGAAGCTCTAGTCATCACATGTATTATTGCCATTTATTGGCTGCTTCTTATATGCTGGGATGGTTGTTATATGCTGCTTTTCACTGATTGATTGGTTGATTGATTGAGACAGGGTCTTGCTCTGTCTCCTGGGCTAGTGTGCAGTGGCGTCATCATAGCTCACAGCAACCTCAAACTCCTGGACTCAAGCAATCCTCCTGCCTCAGCCTCCTGAGTAGCTGGGACTACAGGCATGTGCCACCATGCTAATTTTTCTATTTTTTGTAGAGATGGGGTCTTGCTCTTGCTTAGGCTGGTATATGTGCTACTTTGAACACATGATCTCATGTACTCCCAGTGACCCTCTGGGGTAGACATTATCATCCCCACTTAGAGGATGAAAGACCTGGCACTGGACTGGGTGAGTCAATTGGGTGACCCAGCACCCACAGTTATTTAGGGGTGGAGCTGGGGCTCAGACCCAAGTCTGCTGACTCCAAGACCCAAACTCTTAGCATCAAATACTCTAATCTCCTCCAAGGAGGCAGAGGCTACATTTGAGTTCTCTCTGTCCATCTCTACTGCCCAGCACAGGGCTGGTGGGAGCTATTGGGGTGTTTGTTGAATGGATAAATTCATCAAACACACACTCACACTGCATCCCCTACCCAGGCCTGGTACTCCAAGAGTTTTGAAGAGGGGAGATAACAAAAAGTAGGAGAAGTCTGGATAGCATAGTGCCTGTCCAGACAGACCTGGTTTTGAATCCTGTATCTATTGCTTACTATTTGTATGACCTGAGGCAAGAGATTTAACTTCCTGGAGCCTCAGTTTCCTTACCTGTAAAATGGGGATAATAAAAGAACCTACCTGTATCTTAGGGTTTTTATGAGGATTAAATAATGAGTTATATGGTGAGTACTCAATAAATGGTAGTAATGATTATTGTTATTATTATAATTATGAGTATTATTTTGCGATTATAAAGATGTCCCTCTTGGGATAGTAGAGACCAGGTCTGGGAGGGAACTGTTGGGGATAGGTGGATAGCAACCTAGTCTGATAGGTTCCTAAAGGCACCTGTAGGGTGAAGGGAGGGAGGTGGCCTCACAGAAGTAAAAATGGACATCCCTTTTCTGGTCATCTGCTTTTACTCATGCCCACTCTGTGCCAGGCCCTGTGGTGGGCAGGGGGCCCAGAGATGAATCTGTGTAGTCCTTGCCCCCTAGGAAACTCCAAGTCTAGGACACAGAAACCACCAACTCCACCTTCGATTGATGCACTGAAGTGTGAATAGGTGTTCGTAGGCAGAGAGCAGGAGAAAGGACATTCCTCGTGGAAGGAACTGCATGTGCTCAAGGTACAGAGCCATGACCCGTACTTGGGGGAACACAGCTGGAGACAGAGGCTCAGGGAAGTTAGGAGGACTTGACCCATAGCAATGGGGAGCCATTAATTAAACAGGGAGGGACGGGCAACTGTCCAGGTGAGAGATTCTGAGATATTGGGCCAGGAACTGTGCCATGGGACAAAGAGCAGTGGGCGATGTGAGATCTGTGCAGGAGGCAGAGCCAGCTGGATGTGACAATGAACTCCAGTGGGCAGGCAGCAGAGGACAGAGGCGAGAGTGAGATCTTGGAGTCTGGGGGTGATAGGGCCACAGGGGTCTCTGGCTGAGGGACATATCTGGGAGGAGGAGCCAGAGCAGATGGGTGCGGGAGCCCCTCATCTGCTCCTCAGCTCCCCAGGCAGTGTCTGAGGTGGACACTGGGGCGAGCTGCACTCCTATCTTGGGGGTCTCTTGTACTGACCCTGGTGGGTTTGGAAGGAATGAGACCTCTCTGGGGTAGGGGCCAGGCAGGAGCTGCAAGGTGCAGAGAAGCCCGGGTTCTAGGCCTACCAGTGTCACTGAATGTGTGTGTGACCTCAGAAGTCACTCCCTCTCTTGCCCTCCTTTTCTTTGCATTGAGAGTGAGGACAAGAAAACCTGTTTTGCCTGTCTGAAAGATTCAGTGATAAAATGGAACTAGAGACAACATTTATTGAACGCTGATTTGTACTAGGTTCTGGGGCACAAAGGTGACTCTGACAGGGTTCCTGCCCCTCAGGGAGCACAAACTACTACATGCAGAGGGAGCCCAGGGGAGCAGGCACTTAACTCTTTCTACACATCAGGGAGAAAGAGCCGTTCTGGGATTTGAAGGATGAATAAGAGCTCTCTAGGCAGGCAATGGAGAGAACAACCTTCTTATAGGTACAGGGAACAGCATGTGCAAAGGCTTGAGCCCACATAATGTGCTCAGGGCAGGTGAGCCCTGTGTTTGGTATGGCTGGAGCACAGAGGGAGAACAGGCAGTGACAGGAGATGAGGCTGGATGGGGAAGCAGGGCCCACATCCGGCAGGGCTTTGGGGATGGTCACTGGCTCCCCTCTCCTTCCTGCACCCTCGCAGCTGTCTGTTCTGCTCACTGGGACTGCCAGGGCCTTCCCACCCTGCTCCTCCCCCATCTTGCTGCGTTCTCCCCTCCTCTCCACCACCTTAGTCAGACCTAGTGGCTGCCTCTCTCAGGAGTCAGCAACCTGGGTTCCCTGAGAGCCCTGCCACTGACAAGCCGTGTGGCCTTCAGGCACTCACTTGCCCTCTCTGCCCCTCAGTCTCCACCTCAGTAAAATGGGCACAGCAGGCCTTCCTCACAGGGAAGGGTGGAAGCTTCAATGAGATAATCCCTATAAGTGGCCTGGCCCAGTGTCTACATGTAATGATCACCCATTGAAAAAAAGGAGCTCTAATTGAATCATCACTGTTTGGACTCCTCAATCTCCTCAGCCCCACCCACTGCTTCCCCTGCCTCTCCTGGCAGCTGCTCTGTTCTGGCCAACAATGGAAGGGAAAGATTAAGAAACAAGACCGAGTCCCCAGAGGGGTCCTGGCCCACTGCCCAGTGGGCTCCCTCCTGCTCCTTGCCCCTCTTGGCCTCAGGCCTGGACATCCTCCTACCCCCTACCCTAGAGTCTCCTCCCTGGCTGGAGGCCCAAGGCAGCAGCAACCCTGAAACAGGGACAAATATTTGGAAAATATTTGCCTTTACTCCCCCCGCCCCCCAAGCTAATAATCAGGCCCTTTTTTTCTGGAGCTTGGAAGAAGAGTAAGTGTGATGTCCCACATTGCTGGAGGCCCCACGGTCAGGGCAGGGCTGGATCCCTGAGCTTCCTGGATCATACAACAGATGCTGGTCACAAAGTCCCTTTCAGAACAGACACAGGACCCTCAAATCAGAGTGGGTGCCTGATGGTGCGAGGTCACGCAGTAGAAACCCAGGTCTCTGGACCCTTTTTGCACTGTCCCATGAATGGGTGGGTGCAAAAATGGGTGCAGTGACCCTGGCTGTCACTTTACCTCTCTGAGCCTCAGTTTCCTCCACTGTAGAAGGGTGCTGATTTTACTGTGAGGATCAACAATAATGTAGAGAAAGCACCTAGTGTGAGTCCTCAATGGTACGTAGCTACTATTCTTGCTATTGTAGCTGCTGCCTCTTAAGAACCTTCTTCTGCCCTACCCCCTTCCCAGTCTAGGGACAGAGAGTATTTGATACAGTTTCTATTGAATAAATGACACCTGATAAACCAGTTTTAAAGCCAGAGGCTCAGCATTGTTTATGCTCCCCTCCCCACCTCCCATCTCCTGGTTGGCTGGGATGTCCTGGCCTCACCCAAGACAGGTTCCCTTCCGCAGCCTCCTCTGATGAATGCCACTGCAGGCACTTTGGAAAAGCAGAGAGGAGGAAGGATCCTGCACTACCCGGGCCTAGGCTGAGAGGACAGAGGTGGATTGTGAGCTCCTTGGAACTGTCCTCAGGAAGCTAGCATGACTCCAAGACTTCTGCAGAGGCTGGGAAATAGGCCTAAGAGAGAAAACCTGGTCCATAGCCCCAAACGTGGTAGAGTGGAGGGTACACCAGCCCTCCCGGCTCTTCACGCCGCGAGATCTTGGGTGAATCACCTGCCCTTCCTGAGCCTGTTTTCTGATTTATAAAAGGAAGTGGAGGGATTGACGTCAGAGGTCTCTACTAATACTACAGGATTAAAAATAGGGATTTAGGAACTGACAGACCTCCGTTTAAATCCCAGCTTCTCCATTTACCAGCTGTGGGACCTCTAACAAGTTCCTTTACCTCAGGGAGTTTCAGTTTTTTCACTTATAAAGTGGGAAAAATACTAACACCTTCTCTTAGGATTACTTAAGGGCTAAATTAGATAATTCGTGTAAAGTACTCAGTCTATAGCTGACACACTGGAATTATTGTTTTTGTTATTTCTATGATTAACAGAGACAATAAAGAGAAATCGGGAAAAGCCAGTCAGAAAACAGTTCATTGAGAAGGCAGGGCTTGAGAAATGTACAGGGTTCATTCACTCATTCACTCAATAAATATTTAGAATTTGCATAGACAGGGCAGAGGCTAGAGGAGTAGGGAAGCAGCAGGAAGTTAAGAGTCAGACAGACCTGCCCATTCTCACTGGATCTCACTCCCTTGTCTGTAAAATGGTGAGCAAAATATTACCTACAGAATTTTCCTAAGACTGAAGAGAGTTTAAATGCCCAGTGGGTGATTAGTCTGTGTCTGATTCCTTCCCCCAAGCCCCTCAGCTCTGTTAATGAATGGATGTATGATCTCAGGCAAGTCCTTGAACACATCAGGCACACTTCTACCCCAGGGCCTTTGCACTTGCTGGTCCTTTGGCCTCCCAAATGCTTTTGTGGCTTGTTCTATTATGTCTTTAAATTTTTTGTTTAAATGTCACCTTTTCAGTAAGGCCTTTCCTGGCTATCCTATTTAAAATTGTAACATCTTTCTTTCCCCAACTGCCCTCCCTGCTGATTTTTCTCCATAGCACTTATCACTCTTTGACATATTACATTTTATTGATTATTTGGTTATTATCTGTCTTCCCCCATTGGAATGTAATTACCACTCAGTGGTGATGATGATTTTTGTCTGTCTTGTTCAATGTTATATCCCTTGTACCTAGAACAGTATGTGGCATATAGTATGTACTCAATAAGTATTTGTGGAGTGAATTAATGAATAAATGAAGCCTCTTCTCTCTGGCTCTAGGACCATGTTGAGCACATAGTAGATTCTCAATAAACAAATGTATGAATGAAGGAGAAAGTGAGTGGTCATCATCCTCTTCATTTGCCAGATAATACTTTGGCTGGGTCAACCCTGAGGCCCTTTTGCTTCTGATATTTTCTGCCAGGGCATCAGTTTCAGTTGGAGTGCCCAAATCTTTTGTTCTGGAGCCTGAGCTATGCAGAATTTCTAGTTCGGGCTGTTTGGCTGTTGGGCCCACAATGGTTATTATGTCATTATTGGTAATTAGCACTTAGGCCTAAAGGATTGAGCTTTTTGTTTTTCAGCAGAAATCACAGCAGAGAGCTGTGCCAGCCAGTGGGAGCCCAGGCCTGGAGCAGCTTCCTCTGGAATCCCCTTCTTCCCAGCTCTGGGCCCATGACTTGGGGAGGCCAAGACAGAGGCGTCCAAGGCTAGGTGCACATGGGTCACCAGCTCAACAGCTGTCTTACCCAGAGAGGAATTTGCAAAGGTTTCTGCCCCACACTCTGGGTTATTTATGCCTGGCCTGGTGCAGAGGGGGTTCCCCACACCCCAGGGGAACTAGGTATAGGGTTTCCAAATGTCCAGTGGACAGGGGTATTTTTCTGATGCTCAGGATTCAGGTATTATTGGGGGAGAAAATAACCCTGGGTTTAAGACTCAAGAGCCTGGGTTTAAGTCCCTGCTTAGCTGCTGACTTGCTGGGTGATCTTAGGCATGTCACTACCTCTTGCTGGGCCTCAGCTTTCTCATCTCCCAAACAGAGATAAAGATGCCTGCTTGGCCTTACTAGGAAAGAGAGGCAAGATAGTGTGGTAGGCAAGAGATTGGGTTCTGGAGTCAGACACACCTGACTTCCCAAGTATACACCTTCCTAGCTGTGTGACATTGGGCAAATTACTTCGCCTCTCTGACTTCAGTTCCCAAAGCTATAAAATGGAGTTAAAATGGTACCCACTCCATAGGGTTGTTGTGAGAATTAAATAAGAGAATGCAGGTAAAGTACCTAGGCACACATCCGGTGCTTTGCACATCTTCACTGGTACTGTTATAATGACGATTATGAAATGCAGGCAATCAGTAAACTGTAAAAAGTGTACTAGCAGTAGGGCCAGGAAGATATGGGTTTGAATCCTAACTCTGATGCCTACTAGCTGGGTGATCTTGGGCAAGGTTTTCATTTCTCTGAGACTCTACTTCCTCATCTGTAAAATGGGAATTATAGTCATACCTTCTTCAAGAGGCTGTTGTAAAGGTTCAGTGACATATTGCATACAAAGCACTTGGTACAATGGTTGGTACATATTAATATTATCTCCATTTCATAGATAAGGAAGGGAGGGGATGTGACTTGCCTGATTTCACACAGCATCGCAGTGGTGGGGCTCTGAGTTGAACCGAGGCCTGCCTGTCTCAAAAGCCCACATTCTTTTTACTGTTTCTTGTCGTCACCCACATATGGGATCATAATGATTGTTATTATTGTGCCACTGGACTCGTTCACACTGGGGTCCCCAGTGCCTACCCAAAGGAGGTGCTCAATAAATGTTTGTTGGATGAAGAAAGGTGGGACCACTGTGTCCTCACTTCCAGGGAGGATTTGCCTTGGGGTTGAGGATTCTTTCTCCTTAGTTGGTAGCAGATTTAAAATAAAAATCATACTTGGTGCAGGTGTGGGGCTTTGTAATCTGCAGAACGCTTTTGCACCCCCCACATCATTGCACCTGCTTGCCACCCCGTGAGACAGCCTGGGTAGGCATGGCTACCTCCATCTGACTGGTGGGGAAATGGGGCCCTAGAGAGGGTGTTAAGGACTGAATGTTTGTGTCCTCACAAAATTCATATGTTGAAGCCCTAACCCCTAATACAATGGTATTTGCAGATAGAGCCTTTGGAAGGTAATTAGGGTAAGATGAGATAATGAGGGTGTGTCCCTCATGATAGTATTAGTGCCCTGATAGGAAAAGACACCAGAGAGCTTGCTCTCTCTCTCCCTCTGCCATATGAGGACACAGCAAGAAGGTGGCCATCTGCAAGCCAGCAAGGGTGTCCTCACCAGAACCTGGCCATGCTGACACCCTAATCTCAGGCATCCAGCCTCCAGAACTGTGAGAAAATAAATTTCTGTTGTTTAAGCCATCCAATCTATGGTACTCTGTTATGGCAGCTGAGCTGATGGAGGCCAAGTGACTTGCCCAGAGTAACACTGTGAACTTATGGCAGAGCCAAAGCTGCAACTTATCTGTAGTCTCTTTTATTATCTCTCTCTTTCTTCTCTACTAAAATGCTCCCCGTCACTGGAGTCTTGGAAATTGCAGTTAGCTGAATGCTCGGTGGGCAGCTCAGGAACTGTCCTGCCACAGCAGCTTTGGAGGGTCTTGGGGCAAGTCAAATATGGCAATTTCTGGGTGCCTAATCCCCGCTGTTTCCATATATCTCCTCTTGTGTCCTGTCTCTCTCCTAGGTGAGAGTTGGGCCAGGCTGACTTTAATTACCAGCTTTATTTTTTTCATTTTTATTTTTTTTTGAGACAGAGTCTCACTCTGTTGCCTGGGCTAGAGTGCCATGGCATCAGCCTAGCTCACAGCAACCTCAAATTCCTGGGCTCAAGTGATCCACCTGCCTCAGCCTCCTGAGTAGCTGTAACTACAAGTGTGCACTACCACACCCGGCTAATTTTTTCTATTTTTAGTAGAGACAGGGATCTCGCTCTTGCTGAGGCTGGTCTCAAACTCCTGATCTCAAGCGATCCTCCCACCTTGGCCTCCCAGAGTGCTAGGATTACAGGGGTGAGCTACTGTGCCCAGCCTAACTACCAGTTTTAGAAGGGTGCCAGCTAGCAGGTGGCACTAAGGCCCTCTCTGTTTCTTGGGAAACCCTTAGGACTTGAGGGTTCTCTCCCTTAGGGAGAGGGAATTAGTGGGCTAAAGTGAGTAAGCAGGAGGCTTTGCTGGCTCAGGGCCATTAGGCTCACTCCAGCTGGTAAGAGAAGGGGCTGGGGAGGGTCATGGGAGGCCAGATCCTTGGGTCTCTCCCTGAATGCTCCAGGGCTATAAGCAGAAGCAGCCACAACAGCCTTTCCCTGGGGTCTCAGTTCAGATGTTAGTGTTGCCTGTTCATATCATTTCCAAATTGCTTTCCTGAGAGTTATATGGAAGCAGTATGTGACAGAGGACAGTGGCATCAGATAGACCTAGTTTAAGCCAGGTGATATTGGGCAGATCACCTAACATTTCTAAGCTGTAGTTTCTTGAACTGTAATTGATGCTAATAATATTTTGCAGGGATGCTATAAAACTAAATGCAATAATGCATATAAAGCACTTAGTATGTGCACCACACATAGTAAATACCTCATAAACGTGGTTGTTATTATTTTTAATAATAAATTATCTCTAAGGTCCCTTCCAGATCAGATATTCCTAGGTTTTATGGCTGTAGAATTTAGCTTTGGAGAACAAAGGTAGCTGGAGCTGCATGAACACAGTGAACGGAATCCTGTAGTGTAGGCGTTGGAAGACTTGAGTTCAAGTGTGGGCTCTGCCACCACTGTGCTGTGTGACCTTGGGCAAGTGCCTTGTAGTCTCTGGACCCATTTCCCAATCTGTTTTAAAGTTAGCAGCTTGGATCTGATGATCTATAAGGACCTATCCAGTTTTCACCTTTTGTGAATCTAGAGGCCTAAAGTCATGCCTTAGCAACTGTCTACCAGGTCCACTTTTATAATTTCAACTTCCTTCCCTTCTGCCCCTTGTTTCTTGGCATGTCTCCATGGCAGTCCTAATGTATACATTAAAATCTATAGATTTTAATCACATTTAGCTTTTTGCTTTTACTGTGCACAGAAAACTCTGTAAGACAATTTTTGTAAGCAAAGTGCCTCTATCAAAGAGGTTAAAACATGCTCTGTGTTTTCAAATATAAAAAACAAGTAATTGTAGAAAAGTACTGCCTCTGCTGGTTTCTTCTGCCTTTATCAGAAATATGACTGAAATAGGCAGCCTGATGTGCTATAATTTAAAAATATATGTTACAGTCAATGCATCCTAAAAAAAATAATCGTGGATATAATTTAGATAAAAGAATGTTAAGTATCATTTATTACAGAGAAAAATGGGAGACAACCTAAAGTCCAACAATAGGATTAACTAAATTATGATACCATGCATTGATAGCATTGTTAAAAATGATGATGCAAATGTTTACAATATTTTGTTAAATGAAAAAAGTCATTTCCAAAACAATACGGTCTACATTTTTAAAAGCATTAGGTTGAGACATGAAATTGCTGATATTTGACCATTTTTAACCTATAAAATCAGTAATTTCATATGATTTAATTTAGTATGTATAAATTTAAAGTATATGTATAAGAAAAGGTACTAGAGAGGAAAGTCTCCCACCAAAATATTGACAGTAGTTGTTTCTGTTTGGTGGCTTTATGGTGATTTACATTTTTTTCTTCTTAACTATGTTTTCTAAATTTTCTATGAACAATTCAAGTACTACTAGGAAAAATAATCCCCTAGGAAGGCATTCCAATGTATGAACAGTACTTCCTATCCCATTATAGCTAGTTTGATTTATCATTTGTGTTTAAAAGGTATAAAATGACTACAATTTTATGACCATGGGCGGGATGGAAAGCCATACACTCTTCATGTACTTTTGGTACCAGGATTAGTTTTTATTCAATAGTACTGTTCAGAACACTTTGCTGGTGGGCCCAGCTTTTCAGAGCCCTCTTCACCTCTTGCCACCCTCCACAAAAGACAAACGTTTTCCATGTGCCCTATCACTGGGGCTTCAGGCCAGCTGTGTCCCTAATCCGCCCATGTCCCAGATTTGGGTATGGTTCAGACTCCAGCTGTTCCCCCACCCTACCCCTGCTCTCTTCCAGTCTCATCTCTTCCAGGTCATGGGAGGTCTCATCTACCCTCCCTGGTCTTCCCCACTGGTCATCACTTAATTTCACCATCTAATTTCACCCTCTTATGTGCAGCTGGTGTTTGCTTTTGCTGGAGCCCAGTTTGCAACGGGGGAAGGATTAAGATCCTTTCATGCCGTCTTTTTTCCCTTTGTTTTTTTTGTTTAGTGCCCTTGACCGCTCTAGGGGCTAACAGGGCCTGTATTCCCTAGGAAGGAACAGGAGGGGCTGGGGTGGGGAGGTAGTGTGGGCTCAGCTGGCAGGCGGGATAGAGATGGCCCCTTGAGACCCCGTCCTGGGTCCTGGGCCTTGGAGCATGGCACAGCCACCACCGAGATATGAGCATGGAGTGGAGCCATTTCAGCCTAGGAAATTAGCCTCAGAGATGGTGCTTTGGACCTTTTCCCTTGGTACCCAATGGCAGCCTCTGCTGGTTAAGCTGGGACTAGATGTCTGGTTTGCAGAAATCTGAGAGGGCAGATGGGCACAGGGGTAAGGGTAGTTTCTTTGCCTTCAGACTGTACATTTTACTTGTATACCCCCACCTCCTACTATGTGATGGGCTCAGCTACACTCAGAGACAGGGCACTTAGCCTAACAGGTGACAGTATATATCTAATTAAATACAAAAATTCTTCATGTGTGGATGGTACTTTACACTTTACAAAGCCCTTTCATCTCTAGACTAAGAACTAAAAGCCAGCACTGGAATTCAGATCTTTCAGATTCTAAAGCCTGGGCCAACAGATTTTGGTATGGTGTTGCATGGCACTCTGGATTTAAAAGTGGTATACTCCTGCTTTATGTCTAGCCTTTTCCCACTAGCCTGTGACCTCTACTTATTTTTGTGGTGACGATTATTAAATGCTACATATTCTGTGCATCCAACCAGCATCCTTAAATGTGATGTGCTATTGGCTAGCACTTCGTGGCGTAGAGAATACTGGTTTTCACGGATCTGAATTTGCAGGATAACATGGTGGTGGAGGTGGAGAACTGTCTGGTGGTTCATCTTCAATATTCATCCTTCATGGTTCCAGCTTTCACTCTCTGATAGGTGAAGGAAGCCTATGAGGCACAGAGGTGGTAGGACTAGAGTTCCTCAAATCAAAAGCATGGCTGAACCTGAGGACTTGAGGCATGGTGGGGTAGGGTGTGGGGTGAAGTATATTTAAGAACATTCTTGACCCTTAAATGGTTTCAAAAAGAAAAGAAAAAAAAAAAGAAAAAGAAAATTAAAATTAAAAAAAAAAAAAGAAAAAAAAAAAAGAAAAGGTGCTTCACCCCTAGTGTACAGAATGACCCTGGCCAAGTCACCTGACCTTACTTAGACGTGGCTTCCTTATATATAAAATGGGAATAATTCATTCCTTAATTCAATAAATACTGAGTGTTCACTGTTCTGAGAGATGAACAAGAGGAACAAAGTCCCAGCCCTCCTGAGCCTCCTGCAGTCTACTTGGTCTAGAATGTAGCAATTTATTTGAGATGGACAATAAATAGTAGAAAGTCAAATCGGGGTAAATGCTATGAAGCAAGTTAAAGCAGGGAAAGGGTTTTTAGATAAGGTAGTCAGGTGGTCTTCAAGGGCTTTTATGTTTCAAATAGATAACTTATGTAATGTGCTCAGCTCAGTGCTGAAAACAATGGTGTGCTTAACAAATATATATTCTATCAACCAGCTCCACTCCTCTCGGTCCATATTTTAGTCTCCAAATAGTAGTAATAACACTTATATAGATCTTACTATGAGCTAGGCATTGCTCTAAGCCCTTTACATATTTTAACTTATTTAATTCTTATAGTAATTCTAAGAGGTAAGAAGTATTATTATCCCCTTTTATAAGGTTGGAATCTGAGGCACAGAGAAGGCCAAACATTAGGGAGGACTACAGACTAAGAATTGAGGCTGGGGTGGTGGCTCATACCTGTAATCCTAGCACTTTGGGAGGCCAAGGTGAGAGGATCACTTGAGGCCAGGAGTTCGAGATCAGCCTGGGCAATAGTGAGACCCCGTCTTTACAAAAAAATTTTAAAAAAATTAGGTGGGGATAGTGGTGTGTGCCTATAGTCCCAGCTACTCAGGAGGCTAAGGCGGAAGGATCACTTGAGCCCAGGAGTTCAAGGCTGCAGTGCACTGAGCTATGATGACACCACTGCACTCCAGCCTGGGCAAAGACAGAGCAAGACTCCATCTCAAAAAAAAAAAAAAAAAAAAAAAAAAAAAAAAGGAAGAATTGAACCCAGTCTGTCTCTTCCTGGAGGCTGTGCTGAGATTGGGAGGGGGCTGTGATTAAATGTCTAGTTGGCATATATAGGCTCTGGTGTCAGATTGCCAGGCTTCTTATCCTGGTAGTTCTAAGCCTCTCTGCTTCAGTTTCCTCATCTGTAAAATGAAATACCAGATCCTATCTTACCTTATAGGTATCATGCTTAAAACACAGCCTTCTCACTGCTCTGCGGGGCTGCAGCCTGTTCAGATACTGTTCAGACACCAATCTGGCAGGGAATATGAAGGGTCAAGGGGACTTTGACACTTCTGGAGGGAAATAAATGTACACCAGGCAATTGTTAGAGTAACCCTAAGTTCATCTGGAGACAAGACCTCGGAAGCTAGGTCTTTATGGTTTTGAGAGTGCCAAAGTGGAATTAGGAGACCCTTAAATGAAGAAGACAGATGAAATCTCGGCGCGGCCTCAACACTTAGCTTCCACTTCAGGCCTTACACAGCTGGCAGGAGAGGTAAAGTCTCATGAAATGTCAGGGTTGGAAGGGCACCTAGAGACGGTCAAGCTAGTATAGGGGAAACTGAGGCCCAGAGATGCTGAGTGACTTACCGTAGGTCACTAGGTGCATTAGGGGTAGTCAGTTGCGGTAGCCTGGCAGTAGCCTCCATGTGATTTCCGCTTTCCTTGAGGATTCCAAATCTCGGCCTCTTACCTGGCCCTCCTCCAGGAGGAAAGGACCTCACCTTGGTCCAGGACACTAGGTGGCTCATTCCCCACGTGGGTGCTGCTGGAGCCCGGAACACCCAGACCGGGTTCGACTTGCGCGTGCGCACACGCGGCTAGCCCCCTGCCTCTTCTCCCCTTTTTCCTTCTCCTCCCCTCTCCTTACCGGCCTAGGGGAGGGGGGATACAAGAGGCGCTAGAACTTGGCCTCAGCCAATGGGCTGACGGGCCGCGGGCCCGGCCCCCTCCTTCCCTCCGGCACGGTCCAATAGAAATTTACTACAATGTTGTGGCGAACGGAGGGGGAGGGGCGCGCGCGGGCGGGCGGACTGCGGGCCCCGCCGGCCTCGCCTCGCGGAGGGAAGGCGGGAGGGCGCGCGCCAGGGCTGCTCGCTAGCTTGCTCCCTCCCTCTCTCCGCCGGTGGATTTAGTCAGTCAGCCAGCAGCAGGCGAGCCGCAGAGGGCCCGAGCTTCGGACGCCAGCGCCTCCTCCTGCCATTGTTCGTCGGGCTGTAGCAGCGGTGGGCGCGGGAGCCCGGGCCCCAGAGCCACCGGTGAGGTGAGGCGAGGCGGCGGCGGCGCGCGAGCCGGGGCGGGGGCCTTGGAGCTGTCCCCGAGGGGACGGTCCTGGCGGCCGCAGCGGCGCTGTAGCCTCTTTGTCTTCAGCCCCCCACAGGCCCCGGGCCGGGGGCGCGGGCTCTACAGCTGAGGGGCCTCGTGCGCACGCCGGGGCGCCGGGGGCTTGAGCCAGGACGCGGCCTGAGGAGCGAGAGGCGGGCGGGGAGCTGCTGCGGAAAGGGGAAGGGTTGCGTCGGGGAAGCGTTTAAAAGTTAAGCGTGGGGTGTATTTTTGACGAAGGAAAATCGGTCTCCTCTGGTCTGTCAATCTTTACACGGCGGGCAGGAACCTAGGAAGGAAACCAAATGGGGAGAATTGCAGGTTTCAGTCCGGGAAGGTGTTGGGTGCAGCCGCGGAGCGATTTCTTCATGACGAGAGAGCTGGGCCGTTCGGAGAAGTGAGGCAGAATCCGAGGGGTGGCGGGAGCCCTCGCGGGACTTTGAAGGCCTTCCCGCCACAGACACCTGCATCAGTGAGAAAAAAAAAAGAGGGCTCAAATGCTTACTCCCTGAGTCTTCACGGCTCCCAGAGAGCAAGGGGTTAAATCTCTTCTCTCGGCGTCGTGACCTCCTTTTTCAGTTCGCGCATCTGTCGGCTTGGAAATATTTCCCCGTGCTTGCTGGGCTGCCGTACCTGTGGAGAGACTGCATCTAGGCTCGCCCTCTGAGATTCATCAGCAGGCCATTCTTCCAGGGGAGGTTTTGCCAAAACAGGGTCATTCTCCCCAAGAACAGGCATTCTCTTGAGAGAAAGTGATCTCACATGAAGCAAATTGCTGACGGATTGGTTTCTGGTCACCTGATAGCGACTGTCATCCTGTTGTTTCTCTAACTGTACCCCACCATAAATGACTAGTCCGTGGAGACTTGTTTTTTGGCATGTGTTGCTCATTAGGAGATAGTCCCCATCCTCTAACCCCCACTCCCCCGCTTTTTTTTTAAGAGATGCTGAGCTTTTTTTAGTAGTCTGGGTGATTTCACAGCTGCTATTTTGTTCCTTTCTGTTTTTAGGGAAAATTGCAAGAAATGGTTGTGTCTTGTGTCTTAGATATTATTATAGTGAATTTATACTCTCTTGAGGATATACTGTATTCAAATGCTGTTGCTCATTATTTTCTGTGTTCTCAGTTACGGCAAAAATTTTAGTTGGTTTGATCCTTTTAATCGAACAAGATATTTCTTCTCCCAATTTTGTTAGTGTAGTGTTAACCCTTTTTATGGAAACTTGATGTACTCTTTATTTTCCTTTTCTGTAAATCGAAAACACAGTAAATTCTTTGCCAGCTGCAAAATTTTTGGTTTTGTAAACTAGTTTCTTGGGTGTTATTAATGTAAATCATGTAGGGTACACCACAATATTTGGCACACAGTAAGTGCTCAATAAATGGCAGGTTAAAAAATAAGATATAACTGAACATCAGATTGCCTTAGAATCAAAGTAGCTAATTCAGAGTGCTTTCTAAAAGAAGCCTATAATTAATGTAAAGCCAGGCATTATTTATATACCTGGGGAAACAAGTACAGTATATCTTTGCTACGTATTAAAAGGAGCACATTGTTGAACCCAAGTTCAGAGTGCCAACCTTCTGATTCCTCTTTCTTCAACTAATGAAACTATAATTTTTTCCTTGTATAATGGATTCAAACTTAGAAATAAATGTTTTTAATCTTTAGATCTCACCAAAATTCTCCCAACATTTCTGTTTTATACCAAATATCTTATAGTAAGTTCTTGTACAATGTGGCCCCAACCTACCTTTCCACCTTTATTCTCTTTATTCCTTGTATTCTCCAACCAAATAGAATTGCACAGTAATAACCTGTGCTTTACCATCTCTGTACTTTTGGCCATGTGGTTCCTTGTATACTTGTCATACATATTCCTCCTGACTCTTTTCAGTTCTCTTACCTGAAAAATGTTCCATATGTTGGTAAATTAAAGTGTGGGGAAAAGTACCCTATGTAGAAGAAACTTGATGGAATTTTTTGTTTTGTTTTGAATTTTTTTTTTAACTTCATTAGTATGGCCAACCAATTGAGTTGTCTTTAACTGGTGTTTCTTAAAAGGATTTAGATATATGTGTCCCACTGATGTTTGTAGCCCTTGGTGGTAGATGGCTGATAGTAGATAAAACAAACTTTTTAGGCTTCCATTCTACACAGAGCTAAAAACTCCACCAGTTGACAAGTTTAATGGTTGGAAACTCTGGCTGTCTGCCAGTGGACTAAGCTAATAGAAGAAAGTCTTTTAGGTGGATTTCTGCTTGTTTTCTGCACCTGTTCTCTTTCTTTGTGGTCTAAGGCCCAATATATTCTTAATATTTGTTAAACATCCAAATCATATTTATTGTGCACAAGTAGTAGATATGAGGAACAAACCTATGTTTTAAAGTAGGCTTTCTCTTACTGTAATATTTAAAATAACATGATACAATATTTTAATAATAACAAAATAATAAACAGATCCTCCTCTTTGCATATTTAAAAGTGCTTTAATCTTGTATCCTTTCTCTTCTTAAGAAACACTTCTAAGCAGTATCTAAATTAACAAGTGATTTTAAATGATTCCTTTCTCTTCTAAAGAAGTGGTTGTGGCATTTTGTTGAGATATGACCTATATATTTCTCCTGTTATGTTATCTTTTGTCAGCTTTGTGCCCCACATTTAGAGTTCACCAGTGTGATTTTTTCTTGTGTACAGCTTGAGTTTTACATTTTTGAAAGTTACAGAGTTAGCCTTCCATCTTTTTCCTTAGTTTATGGTCTTTTTTTTTTTTTTTTTTTTTTTAATTAGAGACAAGGTCTTACTCTGTTGCCTACATGATTGCAGTGGTGCAATCATGGTTCACTGTAACCTGGAACTCTTGGGCTCCGGGGATCCTCTAGAATAGTCTTAATTTTAAATAAATTCATATTATGAGAGAGTCTGCTTAAGATGCTATTTGGGCCGGGCACGGTGGCTCACGCCTGTAATCCTAGCACTCTGGGAGGCCGAGGTGGGAGGATCGCTCGAGGTCAGGAGTTCAAGACCAGCCTGAGCAAGAGTGAGACCCTGTCTCTACTAAAAAATAGAAAGAAATTAACCGGACAACTAAAAATATGTAGAAAAAGTTAGCCGGGCATGGTGGCGCATGCCTGTAGTCCCAGCTACTCGGGAGGCTGTGGCAGGAGGATTGCTTGAGCCCAGGAGTTTGAGGTTGCTGTGAGCTAGGCTAATGCTGTGAGCTAGACAGGATATCACTCTGTTGCCCTGGCTGGAGTGCCGTGGCATCATCATAGCTCACTGCAATCTCCTGCCTCAGCCTCCAGAGTAGCTGGGACTACAGGTGTGTGCCATCATGCCTAGCTAATTTTTTCTATTTTTTGGTCTTGAACTCTTGGCCTCAAGCAATCCTCCTGCCTTGGCCTCCCAAAGTGCTGGGATTACAGGCATGAGCCACCAAGCCCAGCTCAGCTAATTAAAAAAAAATTTTTTTTTCTTGGAAATGGGGGTCTTCTTTATGTTGCTCAGACTAGTCTTGAACTCCTTGCCTCAAGCGACCCTCGCACTTTGGTCTCCCAAAGTTCTAGGATTGAGGTGTGAGCCATTGCTCCTGGCCTCGTGGTTTTTTGAATGTACAAATTCAGTTTAATATTGGTGATCTGATTTCATAACTTTAGAATATCAGTGGCCTATTGGGGTTGAGTTTGGTTCTGAAATTTAGAGCACACATTTAGACTACAGTCTATTTCCTTGTTATCTAGGAAGCAGGACAGCACAAGTGCTGCCAGTGTATTTTTCCAAAAGTCTCATCAAATTGTGATTGGTCAAATGCATATCCAGATGTGGATTCATCACTACCTCTAAAGGATTTTTTCCCTTAATTACTTGAACATGGGATCACTTTATTTTGTTTGTGAGCTACTAAACAATAATCTTAACAACCTTTGTCTTATGAACTTTGTTTTTTTCTCTGAATAAAGCCCCTAAAGATGAAATTTTTAAAAGACACCTCTGAATTGATCAGTTACAGACCTTATTAAGGTTCTAAAATTATTGGAAATTGTTTCATTTATGATAGCTTTTGGTTAGAGGAGAGCTGGATGCCAAATATGTGTTAATTTTTAGTGTTCATTTAAGTTTCTTGGGATGTCACTGGTGGCTTACCATGTGTCCTTTTTATGAATAGATTCATGTTGTATTCAGTAAAATGCAACATAACAAAAACTCTGGAGTGCACACTGAGTTAGATTAATATTTTGATTTACTCTGCTGCTATTTAATGAATACTCAGTGAGAAGGATAAAAAAGCTATAGCAATGAGTAATATTTAGAAATTGGAGGCATTAGAAAGGAGAACTTTGATATTTTATATTTAGTGCTGATCTCATTTAGAACTAACTACCTTACTGACACTTTACTTCAAATATTGGTTTTAGGAAAGTTTAATGGGAGAATCTGATTATGATGAAAGTCTGCTTATACTTATTTTGCTGATTATTTTTATTTAAATGGGATTGTACCCACCTTGAAATGTTTGAAAATAAATTGGCTAGCTCTTTGAACTTTGGAGAAAGGTAGCCAGTATAATTCAAGGAATACTTTGAAGACTCTTTAATATCCCTTGCCCCCTAATCTTCATCAGCTTACCTCAAAGTCACCCTAAGTAAAAATGCAATCTGAGTAGAAACTGGGAGCTTCATATCCAAATATTTTATTTCTCCTTCCAATCATATTGCTATCCTTAAAAGTCCTTTCTATATAGAAATTCCAGAGCCATTGTGGCATCATATTTATTTTATTATTGCATTTATTAAGAACATTTCTCTTTGCAGTTATCTTTTATCTCCAAGATAAATCCATATGGATTAAACTGATTTTTTAATTGAATTGCTGCTTTCCTCCTTCCATGGCTGAGGACTCTGGGTCATTTCCACACAATTAATTTAGGCCCTCAACTTTCAAGGTGATCTCCATTTGTGGACATTAAATTGTTTCTGAGTTATGCTGAGTAGAGCTTGAATAGGGTTAAATCTTGGCAGAGGAGGTAGAAAGGGGAAAGATTGTCTGATGGAATGGATAGGAAATAAGACTATGGGTTTATATTGATAAATTAGATTGGAAGAAGCAGTAGATGCTCTACTAATATTTTCTATTAATATTATCTAATTCTATATCTATTAAATATATACCTATAATTCTAGTCTATTATCTATTAATAGGGACAGGAACACCTCAGTTTCTTTTTGGTAATAGGTGGAAATAATAAAATAAAATAAAATTGGATATAATATATAGTCCTGTAGTTAACTGTGATTTATAAATGCAACCTGCTTCCTCTTTGTGCAGTCTGTCTTCCACAAAAATCCTCCTAATGCAAATCAACCCTCTATGTGTAGAGGCCCTCTATGTGTCTGAATCATGGCACTGGACACAATATAGACTGAAGTTTTGATACTTTCTACATTAATATTCAGAAAACTTTTGCCCATGCATCATATTTTGATAATATCTGCATTAAACCATATCAAAGTTATGATATAAAAGTTTGAGAAACTCTCAGTGATTTAACTACATTAAAGCATAGGGTTCTTTTGAATTGGTTAAGTTTAAGCCTATAACCCACAAATGTAAGAGAAATGTATATTTTTGGTAATTTATGAGTATATAGTACTATGCCAAGGTTCAGTTGTGACTGATAAACAGCTGTTAGTGCTTACATAAATTCTTAAGTAATCCTATTAGAATCATTTTAACACAATGGGATCTTAGCAGTGTATCTTTGAGTATGTCTTATAAAGCAATGCTATTTTAATTTATATGCCAAGCATGTATTTTAATTTACCAATTAGAAGTTCTACATATTTTCAAATAAAAACATTTCACCTTAATAATACATTTAGTACGGACTGTTGAAATTCCTCCCATCCTGCACCTGCACCTCCCCCCCTCCCCCATTTTTGGCCATATGGACACAGGCAGAACTGTCAAGAGCTCCAAGGATTTAAGCCTTCAAATTTTACCTGCCAGCCATTTCAGCATGCAGTAGGGACACAT
Source organism: Varecia variegata (assembly GCA_028533085.1). Taxonomy (NCBI): domain Eukaryota; kingdom Metazoa; phylum Chordata; class Mammalia; order Primates; family Lemuridae; genus Varecia; species Varecia variegata. The sequence goes on along the minus strand of CM052444.1, from coordinate 89,844,856 downwards.
GAAGGAAGCTTAAAGTGAAGGCTTTTTTTTTGGCTACCACCCACTTGCTGTTTCTTGCCCTTTTCTCTTTTTTCAATGATTCAGAGTATTGACACTGCTGCTAGCTTACTACCTGCAGAGTCTTGCTAATCTTGATGGTATTGTATAATTATATAAAACCTTTTGCATGGTGTCATCTGATATTGTATATATGTCCTCCTACACATGTGTCTTTAGAGTAATTTCTTTCCATCTGGTGTTGGAAATGAGCTCTTTGTGAGGTTATTTTTAAATCTTGAAGCTTTTTGGCATCCTTAACACTTGAAATAACACAATTGCTTTTGGAGGCAAGAAAATCCACATAGTATATTAGTGTTTTTTTCCAGTGAAAATGTAAATAGTATTTTATTTTTAAAATCATATTTTATGTTTAGATAGTCTCCAGATAATTTTGTTATATAGGAAATAGTTGTTGCCAAGTAGATAAAGGAGAGGTACATAAGGGAAAGGAGGCCAAGAATAAGAAGCCTGTTAGAGTAGAGAGGTTTCAAAGATATTTTATTCTCTGAAGGCTTATTGTTATCCTTTTCTGAATTCTTGCAGCACGTATTTGTTATATGCTAGATTTATCATGTGTTTATTTATTTATTTAGAGATGGGGTCTTACTCTGTTACTCAGGCTGGAGTGCAGTGGCACAATCATAGCTCACAGCAGCCTTGAGCTCCTGGGCTCAAGCGATTCTCCAGCCTCAGCCTCCTGAGTAGCTGTGACTGCGGGCATGTGCCACCATGCCCAGCTAATTTTTAAAGTTTTTTTGTAGAGATGTGGTCTCGCTATGTTGCCCAGGCTGGTCTTGAAATCCTGGCCTCAAGTGATCCTCCCACCACAGCCTCTGTTGCTGGATTTACAGGTGTGAGCCACCATGCCTGGCCTGTGTTGTTTTATATTGCATATAAAATTGGTATTCCCCAATGAGATTGTCAGCCTCTGGAGAGCAGAGAGTCAATAACATGTCTTTCATTGCCCTTCCTATTCCCTCAAACGAAGATACTGTTTAGAACAGTATCTTCTAGGGGACACGTTATGGTGTAGTGAGAATGTGAATTCTAGGATAATTAAGATTTAAGACCTGGGTTATAATTTGAATTCTACTTTTGATTACCTATCTCTTTCTGTATGTGTGTGTATCATATTTTCTTGGAAAGTAAGTTGAAGATGTCATAACTCCAAAAACACTTCATATGTGTGCGGCTCCTAAGAATAAAGCTATTTTCCTACCTAACTACACCACCATTATCATACCTAAGAAAATTAACAATATTTCCAAAATATCAATCAATATCCAATCTATATTTTGATTTCCCCAATTAGATTTTTTTGTTTAAATATTTGGTTATTTCTCTTTTATTTCCTTTAATCTAGGATAATACTCACCCCCTCTTATTGTCATTGACTTTGATGAGTCCTGGTGCCAGTTGACTTGTAGAATGTCCTGTTCTAAATTTATCTGATTGTTCCCTCAAGTTTTGTTTAATTTGTTCTTCTATCTGCTTTGTTGCCTGTAAACTGGAAGTTATCTCTATAGGTTTGATTACACTTAGGTTAAACGTTTTTGGCAAGAATACTTCATAGATGATACTGTGTTTTTCATTTTGTATCACATCAGGAGGTTCGTAATGTCAGGCTGTCCCACAATTAGTGACACTAACTTTGATAACCTTGTTAAAGTGGTAACCACCAGATTTCTCCATGGTAAATGTACATTTAAAAAATTGATATGTGATAGTTATACATGTTTTTGGAGTGATACTTTAGCATATTGGTTTTAGCTTTCATTGATCTTTGGGGTTTGCAAATGAGGTCAGCTCTTGAAATTGAATTTGGAAGATTTAAATTAGGGAAGGAAAGGTATCCTTTGCTACTATATTATATAGGCTTCTCCAGATTCTTTGTAAATCTGATGTCTTATATTTTGTCCCTGCTTTGTTCCTAAAATTAGGCTTACAGGGTTATATTTTATTTAACAGTGGGACATAATCACAATAAGAATTGTATTGGCATTTGTGCTTTAAGACAATTTTGTTTTTTTTCCTTTTCTGGTGATGTACGCTTTTTATTGTGATCATTGGGTATGTGTAATTAGCCTTAACATTTTATTTCTAAACAACAGTAGATTGATAGTTCCTCTAACTTACTAAGTAACTTTTGAGTTTTTATTAATTTCTTTAATTTTAACATAAAAAGCTGATCTTTTATTAAATGTAATTCCATTTCCTAAAGATAATACCTATATGATTAAATAGAAAAGTTTGAAGTCATCTACTTAGAAAAATTTACCCAATAATTCTTTTTCTCCAGATGCTATTTTTGTTGACTTATCCTTGCTAATTTTATTATCAGTATCTTTAATATGACCATTAATGAACACTCGTTAACAAGAGATGTTCAATAGTTCATGTATTCCCTTTGGTATTTTGTAAGATTGAAAAGATTGGTATTAGGATGAATGATTGCACAATGATCATAGAATTGTGTTTAAATAAATATACTAAAGAATATATTGTCAGAGGATGAGAGTTTTTTGTTGTTGTTGTTTTTTTAATTTTTATTATGCCTACTATGGTAGGCAGCCTTTAATATGGCCCCCAAAGATCCCTGCCTCCTAATAGTCATGACTTTGTGTAATTCCTTCCGCTTGAGTGTAGGCTAGACCTAGTGACTCACTTCTAATGAACAGACTACAGCAAAAGTGATGGGGTGTCACTTCTCAGATTAGGTTACAAAAGACTGTGGCTTTTGTCTTGGGACTCTCTGACTTTCTCCCTCCCCCTAAGATCACTAGCTGCCATATCCTGAGAGCATGCAAGCTCTATCTATGGAGAGGCCCACATGTTGAAAAACCAAGGTCTATCAGTAAGCTTGGAAGCAAATCTTCTGAGGCCTGCAAGACCCATGTGAGTGATATTGGAATGAGCTTCTTTAGGTAGAGTTGAGCCTTGAGATGAATGCAAACCTGGTTGACAGTTTGACTGCAACTTAATGAGAGACCTTAAGCCAAAGTCACCCAGCTAAGCCATGACTGGATTCTGACCCACAGAAACTGTGAGATAATAAATGTTTGTTGTTTTAAGCCACCCCAAGTTTTAGGTGGTAATTTGTTGTACACCAATAGATAACTAATACATCTATCACTTAATCATGTAATAAATATTTATTATAGATTGTCTTCTATTTACCAGGGACTGTCCTAAGTACATTGGGGCATACCAGTGAATAAAATAGAAGTTTCTGTTCTCGTGGAGCTTACATTTTAGTGGGAGGGGATAAATAATAAACAAATAAACCAGGGATAAAACATAAGACATCAGACTTTAGTGAGGATTGGGGAAAGCAGACCAAGGGGACAAAGAATGAGGCAGGTGGGGTGGGTATTTTAGTTAGAGTGTCAGAGATGACCTTTCTGATAAGGTGACATTTGAGCAGAGTCCTAAATGGAGTAAGACAGTGAGCTGTGCAGGTATCTGGGGGAAGAGCAAGCATTCCAGGCAGAAGAAATAACATGCACAAAGGTTAAGTATGTTTGGTGTGTTTGAGAAACATTAATCCAGCCCAGTAAGTTGAAATAATCTAGGGGAAAATGGTAGGAATTGAGTTCAGAGAGGTTGTAGGTAGAAGGAGCAAGCTATATAGAGCCTTGTTGGCTATGTTAATGACTTTGCATTCTATTCTGAGACAAGAGTTCTTGGGAGGATTTTGAGCAGAGGAATGGCATGATCATTCATTTAATACATATTAATTGATTATATATAATAAGCAGGACCCTGTGGGTATATGTGATCACAAAATATAAAAGACATGACCAGTGCCCTAAGGAAGTTTAATGGTCAGAAATGACTGCGCGTGCACATAAAAGCTTAGGAATAGAGACTCTGTGTCATGGAAAGATACATAGTTATGGGAAAAGCACAGGTAAAACCTGGGTTAAAATTCTGGCTCTTCTACTTGGTTCAGTACATTTCAGCCACTATTTATTGGGTGCCTGTTATGTGCCATGTAAAACAATAATGTTAGTGTTTATTGATGACTTATGAGCTGGGATCTGTGCCATGTGTGTTATAGGTATGAATGACATAGGTGTTAAAGAGTGTGGCAGGCTGTGGGGCTAGAATGCGTTTTTTTTTTTTTTTTGAGACAGGGTGTCACTCTGTCACCCAGGCTAGAGTGTAGTCGTGTCATCATAGCTCACTGCAACTTCAGACGTCTGGGCTCAAGTGATCCTCTTGCCTCAGCCTCCTAATAGCTGGGACTACAGGCTCATGCCCGGCTAATTTTTCTATTTTTTTGTAGAGAGGGGATCTCACTCTTGTTCTGGTCTTGAACTCCTGACCTCAAGTGATCCTCCTGCCTCAGTCTCCCAGAGTGCTAGGATTACAGGGACGAGCCACTGTTCCCAGCTGCCTGGTTTTAAATTCTATTTGTGTCACTCTTTTCACTCTTTAGCTGGTGACTTTGGGCAAGTTAATTAACTTCTATACCTGTATTTATTCATTGTATAATACAGGCATGATAAAAATACATACTTTTTAAGGTTGTTATGATGATTAAATGAGTTAACATATGAAATATTTAGAATAGTTCCTGGCACCAGAGATAAGTGTTAGCCTAATTTTCACATTTAAGTTTCACCACAGCTCTTTGGAGTAGGTGTTAATAATCCCATTTTACATTTTAGGTAACAGGTTAAAGTTAAGTAAGCTTGTCCAAAGTTACACAACTAGTGAGTGAAAATTGGCTTCAAAGACAGCATTCTTTACTGCTACACCTATACTTGTGCCCAAGAGAGAAGTGAGGAAGGACAAATTTGGATCTATGCCTTCTCTGGTCAAAGCCAATGATTTCTTGGCTGTGTGAGGTGCACTTTGGGAGGCTGAAGTGGGAGAATCACTTGAGACCAGGAGTTTAAGACCAGCCTGAGCAACTTAGCAAGACTTGAGAATCCTGTCTCTACAAAAATAGAAAAATTAGCTGGGTGTCATGGCATGTGCCTGTAAGTCCCAGCTACTCTGGTGGCTGAGTCCAGGAGGATTGCTTGAGCCCAGGAGTTTGAGGATGCAGTGAGCTACGATGATGCCACCGCACTCTAGCCTGGGCAACAGCATGAGATCTTGTCTCAAAAAAAAAAAAAAAAAAAAAAGCCAGTGATTTATTAATAATTGTGATCTTGTGAAAGTACTTTTCTGTGCCTCAGTTTCTTCTGTGAAATGAGCATGATACCTACATTACAGAGAATACATAGTAATAAGAAACAACAAATCTTGCAGTGTGCCTGTCACGTAGAGGTACTTAGTGAATGTTTATAAGTAAAGTAATTATAAGTAAATGTTAGTCTTCCTTTCCCTTTGATAAAATCTGACTTCGTGGATAGGTTTGGAATGTGTTACTTAAAAAAACATTCTGACCTCATGGAGATAGAGGAGAATCATCTTTGGTTAAGAAGAATAATTTTTGCATCTTGACCCATAAATTGGAATCTGTGTCTTTATGATTATTATGTTTAAATATATATTATATAGCTTAATAGAAAGGATATGGTTTTGTCTAGTGATCTTTGGATTTGATCCAGACTTATACTACAACATTTTTAAGCCCTCAACACAAGGGTTTGTAAAAAAAAAAAAAAAAGAAAAAGAAAAAAAAAAATTAAGCCTGTGTATGAGTTTTCTAAAGACCCATTTCACAGCAAATCTGGCTTCATAGCTTCATTTCCGGGTGTGTAGGACACAGTCATGTGGTTGATATCCCCATTGTTGCTTTTATCTTTCGCAGCAGATGTGAAAGTAAACATACAAGGTTGAAAAACAGGAAGAGGTTTTAGTTGGGAGGGTGTTTTTGAAAGGGAACTTGTACATAAGTGACCTGAAATCTGAAGTGCCTTGAATTTTTGTGACTTTTAGCAGTTACAAAAAGATATTATACCTCATTGTTGTAAAGTAAATAAAAAAACCAAATGATTTTGCAGTTTGATGAATTCATGAATTTGCATATATTTTTGCTTTTATACATTTTTGGAGAAGTATTATGTTCTTTTTGACTGAAACAGAACTGATGAATAATTTTATTATTCCCCCAATTCTGGGTTCTTTTACCTATCGAATAATTTTTCAATAAGGAAATGTGGAGTTTTTTGTTGTTATTTGATATTTACTCTAATATCATTACACTTGAACTTCCTCAAAAACTAAAACTTAAGATAGCATTTTTCTACTTGGCTCTATAGTCTCTGTTCCCAAAGAAGGGAATTAACACATTGAATGCTAGCTATGTGTCAGATACTCCTCTCTGAATATGCTTACTAATTTAAATAATTCCATCTTTGACATCCAATCCACAATGAGTTTTTATTTTTGGTGAAATCCATCCCTCCCCCTATTTCCTTCCTTCTTTCCCTTTCTTCCTTATTGTTCCTCCTTCTCTTAAATGATTCTCTTTCATTCTTTTGCTGACCAGTTTTCTGTTAATAGCATATTGGGGAGGCAGCATGATGTAGCAGCCAGTAAGGATATGGGTTTTGGAGTCAGATAGACCTGGGTTTACAGTAAGGTTTTGCTTTTGACAGGAAAAAACTGCTTTCTATCTCAATAAATAAAAGCCAGGGTCCTCCAGAGTTGGCTTTTGAAAGAGATTCTGCAGGTGGGGTGGAGTAATTGGAGCTCACAGCAAAGACTTTTGTTCCTAAAGATTCACCTTCCCCTGGGGAATCCCTTACTGACCTCAAGAAGTGCAGCTTTCTCTTTAATTTTCTGTCCCAGAGGAGAGTCTTCTCTTAATACTCCTGCAGTACACAGCTGAGACCAGGCTGGAACATTTGGTACTTTACTAAAGGCTCAGAGATGAAAAAGGGAAACAAGCACAGAGTTACTAGTATGCTTTTATATCATCTGGCTCACAAGATAAAACTCACTCTTCAGTTTGTGGCTGTATATTGGGATACTTCCCCTCCTTGACCCACAACACTTATGTTTTCAGTGTCAGAAGCCATCTTTAAATCTTCTACCTGGGAGTGTCTCCAACACATCCAGATTGCTGTAAACACAGAGGAGAAGGCACAGTGAAAAAAAGTGTTCTCTATATTGCCAGCCTATGGTTGTATCTGAGAGAGGACCCACTTCTTGCATGTGATCAATACCAGGTCTAAACAACCCCTAGGGGAGTCCACAGTTACCCACAGAATATCTAATTACTATTTACAGAAGAGAAACACAAACAGTAGAGGGGTGTTAGGGTAGAGGTAGGGAAGTCTTCCTTGTAACCATTTACCCTGGATCCTATAATCTGTGATTATAGCTCAGTAATTTGGCACAAAATAGCTTTCAATAAATATTCGCTTCCTATTCTTTGAATCTTAAGACCATTTGACACCTAAGGAGCAGCTATTTAGTTTGTTGGAGTTTATCTCTGAGTGTTTTGCTTGAGAAGATCCTACTCAGGTCCCAAGTTAGGCTGAGGACAGTGGTAATAAACACAGGTTGGTGTGATCAAGATGGAACACCTGGTGCCCTGAGCAGACTGAGTTTAAATGTTAAAGGAGTATCCTGTGTTATCTAGAACCTTAATTATGGAAGGAGATATAGAAATAGGTTATTGATATAAGGTCTCTGGACTTGTTTTTTTCCTTCTTGAGACAGGATCTTGCTATAGTGCCCAGGCTAGTCTTGAACTCCTGAGCTCAAGTTATCCTTGGACCTCAGTCTCCTGAGTAGCTGGGATTATAGGCGTGAGCCACAGAGACTGGCTTCCCTGGGCTTGTTTCTAAGATAGGAAAAGTATAACATAATCAAAGACCTTTGGAGTCACAAATCTGGCTTAGAATCCTGGCTCTGAAACTGACTAGCTATTCATTTTTAGACAAGTTACTTACTCTCCCTGCATATTAGCTTCTTCATCTGTTAAATTTATATAACATTTAACATGATATACCTACTTTTTAGAACTGCTGAAAAGGTTAGAAATAATATTTCATATGCTTAATATATTGCCCATCACAGAGTTTGTTCTTAATGAGTGGGAACTGATTATTATTATTATTTTAAATGACATTCCTTTGTGTCTACCTTGTACTTCATTTTATATATGCTCTGGCCTTAGCTTTTTAAAACACCTTTATTGAGATAATTAACATACCATATGATTTACCCATTTAAACTGTACAATTAAATATTTTTTAGTGTGTTCACAGGGTTGTGCAGCTATCACCTCAATCTAATTTATTTCTGTTTTTATTTTTTTGAGACAAGAGTCTCACTCTGTTGCCCCAGGTAGAGTGCAGTGGCCTCATCGTAGCTCACTGCAACCTCAACTCCTAGGCTCAAGCAATCTTCCTGCCTCAGCCTCTTGAGTAGCTGGGACTACAAGTGTGTGTCATGACGCCTGGCTAACTTTTCTATTTTTAGTAGAGATGGAGTCTTGCTCTTTCTCAGGCTGGTCTTGAACTTCTGAGCTCAAGCAATCCCACCTCAGCCTCCCACAGTACTGAGATTACAGGCGTGAGCCACTGCACCCAGCCGACCTCATTCTAATTTTTGAACATTTTCTTTTTTTTAATTCTCTCCTTGGATTGAATAATTTTTCAACATTTTCATCCCCCTGAAAAGAAACTCCATATCCATTAACAGTCATTCCCTATTCCCACATTGCAACCCCAGTCTTAGGCAAGTACTATTTTATGTCTCTATAGATTTGCCTATTCTGGATATTTCATATAAATGGAATCATATAATATGTGACCTTTTGTAATTGGCTTCTTTCACTTAGCATGTTTTCTGGGTTCATTCATGTGGTAGCATGTATCATCACTTCATTCCTTTTTAAAAAATTTTTTTTTATTTCAGCATATTATAGGGGTACAAATGTTTAGGTTACATATATTGCTTTTGTCCCACCTGAGTCAGAGCTTCAAGTGTGTCCATCCCCCAGACAGTGGGCACCGCACCCATTAGGTGTGTATATACCCATCCCCTCCTCCTCCCGCATCTGCCCAACACCCAATGAAATTACTATAGGTGCACTTAAGTGCTGATCAGTTAATACCAATTTGATGGTGAGTACATGTGGTGCTTGTTTTTCCATTCTTGTGATACTTCACTTAGTAGAATGGGCTCCAGCTCTATCCAGGATAATACAAGAGGTGCTAGATCACCATTGTTTTTTGTGGCTGAGTAGAACTCCATGGTATACATATACCACATTTTATTAATCCACTCATGTATTGATGGGCACTTGGGTTGTTTCCACATCTTTGCAATTGCAAATTATGCTGCTATAAATGTTCTAGTGCAGACGTCTTTTTTATAGAATGTCTTTTGTTCCTTTGGGTAAATGCCTGGTAATGGGATTGCTGGATCAAATGGTAGTTCTACTTGTAGCTCTTTGAGGTGTCTCCATATTACTTTCCACAGAGATTGTACTAGTTTGCAGTCCCACCAGCAGTGTATGAGTGTTCCTATCTTTCCACATGCACACCAACATTTATTGTTTTGGGACTTTTTGATAAAGACTATTCTCACTGGAGATACATGTTATCTCATTGTGGTTTTGATTTGCATTTCCCTGATGATTAGAGATGTTGAGCATTTTTTCATATATTTCTTGGCCATTAGTCTATCTTCTTTTGAAAAGTTTCTGTTCATGTCCTTTGCCCACTTTTTGATAGGGTTGTTTGATTTTTTCTTGCTGATTTTCCTTCCTTTTTATTGCTTAATAATATTCCATTGTGTGGATATACTACATTTTATTTATCTAGTCATTAGTTTAATGGACATTTGGGTTGCTTCTACTTTCTATTATGAATAATGCTATGAAGATTTATGCTCAAGTTTTTGTGTAAACATATGTTTTTATTTCTCCTGGGTATATACCTAGGAGTGGAATTTCTAGGTTATGTGGTAACTCTATGTTAACATTTTGAGGAACTGTCCTTGGCTGTTTTTTAAACCCTTTTTTTTCTCTTTGATTTGCATGGTCCCCTGTTTTCTGTCAGCCATGTTCACTGTGAGTTACCAACAGCTTGCTGAACCATTTTTGATTATGTTCTCACTGTGTAACTGTATCCCATCTTGCTTAAGTAGATAATGTCATTGCAAATGAATCTGTTTTTCTTTTTTTCTTTTTTATTATTTTTTTATATAATAATAATTTAATATTTTCTTTTTTCTTTTTTGATTTTTGCTTCTTATTACCTGCCACTTCAAGGAAGAGAATCTTTTTTTCTATAGTTTATCACCTATCCATGAGATGTTCTTTTCCATTTCATCACCTTTTTTACTCTGGCTGATTATGGTTTTAAGAAATAAATGTTCTTAATAAAATTCCACTGCGATTTAATCCATGTCATGGTATATTGTACCTTGAAATGAATAATACCCAAGGTCTGTGATAGGAGGAGAGATTTTTAAACATACTTTTAACATATGATACTGAAAGTATGAGGCAGGCTAAATTATTCTACCAGTATTCAAAATGCTTAATAACAGGGACTTTTTAAGAAAAAGAATACAAAATTAGAGATGAATGCAAATATTTATTTAGAATGAGAAGATCACAACAAATTACATATTTTAAAAAGCTGAAAAATAGCACAAGTATCATAAAATTTGGAAAAGTATTAATGGCATAACATTTTTATTAATTGATACAGTGTTATAGTTCTTTTTTTCCTATATTTTTTGGCTCCATACTCCTCGAAAGATTTTTGTATTATGATTTTGTAACATCATTTTCAATAGTGACAATAGATAATTCCGTCTTTCCTCTAGCATGGTGGCCTCTGCAGGGGCAAGTACAAATGAGGTCCCTGAAGCTTAAGCTTCTTTAGTTTCACAGTAAATCCACCTCTGCATAGTAAATAATCTTAAGAGATGAACCCCAGAGGTTATAATATGCCTATTCTTGTGTTCTAATCATTGATTGCAATTGTGTGATTATTGTAAGTTGCTTCATGTGAATCATTCTTTCTTGAATTTAATGTTCCGTTAAAAACTTTTGTACTTGTTATAATATCTTTTCTTCTGGGAGCCAAAGGCTCCTTTTTTTTTAAACACTTCTCTTCTCACCTCTCTTTTAAAAAAAATGCAGATATCTTTCTTTCCCAGATAGTTCATTTTAGTGTTAGCATGGGGATAAAAAACAGGCCTAGCCTGAGTTTGATGTGGCCATATATTTTTCAGCCTGAGATCTGTCTCCTTTATTCAGTTTCAGACTACATACTTTCTTTTCTCAGGCTCTCAGTACATTTTCTCTTTCATGTCAACTTTAATTCTGTTTCTCTCTTCTTTTAGTAGTAGTGAAAATCAAGTACAGTATTAAAAAGCCATATTCTCTGCAAATCACTTAGAAGTAAACTTGTTCCCTGATAGTATGACCTTGACATCTATCATTAATATTATCGGTCATTTAACAGTTTTATTTTTGGGGTGGCTTTCTGGTGGCCAAGGGTTTACAGCAATGTAGTTAAGAAAATGTCAATGTGTATACTAGTCTTTCTACCTCAGTGAATGTCTGAAGATTCTCATAATTTAAAAAGTACTTCTTCAGAGAGAATACAAAGAGAGAGATTGAAGTTAGCAAGCAGTGACAAGGGTTTACAAAAAGGACAGAGAAATACGAGAAGTTTTGACAGAAATGACAGAAGAACTAAAACTTTTTTCTAAGACACACACTCTTGTTTTATAAATAAATATCTAGACATTTTGTTAGATTTTTAAATAGCTCAGTTGGCAATTTAAATATTGAGAGCACAACACAGATTTTGAGCTGAATATATTCTGCAAATATACAATTATTTTGTATATTTGATTTTTTTAATCTTGTCTTTTATATATTTTTTTCTTTAACATTTGAGCTTGAATCAATAAAAGGCCATATCAGAAAAGCATTTTGTGTCTATACTTCCCAAGGTGATCTACAGATTCAATGCAATCCCTATTAAGTTACCAACATCATTTTTCACAGATATAGAAAAAATAATCTTACGCTTTGTATGGAACCAGAGAAGACCCCGTATAGCAAAAACGATTTTAAGAAATAAAAACAAAATGGGAGGTATTAATTTGCCAGACTTCAAACTATACTACAAGGC
>CM052444.1:89810503-89832243 GCA_028533085.1 Varecia variegata | reverse complement strand
TCAGTAAAATGAGACTGGGAGAGGTAAAATAACTTGTCCAAGGTCATGCAGCTATTAACTGGGGATGCTAAGACTTAAACTCATGTTTAGCTATCTTCAAAACTGGTGTATAGCATGATCATTAGATTTGGTGCTCCCTTCTATTACGGCTAGGATAGTGGTAAACTTTAATTTTATCCTATTCAGATTTTCACAAGTCATAATTTATTATAATCTATTATTGAACTTTTACTATGGTGTTCTTATGTAACATTTTTGGGTGAAATCATACGAAAGTTAATTATACCCTATTTCAGTATTTCTTAAACTTTAATGTGCATACAAATTACCTGGGAATCTTGTTAAAATGTGGATTTTGATACAGTAGGTTTGGAGTGGGGCTTGGGTTCTGCAGTCTAGCATGTCCTAGGTGATGCCTCTTCTGTTGGTCTGGGCCATACTTTGGGTGACAAGGCTACTGTTAAGTGAGGGAACATCTTTTTTAAGATGATGGAAATGAAAAGTGAGAAATCCAGGCATAGAACGGACTGAGGAAACATCTTGTTTTCACCATAATTTTTGCTAAGGATGTTGCTGAAAGTCTATTGAGATTCTTGCTCTAATATTACTAGGTTTTGGTACTTTTTGTTATTTTTTTTTAATTTTTAAGTTTTTAAAATTTTTTATTTTTTTCCTTTTAAAATCAAATGTGAACAAAAGTACCTTTTGTTATAATGCATATTTGGGAAACATACTTGAAGCGTTAAAGAGGAATCAAGAGCAAAGGTAATTCCTACCGTGTGCCAGAACCTGCTTTGAATACTTTCCATTGAAATTTTCATTATTGATTTACTTTTTGGAATAAAGAGTCCATCTTAACCTTAATTATGAAACTCTTAGTGTATAGAACTGACTCTTACTTACATGAATTAGTATTTTTTCCTTGGTGAAATACTTGACTAACCTTAAAGAGTTTCTTCCTCTGGTCCTTTATCAGTTCTAGAGGGAATTGATACTATTATTATATAGAAATTTAGTTCTCAAAGTTTTTTGTGTTGGGCGTAAGGGTGGGGAGCACTTTGTGATTAGATTTTTACAGTTATTTAATTTGGGGACATAACTTACATATAGTGAAATATACAGATATTAAAGTGAACAGTGAGTTTTGACAAGTGCATATACCTGTGTAACCCCCATCCCTATTGATATAGAACAGTTGTTCTCAAACTCTAGTTTGCATCAAAATCACCTGTACAGGTAGCCTTGCAGACATTGCAGAGTTCTTACATACTCTTTACCCAGCTTCTCCTAACATCTTTTATAACCTTGGTACATTTATCAAAACTAAGAAATTAACACTTGTACAATACTATAAACTGCAGACTTTATTTCAGTTTTCACTACAGACTTTATTTCAATCTCCCTGTTTTTTCCACTATTTTTTTCTGTTCCAGGATTCAATCTAGGATACCACACTGCATTTAGTGGTTATGTCTTTCATAATCTCATCTAATTTGTGACAGTTTGTCATTCTTTCCTTGCCTTTCATGACTTTGATACTTTTAAAGAGTACCACGTATTTTGTAGAATGTCTCTCAATTTTGAGTTTGTCTGATTTTTTTCCCCCGTGATTACGTAGGTTGTAGATTTTTGGGAAGAATACCACTGAGGTGATATATCCTTCTCATCACATCATGTCGGGGGGATATGATGTCAGTATTTATCAATACTGGTTAAGGTAGTGTCTGCCAGTTTTCTCCACTTTTAAGTTTTTCCTTTCCATATTCTTTCCCTAGGAAGCTAGTCAGTAAGCCCAGCCCACATTCAAGGGGAAAAGGAATCAAGTCCCACTTCCTCAAGGAAAGAGTATCAAAGAATTTATGCATATATGTTAAAATCATCACAGTAATAAATATTTTGGGAGAGATATTTTAAAGTTATACAGAATCATGTTTCTCCTTAAAGCTTCACAGACTAATTTTTATATTTGTCAGTGATCTTGCCTGCAATAATTATTACTGTGGGGCTCTAATGGTGATTTTCTATTTTGAGAGGGCTTTTAAAAACTGATTGCTGGACCCCACCCTCAGAGTTTCTGATTCAGTAAGTCTGGAGTGGGGCCTGAGAATTTGCATTTCTGACAGTTCCCAGTGATGCCAATGATGCTGGGGATTTTAGAACCATTGATATAGAGCATTATCATAATCCCAGAGTGTTCTCTCATGTCCCTTCCCAGTTAATCCCTGCCCATCCACAGTTCTGATTTTAATGTAATTACATTATAAACATAATCTCTTTTTAGGAAAAACCAACTTATGAAAATCCAAGTTTTTGAAAAAATAAATTAGGAGGAATTGATTTTTATCAAAAAAGGATTCCTTTCATTTTCTTCTGAAAACTTTTGCACTTGTATGTGACATATCTTGTGCTGCCTTCTATCATTTTACCTGTATCTAACATATTTCAAACGAGATTGTAAATTTAAGTGTAAAGACTTAGTCTTCTACTTTGTCATATTCCTTATAGCACCAAGCTTAGACATGGTCAATATGTATGACTGATAGATTTAAAAAGGTCTTTTTTGTTTGTTTTTGTTTTCCTTGCTCCTATTATTAAATGTTGAAATATCCAAATGATTGTCATTTTGATTTCTTTTCTACTTTATTTTTAACCAACTAAACCAGCAGGTAATGATGAATGATATATCACTGATTCTTATCAGAGACAGTGTTCTATGCTAAAATTGTGACCAAGACAGACTAATTTTACTTAGTGTGTAAAAAGGAACCCTTTTACATATTGAGAAACTCTTTGACTTTTCCTCTGTATTTCATCTTCTGTTTCTCTAAGATTTTATCTATTCTTAAAGGTTCTACTACTACCCGAAACAGTTGACTCTTGGATCTACGTTTTCCGTAGGATCTACATTTTCCATTGCTGACTCCTATATTCCAGTTCTGTTTTTGCACTCCCAGTGGGATAATTCCACTTGAATATTTTATGTCATCACTTCTCTCCACCATTCATCTGTACAGTAGTTTATTCTTTGCCAGTCATTGGATTAGAAATGAGGGTTTCAGAGGTGGACAAGACACACTTTCTATTCCCAAGGAAACCACCAGTCATAGTGGGAATAGCTGTGTAAGGAGGTATGCAAAGGACATCATGAGATTACAAGGAGAAAAATCAGGAAAGGCAAGCAAATTCTACCAGGGAAAAGGGAGTGGCTAGGGATGGCCTTCCAAGTAGGAGATGACTATCAGTAGATTCTTTTTTTTTTTTTCCTTTGAGAAAGAGTCTCACTCTGTAGCATGATCATAGCTAGAATACAGTAGCATGATCATAGCTCACTGCAACCTTGAACTCCTGGGCTCAAGTGATCCTCCTGCCTCAGCCTCCTGAGTAGCTGGGACTTATAGGCATGTGCCACCACACCTGGCTGATTTTTCTATTTTTTGTAGAGACAGGGTCTTGCTCTTGCTCAGGGTGGTCTCGAACTCCTGGCCTCAAGCAATCCTCCCGCCTTGGCTTCCCAGAGTCCTAGGATTATAGGTGTGAGCTACCATTCCTGGCCTGTCAGTAGATTCTTGAAGGACAGGTGGGAATTAGGCCAATTGGAAGGGGGTGTGTGTGAAGAGCTTTTCAGACAGGGAACTCTAAGTACAAAGCCATGAAAGGGAGAAACATAATGGCATGTTAGGAGAATTTTGAGTAATTCCCTGTCCCAGAGAACATGATGTAGAGAGAGAAATGAAGTAGTGAGAAGTCAGATCATGAAGAGTCATGGATGCTATTATTAAGAGGTTTAGATTTTATTCTGAAACAGATGGTGATCCGCAGAAAATTTTATATAGGGGAATGCCATAAGCAGATTATATTACTGAAAGATTATTCTGGTGGCTCTCTGGAGGATGAATGGGAGAGGACTGAAACTGGAAGTGGGAAGACCAAATAGAAGGCTATTGTGTTAAACCAGAACAAAGATTATTGGGTCCTGAACCTACAGAGTGGCAGTAGAAGGGACTAAGTTAAGAGATATTTAGGAGTTAGGTTAAATTTCACTTGCAGATGCATTGACTGTATGAAGTAAGGCCAAGGACATCCAGGTTTAGGGCTTATAATTAGGTTTGCTTGTTGCATAACTTGAACATTCTGCCTCTTTGTAATTAATACTCAGTACCTTTGCAATTTCTTGTTTAATTTCTATTTTCCTTCCTAGACTGTAAGACTACAAGAGCAAGGACCACATCTGTTTTACCCATTTTTAAATTCTTAGTGACCAGCTTAGTGGTGCCTATTTGACAGAATACCAAATTATCATAACATGTAGTGTGGAGTCAAATAATGAGGAAGAATGGGGTGTAAGTCCAATGAGATAAAATGGTTCTAGGCAGGTTTTATTAGATGAGTATTAGGAGGAAGAATTCACTGTTTGTAGTGAATTTATACTGAGTTAGGTAAGAGATACTTGTCAAGAGTCACCTAAGCTACAGTACTAATTTATCAGTAGTGATAGTTTTTCTGCAAAGAAAATCCATAGAAATAAATTATCTAAAATGTCTTTTCCCCTGATTATACAATATGGAGTTTTAGAAAATTTGTGTGATAAAAAAAGTATAAAGACAAAACTAAAAACTACCCATAATCCTATCAGTCAGTGATATAAGGTCATTAAATATGAGATGTCCGATTTCGAATCACAAGTTTAGTTTATTATATCTTAAACAAGAAACCGTACAATTAATCAAAGTATGTATGTAAACTATCAACACAGTTTTGTCATCTTAACGGTAGCTTGTTTATGCCAGCAGCAAAGAAGCCTGGAGAGTGAGTGGCGATGAAATCCTGAAAGGTGTTTTCTACAGCTTGTTGAGAATTGAATATTTTTTCTCGTAAGAAGTGGTCCAAAATCTGGAAGAAGTGGTAGTGAGTTGGTGTAGGGTCTGGTGTATACAGTGGATGACAGAGAGTTTCTGAGTCTGTTCTGTGTAATTTGAGCAGCATTGTTTGTGCTGCTTATGTGGTTGAGCCTTGTCTTGTAAGAGGATTGGCCTGTCTCTATGGACCAGTCTCGGCTGTTTTAACCACAAACATCCTTATCATTTCGTCCAGTTGGTTGTAGCAGACATCCATTGCAATCGACTGACTAGGTTTTATGAAGCTGTAGTGGATAATACCAGCACTGGACCACCAAACAGACACCATTAGATTTTTTGATGAATATTTGGTTTTGTCCTTTGTTTCAGCACTTTATCCAGTCATTATGCCTAACACTTGTGACTGTTAAAAAGAATCTGTTTTTTATGACATGTAACGATACAGTGTAGAAATGGTTTGTCTTTATGTCATGACAGCAAAAAAGGGCAATCTTTGGGATGATTTTTCTTTTGACTTTTGTTTAATTTATGGTACCTATCTATCCAGCTTCTTTACCTTGTTGATTTGTTTTAAATGGTCTAATGTTGGAATAGTAATGTCAAACCTTGTTGTTAATTTATGTGTAGGTTGAGATGAATTCGCTTCCACTGCGGTTTTTAGTTTATCATTATCTACCTTGGTCTCAAGTTGTCCATGTGGCTCATTTTTAAGATTAAAATTGCCAGAACAGAACTTTTTAAACCACTGATGTACTGTGTATTCATTAGCCATATCCTTTCCAAACACTTTGTTGATATTTTGATCTATCTGTATTGTATTGGTTTTATGACAGAACTCATATTTGAAAACAATATGAATTTTTGACTTATCTATGGTTGTACAAAAATTGTTCTTAAAAAATTTGAAAGATAATCATAAGTCAAAATAGAAGTGTCGAAGTGAAATGTCACAGGTATTAACTGTCAAACTTAGTTCTTAAGAAAATCAGACATTTCATACTTAATAACCTAATACCACCACAAACCTTTTGCTGTTACTTCTTTCTGACCTTTTATAAATTTTTCATTTGATGAGGTATAGCGATAGCAAAAAACCAAAATGTTTTTCCTATTTTCACAGTCAACACAATACTTCTGACACCAGATGTGTGGGGTGGTTTTCCCCATACACCAATCACACAGTTCTCCAGTGGACACCAGCTGAGTGTCCTGTAATTCAATTCAATTCTGACACTATCCACTTGGAGATAGGATCAGATCCACAGATTAAGGGTTCAGTCCCACACTACTGCCCCCTACTTCAGATGCCAGTTGCAGGCCCCAGGTTGTGACCTGTGTTTCTGACCAACTGGTTATAAATTGGGGTTCCCACAACCCTTTCTTTGGATTTGATTAATTTGGTAGAAAGGCTAACAGAATTCAGGAAATACTATACTTATGTTTACCCATTAATTATAAAGGATATTACAAAGGATACAGATGAACAGCCGGATTGAAGAGATGCATTGGGCAAAGTATGGGGAAAAGTGCATGGAGCTTCCTTGTACTCTTTGGGCACACTACCCTCCAGGAACTATCATGCGTAGTCATGATTGATTTTATCATTGGCCATTGGTGATATGCTCAACCATCAGCCCCACTCCCTTCCTAGGAGGTGGGAGTTGGTGGGACTGAAAGTTCCAACCCTCTAAACACAGGGTTCTTTCCCCTGGCAACCAGCCACCATCCCAAGGCCATCCAAAAGCCCCTGCTATTAGTCATCTCATTAGCATATGAAGAGACAGATCACTTTGGAGATTCCAAGAGTTTTAGGAGCTATGTGCCAGGAGCAGAGACCAAATATATATTTCTTCTTATATACCAATATTACATGAGTTAATATGGAACTTTATGGATTTCATTCCCCAAACCCTTCCCACTTTGATTTCATTGGGAAATCTTACCTTTGTTCTTTTAATTGTAATAGAAATATTAATTGAGTTTATTGGAAGAAAAGAGAAAAAAAAAAGTTCCTTTCCTACTTACATACCAGGATCATGAATTTCAACTCTGGTCAGTGAAACAAACAGAATATGATGTTAATTTGGCAAGAGCTTTCGATTATAACAGTTACTTTGATTCTAAGAAAGATAATCAAGATTTCAAAACTAATTTTAAAAACCATAATATAATTCTGTTTACAAATCTTTAAATTTTATAGTAATACTTTACCATCTAAAGTAGTTCTTACTAATAATGATATGAACTAATTGGCTCTGATTAAGCTGTCATTGACTTTATGACCACGAAGTCCCTCTTGGTACTTGCTTAGTTATCTGGCGAAAATCACAGGCAGACAATTTTTGGATAATAGGTGTTCCTGAATAGAATTGCACCTGGAACATAATTCTTCTCTTTCTCTCTCTCTCTTTTTGTCATATTGTTAAAAACAGTGTGTATCTCTTTATGGATGTCCCTGTCACATAAAGGAGTTGAGTTAATGTTTGTGATCATAACTACTTCATATTTGCCATTTAGAATTTTTAAATTGATGATTTTTTAAAGGAGTTATGTCACCAAACCAAAATATTTAATAGTATAAATGCAAATAGATGTAAAAAGATATCTTTTACACTGTAACCGTAGCATCACCCTAAAGGAAGAAAAGGAGTTTCATAACTCTAAAGGAAGAAAGGTATTATGGACCAGTAGAATATATTATATATATATATATAGGTATTTAATGTTCTGTTTTAAAATTTTCGTTAGGTTAGAAAATGGGCCAAAGTTGTTGGATTGTTGTGCATTTTGAGGCTAATGTCGGAAGATTATGTGTTTGCTGCTGCATATTTCCCTTGTCTGTTTTGGTGGGGTTCCTTAAATAGATTTGGCAACAAAATTAGAAAATATTTTGTCTCTTTTTTTTTCTTTCTTCTTTTTTATCTCCGTATCTTAGGCAGATAACAAAATTAGAAAATAAATTTGCTTTCAATGATACAAAATCCTGTTGGGCTGGCTGAATTAGATTAACATTTAAAATTAGTCAAGATTTGCCAGAAACATTGTAGTAGTGCTGATTTAATATCGCCTTGTTTTGCAAGGTGGCCCTAGGCTGCTATTGTACTTGTGAATTAGTCAGAATGTCCCAACTATGACAGGAGAGTGGACATTGTGTGATGTATGGAAAATTCATCTTTGAAGAAAATGAGTTTATTTCTTTCAAATAGATATTGTGAATGAAAGAGTGAAAATGGTGCTTACACAGATTTGGGTTTTTGACAATGTGTAAAGTTTTATTCCTTTAGTAAATGTTTGTTTTTACTAATAGAAATAATACTTTTATGATGGAAAAGAACCTTAAAGTTGGTTTATTTCAATTTCTCATTCAAAACAAATTTCCTACTATAACACCTATCCATAGCCAGTTTGATTGGAACTTGACAAAATGTAGATGTAAACAATTTAGGATAACTAGGTATGATGTGAAAATTTTGGATATTTTATATTTTAGACCCAACTTTTTATTTTGGTCTGTTGATTTCCACTAGATGAAATTTGGGGATTTGTGTAATGTGTAAATAATTGCAACATGAATAATACTTGATTACTTGAAATAGTGATTCTACTTTTCATTTCATTAAAGCAACAACTGCCTTTTGTTTCATGCCTATGCTCCTCCCTCCCCCAATATTTAGCATGTAACTTTGACCAATAAAGATAAAATTATGAAGAAGACAGTTAGCTAGTTTAAATCCCAAAGGGCTGTCCTGGGGTTCACTGGCCTAGTTCATGTTGTTTGATGTATTAAAGACATTTATAAGGACAAACAAGGTGTTAGCAAACAGGTCAGGTGTTTTATATTTTTAATATGGAATGAAGTAAACTCATACAAAAGGAGAGAGATGGAGAAGCCTACATTATGGCTGAAAGAAAATATCCTGTGCATAGAGTGAATATGCACCCGTATGGTGGAACAACAAAAAGGGAGCAAGGGAGGGTGCATAACTTTTCAGAAATGAGAATGGAGGAGCAAACAGGTATGGGAAGGCCAAATTAATGGATCAGTGTAACTGTAAATTCTTTGCTTACTTATAAATCTTAAATAGGCCTCCTAATCCCTGGAGGATGAATGGCTTTCTTTTTGTTAGATGCCGCTACTAAACTCTTCTAGTATATGGATGCCATCATTCTAGATATACCACAGAATAATAGCTTGGCCATGTTAGTGTTTAACTTCAGGATATTTTATATTAATTCTTGTTAATTAGCTAAATTGTTTCAATTATGTTAGTCCACTGAATAGAATGCATTTTGGTTTGTTACAAATTGAAATGTGTTTTTTTCATGTTCTCTGCTATTTGCTTTTTTCAGTCTATGTTTCTAAGAAATTCATTTATTTTTGCAGGTAGCTAGCTGTAGTTAATTCACTTTTACTCTGGTATAATATTCCATTGTATGATTATTCCATAATTAATTAATTTATTTTCCTGGTGGTAGACATTGCAATGCTGCAATGAACATTCATGTACATGTCTTCATATATGTGTGCATGATGGATGTGTAGGCATATGTGAGCATCTCAAAGTTTCTTTAAGGTAGATACTTAGGAGTAGAATTGCTGATTCGTAGAGTACATGTTCGGCCTTACAAGATAATATCAGATATGGTACTAAACATTAGCATTTCACTTAATAATCAGAATAACCCATAACTATTAACAGTTTAATAAGGAAACAATGGCTTAGAGATGTCATGTATCCAAAAAGCCACATAGGTACCAAGTGGCTGAACAAGTTCAGACCCATGTTTGTTTAACTTTAGGGCCAGACTTTTGATCAATAAGCTATTTTGCCTTTCTGTGGTAAGTATCCATAACCAGGCTTGAGATATACTATAATTAGGATGCTTTTTAGTGTGAACATTTAGGTCATAGATCTATATTCGAGAGTAAAATCTATGTATATTTAATAAACAAAAAACTTTCTTGGTCCTATGAATTCAGGATCCCAGTCTCCTAAACTTATGCTCTGTTAACCTTAACATATGGCTTCTATTTTGAAGGTCACAAGATGGCTGCTGTCACCCAGACAGCCATCTGCATTCTAGGCAAGAAGGAAGCAGGGGGAAGGGCAGAAGGCCAAAGGGCAGTGACTTCCATTTATATCCTACTGGCTGCCTCTGTCTGTAAGGAGAGCTGGAAGATGTAGCCTTTTATGGGAACATTCTGCTCTTAATTATACGGGAATTTTGATAGTAAGAAAAAGGGAGAGACATCTTAGATAGGCATCTAGCAGTTTCTGCACAGTTATATCAAGGCCAGGTGAAGATATATAACCCTCTTCAATTTACCAAGGATGGTATTATAGTTATTGGTTTTTAATTATTGAGAAAATGTATAAAAACTGAGTTCTACATATAATTAATAATAAGGTTGGTCCTGATATCAGGTTGAACATTGGGTTGAACCATATGAAATTTTTATTTTTACATTATTACAATGTATTGGTGCTTAGAAATAGGAGCAGAGATTGAGCAAAAAAGATACCAGAAAATGAGGTGATTTGATGTGTGTCAGAGGATTTGAAGCAGGAGACTGAAAGTAGTACAGCAATAGAATATCTGATCAAGTATTTAATCAGTTACTAAATACTTGAAATGAGAGGATAGCTACTAAGGGAATTTGGCGTAGGCAGACAGTTGTCCAGGAAAAAGACACTATGAATAGTTCTTGATATCAGGAGATCACTACACTTAAGAAACTAGGAATTGGCTTGAAGTAGTGTTACTTCAAGAAGGAGTAGTGTTACCTACTCCTTGAAGTTAACCTATGGAGAAACAGAGGTGACCTTGCCTCCTCACTCATGAGGGGAACTGAGAAAAAGATGTCTAATTCATATTGGGGATACACGCAAGGATAGGGTTAGAAGAAAAACAAAAGTATAGCCTGTATTAAATTGGGCCAAATTAAATTGTATAATGAGACTTTATGCTTATAATTTACTGATGTGGTAAAATAAATTTGTTCCCTTCCTAGAGTGGGGGGATACTTTTGTTTTTTCAGTTATCAAAGTGATCCGTGCTCATTATAGTAAATCTGGAAAATACAGAAAAGGGGAAAAGAAAACATCTCTCCATAGGAAAATAACTGTTTCTTCAATAGTGTTTTTTTTTTTTTAAATACACTATAACCACAGTGATGGTGTTAGGTTATCAATTATGTATATTATATACATTTTATAAGATAAGTATTTCTAGACAAGCGCTGTTATCTAGACATTTTTCTCTTCTTTTGCCCATTTCTTCCTTTTTTGGAAATTTCTTGTATAAATAGAGATGAAGACAAAGATTTAACTTATCTTTTCCTGGAAACAACGTAAGAGATTGCATTCAGGACCTCAGCTGTGGTTTCTCCGTCACCTTATTTAGGAAGAAGTTGATAGAGTGGCTCTAGGGAACAATGAGCATATGTGTACGCTTTGTAATCATTTAATGGTGCCATGGGCAGCTGAGGTCATCAACATAATTATCTATATGGACCTGGACACTGGGATGGTAAAATACTGGTCATATATATTTTTAGAGAATTAAAAGACTTAGGAAAGCTGAGCAGTTTACAAAAGTATACTTTAGTCATTCCTTTCCTTAAATTGAAAAACTACAATTGTCCCATGTATACCAAAATCTATGAATGCTCAAGTCCCTTATATATAAAATGGTATACTATTTGCATTTAATCTACACATATCCTCCTGTATACTTTAAATCATCTCTAGATTACTTATAATACCTAATACAATGTAAGTGCTATGTAAATATTAACAGTTGCTATGTAAATAAAACAGTATTATTTTAAAATTTGTATTGTTTTTTATTGTTGTATTGTTATTTTTTCCCCTAATATTTTGGATGTGAGATTGTTTGACTCTTAAGATGTGGAACCTGAGAATATGCGGGCCGGCTATACAGTGTTTAGATTTGTGTTTTTAAGCTCTAAAAGTCCTAAATAGACTTACTTTAAAGCTTTTCCTGATTTCAATTTTCCAGGTAATACATGAGACAAATGTTATTGTCACAGCTTTGCCAATCTCTTTTAACTTCATTTAGTTTAAAACTTCTAAAAATTTTGATAATTTTAAACATATATGAAATAGTTGGCACTATACTATAATGAACTCCATATCCCCATCACCTAGCTTCAACAATTATCAACTCATGGCCTATCTTGTTTCTCTATTTCCACTTACTTTTCTTCCCCTGTGTTATTTTGAAGCAAATTCCAGACATCATATCATTTTATCTAAATAATTTGGTATTTCTCTAAAGATAAATACTCTTTAAAAATAATCATAATACCATTACTGCATCTAAAAAATGAATAATAATTATTTAATATCAAATATCTTTTTAGTGTTCAAATTTCTAATTGTCTCAAATATGATTTTTTTGGTAATCTGTTTGAATTAGAATTCAAATTAGATCTACACATTGTATGTGATTGATATGTCTCTTAAGTTTCTTTCAAACTATAGGTATCCCCTTATCTCTGTCTCTCTTTTTCTTACAATGTGTTTGTTGAAGAAACTGGATTTTGCTGATTTTAATTCCATGGTAGAATTTAACAGGTTTCTTGGTACTTTGTATTTTCTGTAAATCAATAATTGAATCTAGACATAATTTAATCTTAAAATTAAAAACAAGAATGAGACCGGGCGTGGTGGCTCACATCTGTAATCCTAGCACTCCGGGAGGCCGAGGCGGGCGGATTGTTTGAGCTCAGGCGTTCGAGACCAGCCTAAGCAAGAGCGAGACCCTGTCTCTACTAAAAATAGAAAGAAATTATATGGACAGCTAAAATACATATAGAAAAATTAGCTGGGCATGGTGGTGCATGCCTGTATTCCCAGCTACTCAGGAGGCTGAGGCAGTAGGATCGCTTGAGCCCAGGAGTTTGAGGTTGCTGTGAGCTAGGCTGACGCCACGGCACTCACTCTAGCCCGGGCAACAGAGTGAGACACTGTCTCAAATAAAAAAAAAAAAAAATTAGGCCTTCTCTTCCCGGTTCTTCCCGGAGTCGGGAAAAGCTGGGTTGAGAGGGCGGAAAAAAAAAAAAAAAAAAAAAAAAAATTAAAAACAAGAATGAAAACCATGTGAGTTTTTTGCCATCTTAAGGGTTGCAATTAATCAGCTGACTTGAGAAACTCCTGTTTCGAAGGAAGCAGGTGAAAAATAGACAAGATGACATGCTAACTTTGGATCACTTGCCTAATCTGGACACATTTGTGTTTAAAAAAGGAGGCTGACCCAAGAACCTGATGAGTTGAATTGTTTTCCAATGAAGGTCAGATTAGTGCTAATTTAATGATTAGTTAAGACAAAACTAATTTTTTCTTTTTTTTTTTTTTTTTTTTGAGACAGAGTCTTCGCTCTGCCCGGGCTAGAGTGAGTGCCGTGGCGTCAGCCTAGCTCACAGCAACCTCAAACTCCTGGGCTCAAGCAATCCTACTGCCTCAGCCTCCCGAGTAGCTGGGAATACAGGCATGCACCACCATGCCCGGCTAATTTTTTCTATATATTTTTGGTTGGCCAGATAATTTCTTTCTATTTTTAGTAGAGACGGGGTCTTGCTCTTGCTCAGGCTGGTCTCAAACTCCTGAGCTCAAACGATCGGCCTGCCTCGGCCTCCCAGAATGCTAGGATTACAGGCGTGAGCCACCGTGCCCGGCCCAAAACTAATTTTTTCAATTAGAAAAACATGCTTTAAATTTATTTGTATTAGTTAAATCTCGTTTTCATCTTATAGAATTAATGAAGAATGGATAGACTCCATGGTCTTAAGTCAAAGTTCTCAAATGTTAGCATGCATCAGAAGCACTTGGAAGGCTTGTGAAAATAGATACTAGACATCATCCCCAGAGTTTCTGATTTAGTATGTCAGGATATAGTCTGAGATTTGCATTTCTAACAAGTTCCTAGGTGATATTGATGCTGCTGGTCAGAGGACTACAATTTGAGAACCATTAGGTTCAAGTTTAACTAAGGGGTGGCATTAGAATCATCTTTGGAGCTTTAAAAAAAAAACAGTCTTGAAGATGCCAGCCTGGGGCCTCTGCGTCTGTGTTTATATAACATGTTCCACAACAATTCTAATATGCACCTCCCAGGTTGAGAACTGCTGCTATAATTGTTTGTAGTTTATTCCTCCATATTTTCCCAGAAATGCTAATTCATTTTTTATTTCAAAATGTTATAGACTTTTGGCTGGGCGCAGTGGCTCATGCCTGTAATCCTAGCACTCTGGGAGGCCAAGGCGGGAGGATTGCTTGCGATCAGGAATTGGAGACCAGCCTCAGCAAGAGCAAGACCCCCGTCTCTACTAAAAATAGAAAAATTAGCTGGGCGTGGTGGCATGCACCTATAATCCCAGCTACTCAGGAGGCTGAGGCAGGAGGATCGCTTGAGCCCAGGAGTTTGAAATTGCTGTGAGCTAGGCTGACGCCACGGCACTCTAGCCCAGGTGACAGAGCAAGACTCCATTTCAAAAAAAGAAGCGAATAAAATGTTATAAACTTTTGATATTGTTGTACATGGGGCACGTGGTTAGGCAAGATTCATTGTTTTACACTGTGCTATTTCACATTGTTGTAGAAGGCAAAGTGAAAGAAAAGTGCTAAATAACAAAGAACTGTTGACACCTGTTCTGACAGTCAATGCTCTGTTTTCTGAAAAGCATAACTGCTATTTTAAGATTATTAATTTTTTCCAAAAAAAGTTTTTTTTCCAAAGGGAGATTTAAAATAGTTTGGTCTGAGGTTGATGTTCCTTAAATTAGGGAACCCCTTTGTTTATTTAGCATTAGATCCTGAACTTTCCATTAACCAATGTATGTGTGGACCAATGATGAATGATGACATTTGAATCATATTTAGAGTAGAATCTTACAGATTAGACATGCCAGTTAGTATGATAAGAAGTTTTTAGTTCTTGAGTAACATTTTCTTCACAGGGCTTCCAATTTTAGATTTTGAAATCTTTTGCCAATTTGAAAAACATGCAGAAGGGTGATTCAGCATCCCCTTGTTTAAGACCATGATCAATTTAGTTTAAAAGGACTTTTATTGAATAACTCTTATCTGTCACTGGGAACAAAAAAGATGAGCTAGACACAGTTCCAGTTCAAGGAGCCCAGTCTCATGAAGTGATTTTCAACCTTAATTTTCAACCTTAATTAATAACCATTAATTATGTAGACACCCTTCATAAGGTAAAACATTTTAGTGGCTCTTCACATGATAGTAGTTGTAATTTTAATAATTCTTGATTAACAAAATACATGATAAAACTATTGTAAATCAGTAAGTCTTTTAAATGTGTTTTGATTTTATTAATCATAACAGCATCTACACACATTTGAAAAATAGTAATATATATTGGAGCCATTATTCAGTCTACAGGCAGTATTGGTGCATGTGATTTTTTTTTAAATTTCAAAATAGTATGGGGGTACAAATGTTTTTGGTTACGTGGATCACTTTTTTTTTTTTTTTTTTTTTGAGACAGAGTCTCGCTTTGTTGCCCGGGCTAGAGTGAGTGCCGTGGCGTCAGCCTAGCTCACAGCAACCTCAAACGCCTGGGCTTAAGCGATCCTACTGCCTCAGCCTCCCGAGTAGCTGGGACTACAGGCATGCGCCACCATGCCCGGCTAATTTTTTCTATATATATTTTTAGTTGGCCGGATAATTTCTTTCTATTTTTAGTAGAGACGAGGTCTCGCTCTTTCTCAGGCTGGTCTCGAACTCCTGAGCTCAAACAATCCGCCCGCCTCAGCCTCCCAAGTGCTAGGATTACAGGCGTGAGCCACCGTGCCCGGCTACGTGGATCACTTTTGTAATGCTTGAGTCAGGGCTATAAGTGTGCCCATCATCCAGATAGTGTTCATTGTACCTGTTAGGTAGGTTTTTGCCAATCCCCTCCTCCTCCCTCCCCTCTGCTTGATTTCCACTGAGTTTTACTTCCCTCTGTGCAAATGTTTGCTCATCAGTTGGTTCCAATTTAATAGCGAGTACATGTGGTGTTTGTTTTTCCATTCTTTAGATACTTCACTTGGGATAATGGTCTCCAGTTCTATCCAAATTGTTGCAAAAGGCATTAATTCATCTTTTTTTGTGGCTGAGTGTAGTTAGCCATGATATACATATATTAATAGCACATTTTGTTAATCTACTCACTAATTGATGGGTACTTAGTTTGATTCCACATCTTTGCAACTGTGAATTGTGCTGCAATAAACATTTGAGTGCAGGTGTCTTTTTGATAAAATGACTTCTTTTCCCTTGGGTAAATACCCAGTAGTAGGATTACTGGATTAAATGGTAGGTCTACTTTTAGTTCTTTGAGGAATCTCCATACCGTTTTTCATAGAGGTTGTACAAATTTGCAGTCCCACAAACAGTGTATAAGTGTTCCTTTCTCTCTGCATCCATGTCAGCATATATTGCTTTTGAACTTTTTAATAAAAGCCATTCTAACTGGGGTAAGGTGGTATCTCATTGGCATGTGACTTTTTGAACCCCTTGTTATAAACCCCAAGGGCTCTAAGGGTCTGTGGCATTTACTTTCAATGAAGTAGGTTGGTTATCATTGTTATTAGTGATAACCCTTGCTAATGCAAGTGCATACACCAGTTACAGTGTGTATTTGTACAAGAATGAAGACATTTTCATTCTTATTTCCCTAGTGGGGAATAAGCAAATCTTGTCTTCCTGTTTGAATTATATTGTAAATTAAATGTGTAACAAGTAAATTATTGTTTTTTTTCCTTTACAATCTGATGATTTATTTTTTTACTTGACTGTCCGCCATTTACTAAATGGGTATAGACAGGAACTTGACAAGGTTAATGAGATGCTATAGAGAAGATTGAGTGAGAGATGATGTTGGTGGGAGTCAGAGAAGGTTGGACAGTGACGGGAATGTAGAACAGGACCTAAAACCTGCAAATAAATATACTGTATATGTTGTCTATTTTAACTTTCTTAAGGACTAATTAATTTGCTTGACTGAAAACTATTACTTTACAGAAAAATCATAGTAAATTGTTATATAACAAATACCATAGCTTTTGTAATAATTTGAGAAAAAAATTTCCTTGATAAATGCGATTTACTTACTAAGGTTTGTTTTAGGGCCTATTCATAATTTTACTCAGTCTCAAATGAGTTGTTTCCCTTCTTGCAACTAGATGTGTGTGCAGTGAGAGAAGGGGATGAATCAATCTGTAGTCAGTGCTGTGAGTCAGTTGCAGCTGCCATGTAAAGTGCTCTCATTTAGCTATTAAAAGCTTTTGAAGGCTTGCATGTGTAAAATATCCTAATTCGTTAGGAACACACATGGCTGTGTGTGTATACATGTCATTGTGTAGTTGGCTGTTCTTTATTAGAAAAGTATAGATCCCTGTGGGGTACTAATTACAGCTTTGGCTAGCAAACTGCAGAAAGGCAAATAACAAAGGCAAGGGAAAATATAAAGAAGGGAGAGGGAGAAATCTGGGCTTTGCTGTTTTACACCTCCAGCATAAATGAGACATGCTGTGAGTAAACACAGCTGTATGAAAAAATTAGTTTTGAAGAATTGAAAGTAAATAACTGCCAGTTCATTCAGCAGATCTATATTACAGATTTCTAAGAATAAGAACTTTTTCTTTGAAACTAGAGAACTATCACAGATTTGAGTTACTTGTCTGTTGGAAAGTTGCTTGACAAATTAATCTTTGTCACTGAGTTGCAATTAGTATTACTAATATTACCTTCATGAAACACAAAACCACAAATAAACTTTAGGAATTTCACTGTTAAAGAATTATATGTAACATTTAAATATTTACATTACTATAAGATAATTCACAGTAGGAATCACCTAAAAATATTACTTATTGAGCACCTACTATGCAATTCCTCTGATTAGGTACTATGGAAGATACCTTTGGATACAGATAAACCGTGCCTTCAAGGAGCTTGCAGTCTAGTGATATACATGAAATAATAGAGGACAAAGTAGAATTTAATGAATTGCTGGATCATGTAAAGAAGCTCTTTAATTTCCAATGAGAGGAAGAGAGATCACTGAGGGATGGAGTTTAGGGAAGGCTTTCTGGATGAGCTGCAGACTTCAGC
The DNA here is from genome assembly GCA_028533085.1 of Varecia variegata. Lineage (NCBI taxonomy): Eukaryota > Metazoa > Chordata > Mammalia > Primates > Lemuridae > Varecia > Varecia variegata. The sequence continues at coordinate 89,814,239 of CM052444.1, read as the reverse complement.
TTACCCTTGAAATAATGGTAAGAAATCTAAGACATGAAGAAAACATTGATTAAAACGACTAGATTGTATGTAGTGTGAAGAATGAATAGGAATGTGGTTGAGTCTGGAGTAAGCCCTTTTTGGAGGCTTTTGCATTAAAGCTTGAATTGGCATGGGCAGTGTATCCTGTAGGTATGGCTACTGTCCATCAGATCTGGTTTTGGCAGAATAGTATCACACTATGTAGTAAAAGCCTTTTCTATGAGGAATACTATGCAGAGGAAGTTAGAGAACATTATAAATACTTTTTAGACATCTTCATTGATTTTACCAATAACTGATTGCTTCTAGATAATCCATTTTCCTTCTTCTATATGTAGAGACTGTCATAATAAAAAGAAAGGGAAGAAAAAAGAGTGCTGAATCTGCCTGACAGAAACACTGTTAGAGCATTTTTACACTGGGCCATTGTTTTTAAGAATGGATCTTTTAAAATGGCCCATTTTGCTGTAGGGAAAAATCAGTTTCAGTGAATGTTTACAGCTTTGTGAATCTGTGCTCCCCCAATTCTTCATACCCTCTTCATACTCCTCTAGTTTGATTCTCTTTACCTTTTACTCAATTAAAGTTACTGTTATAATTCTAGCAAACATCTTTCTATACTGTTTGAATTTTCTAACCATGAGCGCATTATTGCTTTTATTTTTTTTTAAAGTTTCAACAGGTATTATCTGGTCAGTGGGATTATAAGATTATTTTTATATTCCTCTCTATATTAAAATATTAATGCTTTTGAAAAATTGTCTATCACCTTTGAGTAAAACCTATGGCATTTAGATAGTGGAATACTATACAACTATTAAAAATAATGAGCTGGATATTTATGCAAAGATGTCCAGTATATCTTAAGTAAATAAAGATGCTTAGGTAGAGGGATTAATTCTGACTGGAAGGATTAGAGAAGGTTCTTGGAAAACATGGCATTGGGCAGGGCCTTGAAGTAGGGTTAAAATTTTAGTAGGTAGAGATGAAGGCATAGGGTATTTAAAGAGAAGAGTCAGAGAAGTGCAGGCTGTTTTAAGAAATATTAAGTAAGTATGTAGTTCCAAGTGAGGCTGGCGGGAGAAGAGATTAGTGAGGGCAAATCATAGCCATGCTGAAGTGCTATGGGAAAAGTGTTTTGGGTTTTATACTGTAGCTACTACAGAGACTGTAAATATTTGATCTTTCAATAAATATTTGTTAACTGAAGGAATAAAAGAGTTATATGATTAAATCTTTGTTTTGGAAAGATACCTTTCATATAGTAAGAGAGACTGGAAATAGCACGTTATTTGTAGTAGTCTTGAGTGAATTAGAGCAGAAACAGTAAAAATTGAATCAAATAGATGCAGAGGTAGAATCAATAGGATCTGGCAACTGATTGGATTTAACTAATTAGGAACAAAAAAAGGACTAGAGTAATTCAAGCTTTGAGTTTGGGAAAATGAGAGCTATATTCTTCCCTGCCTTCTTGAATAAAGTATATGGAATTAAGTCATCCTTTTATTGGGGATAGTGGATTATTGTGACCATTAATAAAGACCTTGAGCTTTGTAGGATTTATTACCCCAAAATAAATGGTCAAGATTGCTATAACTTTGGATTTCTGTGTCTTTCTGTTTTCTTTCTTCACTGTTGCTTTACTCAGTGCGTATATCTAGTAAAATCCTAATGTCTTCTACTTTAAATTCATCTGATAAATTAGACAAACAAGCTTTGTTAGAATTAGGCATAAAACAAAGGTGAATGGACTCTGAGTGAGAGCCAAAAGGGGATTTCCTATGTGATAAGTGTGTGTTTTATAGTGCTGGTTATTTTAATTACTATGACATTTAGGTTTTAAGATAAATGACCTTAAATGCGTAAGGTGTTAAGTGTGCTTGAAATATTCTTCATATTTAGAGTGTATCTTTTTTTATAAATGGGTTACACTTTAATAAGAATTAATGAGACCATAATAAGTGGTTGAGTGACAGATTTGTTGAATGAGGGAGAAAGTAGCACACTAAAGTTAAAGAACATTGATGTAATGAAAGTAAACCAGGCTGGAAATCAGAACACCTGATTTATAGTCCCAGTCCTACCATTGTAGGACCTTGAATAGGTCATGTTACTCCTTTGAAATTGTATCTTTTTTTGATAAAATGGGGATAATATCTTTTCTGTCTATTTCAACAGTGAGGTAGCACTTTTGACCAAATTGTGTCCTTCCATTTGTGTGGTAATATGTAAAACATTTCTCAGGAATACATATTTAACACTTATTATTCTCAAACTTTCACAAAAGAAAAATACAAATGAAAAATTCAACTTTATACCAATGTAAATTACTGTCATCACTCAAGTTTGATTCTTCCATTCCAGATCCAGGAGTATAATAAATCTTTATTAGAGTATATTTTAAATTTTTAGAGGAAACTCCCATCAATTTTCTTCTATGAGGAGAGAAAACTGTTTCCTTTTATATATAGAAACCCATCATGGGTTTATAGCTTTTTTGGCAATGGTGACTTTAGTGTACTTGCTATTAATTTTTAAGTTGGTTTTTGCTGTTACTCCTAAATAGGTTTCTCTAGTTAATACTGAGTTTTGTTGTTTTGGTTTGTTTTTTTTTTTTTTAATTGAGATATTCACATACCATAAATTGTACACTGTACACTGAAATGTCTAATTTTCAGTTTTTAATATATTCAAAAATTGTACAACCATCACTATCATCTAATTCCAGCGTATTTTCATCACCCCAGCAATAAACCCTGTACTCATTAGCAGTCATTCACCATTTTCCCTTTCCTCCCGCCCCTGGCAACCACTAATCTACTTTCTGTCTGTGTAGATTTACCTATTCTGGACATTTTATATAAATGGAATCATACAATATGTGGCCTATTGTGTCTGGCTTTTTTCAGTTAGCATAATGTTTTAAAGGGTCATCCATGTGGTAGTATCTATCAGTATTTCATTTCTTTATATTGCTGAATAATATTCCATTTTATAAATCTACCATATTTTGTTCTAGTCATTAGTTGATGGGCATTTGGGTTGCTTCCACTTTTTGGCTATTGTGAATAATGCTGCTATGAACATTCGTGTACAAGTTTTTATATGAACATGTTTTCAGTTCTCTTGGATGTATGCCTAGTAGTGGAATTGCTGGGTCATATGGGTTACTCTGTGTTTTTTGAGGAACCGCCAAACTGCTTTCCACAGTGGCCATATTATTTTACATTCCTGCCAGCAATGTGTGAGGATACCAGTTCCTCCACATGCTCATCAGTGTATTATTTTCTGGTTTTGTTTGTTTGTTTAAATTCTAGCCATCTATTGTGGTTTTCAGTTGCATTTCCCTAAGGACTTATGATGTTGAGCATCTTTTCAGGTGCTTACTGGCCATTGTGCATCTTTGGAGAAATCTCTATTCATATCCTTTGCCTATTTTTAAATTGGGTTATTTGTCTTTTTATTGTTCAGTTGTAAGAGTTCTTTATATATTCTGTAGACTAGACCTTTATCAGATATACAATTTGAAATATTTTTTCCCATTCTGTGGGTAGTCTTTTCACTTTCTTAAGGGTATCTTTTGAAATACAAAAGTAAAAGTAAAAATTTTTTTTTTTTTTTTTTTTTTTTGAGACAGAGTCCCGCTCTGTTGCCTGGGCTAGAGTGAGTGCCGTGGTGTCAGCCTAGCTCACAGCAACCTCAAACACCTGGGCTT
>CM052444.1:89790241-89810003 GCA_028533085.1 Varecia variegata | reverse complement strand
TTTTTTTTTTTTTTTTAAGAGACAGGATCTCACTGTGGCTCACTGGATCCTCTTGCCTCAACCTCCCGAGTAGCTAGGACTACAGGCACACACCACCAAGCCTGTCTAATTTTGTAAAAAAAATTTTTTAGAGATAGGGTCTTACTGTGTTGCCCAGGGCTGGTATTAAACTCCTGGCCTCAAGTAATCCTCCTACTCCAGCCTCCCAAAATGTTGGGATTACAGGTGTGAGCCACTACCCCAGGCTATAGACACAATTTTAACACATTTGGCTATTCAGTTTCTGAGTCAGTGGTAGATTAACCAATAGCAGATAGAAGAGGAGATATTGGAAGCTACTCCTTGGCAGGCCACGTTTACATTAGCAAGAAATGTGAGTTAACGGCAAATGAGCAAACAGGAAGCCTATTAAGTATACAAAAGATACAAAGATATACAAAAAATAAAAAAGCACCGTATTCATATATGCTTTTGGCAAAGCTAATCATCCCTACAGACTTAAATAGCCCTTGAGGACATTAGCACTGCATAGTAACTGAGGTTCATAATGATGACTAAATCAGCAAAGGTTTACTTATGTTCTACAGATTTTCAAGATGGAAACATATTATCCATTTTAGAAATATTTCCATCCAGAATGGCTAAAATAGCACACTTTGATACTGAAAGGGAGTAAAACTCAATTCTATGGAAAATTAATTTTTTTTCTTACATTTTCCTCAGTGATGCCTAGTAATCATTGATCCAGTAGTATATTCTTCTGGAAGGAGCAGATGGTGTACTTTTAGAATATATCTAGATAACTGTTTTTTTCTTTTGAGACAAGGTCTCACTCTGTTGCCTGGGCTAGAGTGTGGTGGCATCATCATAGCTCACTGCAACCTCAAACTTCTGAGCTCAAGCAATCCTCCTGCCTCAGTCTCCCAAGTAGCTGGGACTACAGGTGCGCACCACCACACCTGGATAACTTTTCTATTTTTTGTAGAGATGGGGTCTTGCTATTGCCCAGGTTGGTCTCGGACTCCTGGCCTCAAATGATGAACTCACCTCAGCCTCCCAAGTGGCATGAGCCACTGCACCCTGCCTAGATAACTTCTAAGTACAAGCTTGAATTCTGCAGAAAAGTAAAGAATACTCTTTGGTCTTCTTAGAAGAGATGAGTAAGAGTTTGTTTATTTAAAAATATCTTTGAATGAGTTGATTCAACGGTATTAGTCACCATAGAAATGACTTAAATTAAAAACCAAGTTGTTGAAAACAGCATGTTCATGCTGAGTGACATTCCTGATTCACTCAATATGGCAAGTATTCTTTTAGAAGTCTTCTTACAGAGTAGTTTAAGATCCAAATAATTTCAAGAGATTGGAGGGAGAATTATGAAGAAACTCTTTTCAATATTTTAAATTACTATTTTCATCTGAATACCACATTGATGATTATCCTGTTTTTCTAGATGTGCTAATTAGTGTACTTAAATTGAGTTATAAAGTAAAGATACTTCCCTGTGGTTTTGGAGATATTGATTTTATTGGGGAAACAAGCTATTTCCTAGCATATTTTTTAAACTTTAGTACTTGACATTTTTTCTTTCTCTCTGAAAAATTGCCACTGGATTCTGTTGTCTAATGTAGAAGTAAAAGGGCCTTTTATTGTTTATTTTTGTTTTTTCCCCCCCTACACTTCTAATTCAAATGGTAACTCTGATTTTATGATATAGGCTTTTAAGAAATAACCCATTTGTATAAATATTCTAATGTCCCTTTTGTTTTCTTTCTTACCTTTCTTCCTATTTGTAAAATCTCAGCATTGGACAGGGCCTTAGAGTTCAGTTAATGTAAGAACCCACTTCCTGGAAGAATCTTTTCTCTGGCATCTACAACAGATGGGCATTCAGCTTCTGAGTTAATGTTTTTGGTGATTATAAGCTTATTATTCCCGAGCAGCCCATCTAATTTTTTTTTTTTTTTTAACAGAGTCTTGCTCTACCACCTGGGCTAGAGTGCCATGGCGTCAGCCTAGCTCACAACAACCTTAAATTCCTGGGCTCAAGCGATCCTCTTGCCTTAGCCTCTGAGTAGCTGGGACTACAGGCACAGACCATGATGCCCAGTTTTTCTATTTCTAGTAGAGGCTAATTTTTTATATTTTTAGTAGAGTTGAAATCTCACTCTTGCTCAGGCTGGTCTTGAACTCCTGACTGAGCTCAGCTGATCCTCCCGCTTCGGCCTCCCAGAGTGCTAGGATTACAGGTGTGAACCACCGTGCCCGACCCCATCTAATTCTTAGGAATTTTTTCCTTTTACTTTATTTATATTAAAACTGTGTCTTTGTAATTGCCATGGACTAATGAATTCTGCCCTTAAGAATCACATGAAATTTAGCAGCTCTTAAAATTTGTGAGGGCAGCAATCACATCCCTGATTTGCATTCTCTTTCTAGGTTAAGGTCCCAATATCTTTAAAGTATTTACCTTATGACATGGTTTCAAATTTCATCATTATCTTCTATCTCTTCTTTGACAGATTCTAGTCTCTTTAAAATAAACTGCCCAGAACTGAATGTAAGACTTGAGATGTAGTATGCCAGCCTGATCAACATAGCAAGACCCTATCTCTATAAAAAAATAGAAAAAATTAGCCAGGGTGGTGGGGTGCACTTGTAGTCCCAGCTACTTAGGAGGCTGAGGCAGGAGGATCACTTGAGCCCAGGCGTTTGGAGTTGCAGTGACCTGTGATCATGCCACTGCCCTCATGCCCAGGCAATAAAGTGAGAACCTATCTCCAAAAACAAAAAACCCAACCAAACAAAAAACGATATAATATAAGTACTGAGAACTGAGGAATTGTAACTTTCCATGATATTCTGAATAGAATGAAGTCCAGGAGGTTAGAGACTTTGTTTGCCTTTCTCATTAGTGTAACCCCAGTATTTACCACAGTGCTTAGAACATTGTAACATTCTCAGAAAATACATGATGAAGAGTCATATTAATGCTCTGGTTACTATAAATCTAAAAATGGAGCTAGAGATTGTTAGCTGTTTTAGAAATTTATTTCTGTTGAGGCATGTTCTGTCAAGACCTTAAGATCCCTTTCTTGTGAACTATTGTCAAATTGGGTAACCTGCAAGTATGGAGGTTGGTGAAGTTGGTGAGGTTGGTGGGATAGGCAAAAGCCAGATCACTGAAGAACCTGTAGTTCAAGTGAGAAGTGAAGAACACTTGCACAAACATGATAGCAGAAGAAGTGAAAAGTGAACTGGTTCTAAATATGTTTTGAAGGACTAACAGATGGATTTGGTTGGGAAGGGAAATGGCTAAGACAAGGATAGTGCTTAGGATTCTGGTTTGATAGTATGATTGAGCCATTTACTGGGATAGGAAAAACAGAGAATTAAGGGTTTAATTTTAGACATGTTGTATTGAGATGCTTGTGAAATAATTCATCTTCTTCTCTTTTCTATTTTGGTCCTGTTACCATATGTGTTTCATTAAGCCATTTATCAGAGTGGGCCATGGGAGATATATTACAAAAATGCCTTTAGGCTGATATGAAACTGCCTGGGTTAATAAGAAGCGGGCTGATGCCAGTAAGCTAGAGAAAGTAAGGGCAGCAGTACTTCTTAACTTGGTTGCAAGGCTTTTCAAGTTTCTCTCCCCAGTATTGACTTCAGCTTCCCGAGGGATTCCCATTGTGAATATTCACTGATAATCTGAATTTACCCAGGCATTTGTTGTCTTTCTCTCTGCTTCTAGCCTCTTTTGCATCTACTTTATTTATCTACTTCCCTATTTAAAAACCTTCAATGGCACTCCACTGCTTCAGGATAAAGTTTGAACTATTTAGCATGATACTCAAGTCCTTTCATAATCTGTCTTCTTTGCCTGTCTTTCCTTATCTCCTCATTCCATCTTCACATACACTCTGTGAAAAGAGAAACATGTACATGAGTGGTGGATTTAAAACTGGTGAGAATAGTGGTGGTCTTGGCCAGATTAAATAGCCTGTTTATAATTTCTCAGTAGATAGAGGTTCTTTACCAGAGAAGCATATCTGAGGTACAAACATCCTAAGTGTCATGTTTTACAAATACTAGCCTGAGAATTTACAATAGAATCACCACCCTGTAGTATTATAATAATTTCATTAAAGCATGGCTTAGCTCAGTTGTCTGACACAAATTTCTTAACCTTCCAGAGCTTATTTATTTATCTGGCAAATTAGAATGTTTACCTTATAGAATGGTTGTAAGACAACCTGGTAAAACATATAGGATAATGTGTGGCATTTAGTATGTACTCAGTAAATGGTAGCTACTATTATTATTTCAGTTAGAATCAAATCTTAAATGGTAGCTCTGTGGAACCTTTCCCTATTGTAGCCATATTCCAACTAGTCTGGAATTCTTGCTAGTTCCTAAGGAACTACAATAATCTCACTAATGCCAGTTCTTCTGCCTGGAATTCCATTTGCCCATTGCACCTCAAGTCTCTTTCTCTATTCACACCTATACTCATCCTTCAAAGCACAACTTAAAAACCACATTTTCAATGTGGCCTTTCCCAATCACTCTAGTTGAAAGTTCTAGTTCTGTAATTCTTAGTTGGCTTCACTCATAAGGCTTTGATTAAGCACCAGGTACTGCCTTGTATTTTAGTTATTTGTGTGTATGTCTTATCTCCTTAAGAATTGTGTATTATTCTTTTTTGGTCCCTTTCAGAGAGCTGAGCCAAAATCTTATACATGGTTAGCACACAGTAAACACTGATAGACGTTTAGTGAGCTAATTTGAAGATTATTACCAATAATTAAATCATTAACTTCATCTCTAAATGGTGATCATAAGGGAATTTTCTTAATGCTGCCAAACTGTAGTGTTGTTACTAAGTTTTCTATCCAAGAAACATTAATGGGGCACTGACTGTGTTAATGTTACAGAGAGATTTTTTAAAAAGATTAAAGATATCCAGCCTTTTCAGTCTGCTCCTTATGGGGTTTATAAAGATTTGATTTGCCTGAAGTTTACAGATGCACACTGTTAAAGCAAGTATGTCTTTGATACCAGATGGGGTATAATTCCTAGAGTTTGGAGGATTAGGATTGAGATGGAATGGTAATTCATCACTTTGTTTTCAGTGCTCTGTTGATTTTTTTTAAATCAAAAGACCTCTTTCTGACATTAAGTAAATAGATACCTCCTTTTGGATTTTGTATCTAGACTGAAAATAGTGTCATTTACACAGGAAGGGCCTGTTTGTAGAGCATTTATCCTGTTTTTGCTGCTTGACTTCTTTGTGTCTTTTTCTCTGGTTACCCATCCTATCTTTTGTAATGTGAAGAACTTGGCTGCATGTATAACTGATATGTCAGAACAAGTTTATTTGCTTTTAGTAAGTGGGCCATAGGATTTTTTTCTTTTTGCTGTTTATTTTTTGTTTAATTCAGATCAACCGCTGAACTAGTCAATGATACCAGCCTGGTTTATCAGTTTCAATTTAAATTCTCTCTTTCTTTTCTTTCCTCTTTTTTTTTTTTTTTTGGCTTTTAACTAATAGCATTGCTACTCATGTGTACAGAGCTAAAAAGAACATGCATGCATGCAATTGCCCTTAATCATTCATTTTTATTGTTTTCTTGCATAGACTGAGTTGTACCATCTCTGCTAAGTACTGCACTGTTTGAATTCCTGATTTTTTTCTAGCATTTAATGCATAATATTACCTGCAGTTAGTTTCAATATGTTCTAATAAAATTCTTTTGCCCTTCTATTTGTGTGCTTATTCCTTATATTGTGTTATTATCTGTTCTTTACTTATGTTCAACTTGTTTTTTTACATATGTCCAATTATGTGGCAAAATATCTTGATTCTGTACTGATAGATGTTATTCTCTAATTCTTCATACATCTTAATTGGGTTTGGATCATAATCCCAAAAGATATAATCTCAAGCACCATAATCTCAAATGTCAAAATCCTGAAAGATCAAAATCCCTAATGTCTAAAATCCCCAAAATCACAATCACATGGTAGTTGTATCATGTTAGGTGGAACTATTACTTTGTTATTGTTTTTATTTGGAAATTAAGTGTGGTTTAAGGAGGTTCATAGGGGTGCCAAGTTGATGAGGGATAGACTTGTGGATTTAATTTTAGAGATGTCAACTTAACTGGATTAAGGAATACTTCAAAACCTGATAAAGCATTATTTGGGGTGTGTCTGTGGGGGTGTTTCCAGAGGAGATTAATATGTGAGACTGAGTGGATTAGATGGGGGAATATCTGCCCTTATTGTTATTGGGCACCATCCAATCAACTGGGAGTCAGAGGGAACAAATACATAAGGTGAATTGGTCTCTCTCTAAGAGCTAAGACAGACTTCTGCTTTGGACATCAGAACTCCAGGCTCTCAAGCCTTTGGACCCCAGAACTTACACCAGTGGCTCCCTAGGTCTTAAGGCTTTCAACCTCAGTCTGAGAGTTAGACCATCAGCTTCTGTGGTTCTGAGGCCTTTGGACTTGGACTGAGCCCTGCTACTGGCATCCCAGGGTCTCCAGCTTGTGCACAGCCTGTCCTGGGACTTCTCAGCCTCCATAATGTTGTGAGCCAATTCCCCTAATAAATCCCCTCTCATATATCTGTATATCCTATTGGTTCTGTCTCTCTTGAGAACCCTGACTAATACAGATTTGGTATTGGGGAAGCTGAATATCATTGCTTCTTATTGTATTCCTTACAACACAATGGAAGAGATGTGTGAAATTGTTCCCTTGCAGAAGGGCTGTGATAAGTGTACAAGGCTACTTGTGAAAGATAAAAGTTTAAAAGCTAATTATTATTGGTGCTGTAAAAGCAGAAAATTGCTTAATTGCAATGGCCAAGCAATAACCAAACTTTCAAATGGACCACATATACTTACAAAATGTATAGACCACAACCATTCTCCAAATACAAATACAGCGAGTGTTTTGAAGATTATAGAAGTGAAAACACAGATGAAAAATACAAGAAACCTTCCCTGCCAAATTATTCTGCCCCTTCACACATAATGCCATGCTTGCCTTCAAAAAACACACTTTGTCAAAGAATAAAAAGAATTAGACAAACTCAGTGACCTTCTGAACCAAAGACACTTGCTAATGTTGAGGTTCCTCTAGTGTTACAAAACTCATTAAATGGTGAACTATTGTGGATTAGGGATTTGACTGTCAAGAAGATAGCCTTATTATATTTACCACTAAATCTAGCTTAGGAAAACTAGCACATGCTTCACTTTGGCTAATGGATGGCACTTTCAAAATTGTCCCCACTGTTTTTGTTTTTTAACCTCCCCACCAGCCTCTGTATCTTTTGTTTTTGTTGTTGTTGTTGTTTTTTTTTTTTTTTTTTTTGAGACAGGGTCTCACTCTGTTGCCCCTGCTAGAGTGCTAGAGTGCAGTGGCGTCATCATAGGTCACTGCAACCTCCAACTCCTGGGCTCCAGCAATCCTGCCTGAGCCTCCTGAGCAACTGGGACTATAGTCATGCGCCACCGCGCCTGGCTAATTTTTCTGTTTTTTTTTATAGAAACAGGGTCTCGCTCTTGCTCAGGCCGGTCTTGAACTCCTGGCCTCAAAGCAATCCTCTCACTTTGGCTGCTCAAAGTGCTAGGATTATAGGCATCAGCCACCTTGCCCAGCTGTTTTTTTTTTTATCAATTATATATAACTCATGCCCCCGTTGAATCTGAAAATTCTGAACTTATATGCACATTTATGTATTACTCGAAAAGTGAAACACTTTATAAAGGCTTGTTTGAAGATTTGGTGGACTTTGCAGGAGAAAATGGATTTCAATTGAATCCCCAGATCATAATGACAGATTTGGAATTAGGTGTGATCTAAGATGAATTTTAAGGTGTTACCAATAAAGTTTGTTTTTTCCATTCAGCCCAATGCATTTGGCGGAAAATTAAGATGAGTTGATTGGCCAGGAGATATATTAATAGCAATGATGAAAACTTCAGTTAAAAAGTGTGGCATTTGCCTGCATTGGCATTCCTTCCAGCTGATGATATCCCAGGAGCGTTTAGTAAATTAAAGCCAAATTTGCTTGAAGAAGCCAGCGAAGTTACTGACTGGTTTGAAAATAATTATGTGCATGGTAGGACAAGATGCCACCCAGCGGTGTTACTGTTTAGTCACCAGTATTGTTTCTGCCAAATTTGTGGTATGTATATGAGTGCATGCAAAATAGATTTCCTCATGCCCAAAACAACATGGAAGCATGGCACAGAAGATGGGAAAATTTAAGAATACTCGTGTCCAAATACATTGAATCATAGAATTTCAAAAAGAGCAATACAACATAGAAAATGAATATGAACGTATTCTCTGAGGAGAGCCATGCCCTAAAAGTAAAAAAGCAGGTATTCGTCACAATGCAAGACTTCAAAATAGGGTTGGTAATCATGAAAGTCAACCAGCTCTTGTGGACTACCTCTTTGCAATTGCCCATAATCTATCCCTCTAATACACTTTTTCACATGTTGAATTATCATTTTAGCTTTTTTTTTAGTTTTTGTATTTTTTAGTTTTTTTCTCCACCATATTATTTTATTTTATTTTTTGAGACAGAGTCTCACTGTATTGCCCAGGCTAGAGTGCCATAGCCTCAGCCTAGCTCACAGCAACCTCAAACTCCTGGGCTCAAGCGATCCTCCTGCCTCAGCCTCCCGAGTAGCTGGGACTACAGGCATGCGCTACCATGCCTGGCTAATATTTTCTATATGTTTTTAGTTGTCTCGCTAATTTCTTTCTATTTTTAGTAGAGACAGGGTCTTGCTCTTGCTCAGGCTGGTCTTGAACTCCTCAGTTCAAACGATCCACCCGCTTCGACTTCCCAGAGTGCTAGGATTACAGGCATGAGCCACCATGCCCGGCCATTCTCCACCATTTTAAATTGTCAGCGTTATTTTTTACAATTCACTATGCTATGTATTTCATCTTTGTGTTATTTCCAGTATCAGAGGTATGCATTGTGTGAAGAGTTTTAGAGAGTTCTAGTTTGTTTTATGCAATTTTTGCAAATTTGATTCCACGGAGGTGTATTATCACTGAATTGACTTTGTGTGTAAGCATTGTGTGTGTACATAAAAATGTTGAAACTTTCTCAGTAAATGAAGAGATGTCTTTTTTGTACATCTGCATTGTGAAAGATAAAATTTCTTGAGATCTCAGCTCTTTGGGCAACTGTATATGTGGTGGTGACTCATCCCGGTTTTTGATTGATCTTGTCAAGACTTAGGTTGTCAGTTACGGTATTTCAGATGGCTGTAGTTATATAAACTATTTCTTTATGAATATGATTTATCTGCTCATAACTTATACTCGTGTGACTGTCATTAGTATATCTGAGTGTTTGTTTACAAAGATATGTATATTATTATTGGTTATTTTATTGTGTAAAGTGGCCTATGAAGTGTTCTGTTGTTTTTATATAATAGCTCAAATAAATCCCCTTTTAAAAATGCAAATAAATATCTTTTAAAGAATTTTAAAATTATTTTTTCCAGAATTATATTTTCAGAATTTTGGTCTTTTGGGATTTCAGCACTTAGGATTGTGGCATTAGGGGATTGAGTCTTTTGGGATTATGATCTGCTCCTGTCTTAATCATTCCTTCCTAAATGTGGCAAAGAGATCATATCAATGAAGATACCCAGGACACTGAATCTGGGCAAGTGTCACAGTTGCATGGGAAACTTGGAATTGCCATAGCTCTGTGGTTGAAAATTGGGAGGTCTGATTAAGCACCAAAAAGAGTTATAAAAAATATTAATGGTTCGGCTTTCACATGTCATATGTTGCATTCTTTGCTTCATTTATTAATTCATCAAGCACTGTTGAGCATTCATTGTGTCAAGTATTTTCCCATTGTTCATATTCCAGTTTCTAAAAGCAACTTTTTACCATCTTTGTTTCCTAGGCATTTTGGGGTACATTCCCAAAGTGATTGTAGTGGTTTTCTATGCCTTGCTATTCTAAGTATATTCAGTGGGCCAGGAGTATTGGCCCACTTGTTAGAAATGCAGAAACTCAGGCTCCATTCCAGACCTGCTGAATCAGAATCTGTATTTTAACAAGACGGCTAGGTGATTGATGCACATTAAAGTTTAATAAGCACACATATAGTATATGACTTGTTACCATCCATGTGTGTTTAACAACTAAAGAGTACTTATACTCATTCAGCTATTTTCTTCCAAATAAGATACGCTTTCATATGAAAGCAATTGTAGGAATTCCTTAGAAGATATTTTCTCTTTTTAAAACTATAAGAAAAAATTATAAAATACAAGAATAAGTACTTTTCCTTTATTGAATGATACAATTAAAAGATGGTTAGAAGTAGAGTTTAAGTGATTTTCATATCTGCTAAAACTTTCACAAAAGGTTTGTAATTTTTTATAGATCTTTATGAGATCTCTGTTTATGAGAGATCTTTCAGTGGTGTAGGAAAATTTTAATATAGAAATGGTTTATGTTTCTTTTTAGTAAGGTGAGTGAAGGTGCCATATCTGAAATCTGTAGAGAATAGTGCTACATCCTAAACATTTCTTGTTTATTTTTGCAAAGGAAGTATGAAGTAAAAGAGTGCTCTCAAGTGAAATCTTTACTTTTTAGAATAACTGCTGTTTAGGTATCTATTTCAAGTTTGATCACTTTAGAGATTAAAGAAAAAGAATTTTGGAAAAATCAGTTGGAATTTGGAGAATTAGCCTACTCCTAATATAAAGAGAAATTGAAGGCAATTTTATTTCCTTTAAGTACAAGTGTGCCTCACTCAGGGGTAACATTAAGAATGTATATTGGTTGGTAAATGTTTCATATAGTGTTTATAAAGACTGAATTACATATTTCATTAGCTCAGAGTAATTTGGGTGACTTACTAAATGAGACTAGAAAATGTACTTCTCTAAAGATTTTTATTGTTTAAAATATTTTTTTTTTTTTTGAGACAGAGTCTCACTCTGTTGCCCCGGCTAGAGTGAGTGCCGTGGCGTCAGCCTAGCTCACAGCAACCTCAAACTCCTGGGCTCAAGCAATCCTCCTGCCTCAGCCTCCCGAGTAGCTGGGACTCCAGGCATGCGCCACCATGCCCGGCTAATTTTTTCTATATACTTTAGTTGGCCAGATAATTTCTTTCTATTTTTAGTAGAGACGGGATCTCGCTCTTGCTCAGGCTGGTCTCGAACTGCTGACCTTGAGCGATCCACCCGCCTCGGCCTCCCAGAGTGCTAGGATTATAGGCATGAGCCACCGCGCCCGGCCTGTTTAAAATATTTTTAATGCTTAACATAAAATAATTTGAGTAGATCAGCAGTAAGAGCCCACATAAAGGCTTTTCCTTTTATTAATCAAGTTGAGCATCCTTAATCTGAAAATCCAAAATCCGAAACTTTTTGAGTGCCAACATGACACCACAAGTGGAAAATTCCACACATAATTGTTTAACACAAACTTTGTTTCATGCACAAAATTATTAAAAATATTGTATAAAATTACCTTCAGATTGGGAGGCTGAGGCAGGAGGATCTCTTGAGGCTCGGAGTTCAAGATCAACCTGGGCACCATAGTAAGGCCCTGTCTCTATAAGAATAAAAAAAAAATTAGCTGGACGGGGTGGCACCACTTATAGTCCTAGCTACTCAGGATACTGAGGCAGGAGGATTGCTTGAGCCTGGGAGTTTGAGGTTGTAGTGAGCTATGATTGTACCACACTGTACCCTAGCCTGGGTGACAGAGCAAGACACTGTCATAAAGAAACAGAGAGAAAGAGAGTGAGAAATAAGTAAATAAATAAACTTACCTACAGGATATTTGTATAACTGTATATGAAACATAACTGAATTTTGTGTTTAGACTTGGGTCCTATCCCTAAGATATCTCATTATGTATATATAAATAATCCAAAATCCAAAAAAAAGGCCAAAATCTGAAACACTTCTGGTCCCAAGCATTTTGGATGAGGGATACTCAACCCGTATACCTTTATATATGTCAGTACTACTTATAGTGGTTTGCTACCTACTAGAAGCATGACCTTGGACAAGTTACTCTCTGAGTTTCAATTTTCTGAACTATAAGATTAGGTGTTTCCTTTTTCTTTGCAGGGTTATTGAAAAGCTTAATTGCGATAATATAGATATACTCTAGCATCAGGCCTGACACAGAAACACTGCCCAGTGCACATTAGCTTCCTCCCCTTTTCACTGCTTTGTTCCATGTGTACATAGTTATCCTAGGTTAAGCTGATATTTTAAGTAAGATTTCTCTTTAATTTTTCTTTTATTATACTAGTTAAAGTTGAGTCAAGAATGTAAACTCCATGATGACACAGACCTTGTCTGGTTTTTTTTGTTTATTGTTATGTCTGTCCCTAGCACCTAGCATAGGACCTGTGCTAGGTGCTTGATAAGTATTTGTTGAATGAATCGATGAATATCATGCATTTGGAGTAAATGTACTTGAATAAATTTAGAGAATGCCTTTGTAGTTTATATTTGTCAGATATAATCAATTGAAATTAATTCATTAAAAAAACTTTTATTACTACCTATTATGTGCCAGGTATTATTGGATATACAGTGATAAAAAAGTTAGTTTCTGTCCTAACAGAACTTAAATTTTAGCTGGGGAGAGGAATAGGGAAGAAGGGCAATAAACTGGTAAACAAATAAGTTAGCTAGGTAATTACAGATAATAACTGCAGTAGTCCTGTGAAGGGTGTCTGGGGGAGTGAGGGCCGCTACTTGAGGTAGGGTATGTGGAGAGGCCTCTCCAAGGGGGTGACATCTGAGCTGAGACAGCCTTCAAACAGCCAGGAGAAGAGCATTATAAGTAGAGAGAACAGCAAGCCTGAAGGGCCTGAGAAGGGTATGAGCTAAATATAGTTCATTAATTCAGATTGTTAACATCTAAATAACATTACTTCATTTTAATAGTATAGAGAGGATTCGAAGACAATGTCAATGCTGCTTTTTGAGTGATGGGCAGGGAGTACTTTTAAGTGTAACAGTGAATCAAAGTATGAGATCATCAATAGGCAACTTCATTGCCCAGAGTTTTAAAAGTCCCCTGTGTGTTGGTTATTTAGTAAACTAGGCATGACAATGCTCTTTGGCTATTATTGTGAGGCTTGACTAATAATACTGGGATTTTGAGATCAAGAGGCTAGAAACCAACAAGTTTGAAATATGTGAAGTCTCCAGCCTGTCTTTTCCTCCCCTACAAGTGAATCAACATTGTGGTCTAAATTTTTTTATCTTGTTTCTCTATTATTTCTCTATTGTGATAGCTTTACCTCCTGTTCTTAAAAATTCTGAGCTTTCAAAATCATATTTATCAGAATGGAAAAGAAGACTGAGAGCTTAAAATGAGATACCTCTGAAAAAGATTTAGTTTGGTATTGTAACATGGAAACCCAAGGATATTTTTTGCAATTATTTCAAATGTCTAATTATCATTGCTGTCAAGTCTGATAACAATCAGTATTCTGCATTTGCTGAGAAGTCTATGCATTCTAAGAAATATAAAGAAAAAGAACAATAAAGACTTTGAACTTTTTAATTTGGGGTGTGGAGAATTTTGTAGAAAATAATTCCTGCAAGTCGTGTACCTTCAGATTGATACCCTCAAAAGACAGTATACAGATAAGATCCTTTTTTAAGGAAGGCTAAAACTGTATGTGCTATAAATAGTTCTGAGTACTGAATTTAATATATGATGCATTTCACTAAGGTGGCCTCAGTGGGTACTATTTTAAGCTCCTCTCTCTACGTGCTTATCTTTGGTGATTCAAGGCATTAATACTTTATCCAGGATGTATAGGTAAGATATTTTTGTACTTTAATGGAAAGTCTTATGTTTAATGGATTGGAATTCTGTTTGTTGGTGATTAAAAACCTAAGTATATTAATTTTTCAGGGTTTTGCCTACAGTAATGTGTTTTGCTTATAAGAGCCCCCTTTCCTATCTTCTTTGTAATAGCAACATCATGACAACAGAAAAGAGTTTAGTGGCTGAGGCCGAAAATTCACAGCACCAACAGCAGAAGGAAGAGGGTGAGGGAGCCACAAATTCAGGCCAACAAGAAACTCTGCTGGAGGAGTCTTCTCAAACAGCAGCTGAGGGAGATAATCAGTGTGACCAGAAGCTGAAAACATTTAATGGAGACACTCCTACACATGAAGACTTGACCAAGAATAAGGAGCGGACATCAGAAAGCAGGGGCCTGTCACGACTGTTCTCTTCATTTCTTAAAAGGCCCAAATCTCAGGTGTCTGAGGAAGAAGGCAAAGAAATAGAGTCAGATAAAGAAAAAGGTGAAGGAGGTCAGAAAGAGGCAGAATTTGGAACCAGTCTTGATGAAGAGATCATTTTAAAGGCCCCAATTGCAGCTCCTGAACCTGAACTCAAAACAGACCCATCTTTGGATCTTCATTCATTAAGCAGTGCAGAAACACAGGTAAGGATGTTTGAATATGGGAGGTGGGTATAATGTAGGCAGGTTATATATTTTATTTTTCATTTAAGAAAATGTTTTATTTCTTACTAGCCAGTTAAGTTAGCCATTGATCGTAATAAGTAACATGGAGCTTTGTAGTTTCTGCTCTCAAGAAATTAACGTGGTCATTGGAAACTTGATTTTTAAAAAGGTACTTACACTTTATAAATTAAAAAAAAAATAAAAGTATCAAATGAGTTTATTCAGCCCATGTATCATTTTGCTGTAATAATGGAACAAATTCAAGATTTTCATGAGAAGGGAGAAAAGAAGTGATGGTTTAGAGTTGATTTTGGTAGAATTATAAGATGGGATAGTTATCAGCAAATGTGGTCCTTTTATGGAAATTTGGAAAAGCTGCGTGATGAATTCAAGCCATCAGAGGCATGTGATAGATTCAAGCCATGCCTGTCTTATTTTGTTCATCATCTTTAACTGTATCATATTGTCACAAAGTGTAAGAGATAGATGAGAAAGTCTAGCTCTTTTTATCACCTCCGTAATATATATTAGTCTGGGACCTCAATTGTGTCACAGTATAGTTAAACTAAACATGAATTGTGAGTCTGTTCATTTGTCCAAAAAAATGTGGGAAACTCTTAGTACTGTAACTCAAACTATTTTCTAGGAATCTCATTTATTTTAAGCCTTACTATCTACAAATTGAATTATTTTCAAAATCGTCTTATTTCTGAAGCACGTGAACATTATCTACATTGTTAAAAGTATAAGTCCTATATTTATACATCTAAGGTTTAGGCTATATCGTTTTATTAGAACTTTCTAAAAATATTACACATATTTCTATAAATGCTACTTATATATTCAAAGTGCTCAGAGTAAAATTTAAGATAAAATTGTAATTATGTACTTGGTATTAGTGAAACAAGGTTGAAAACAGATTTACCATATAGTGTAATAGTTAAGAATGCAGGCTATAGAATCAGATTAGAGGATTCAAATCACAGAGAAGTGACAGTTTTCGCTACACTTCCTCTCTACAATGGAGATAATAATATCCACCTCATTTGGTTATTGTGAGGATTAAAAGAGAGAAACATGTAGCCCTCTTAGACATTGCCTGACATTTAATAAGCACTCAATAAATGTTAGCTATAATATTATTACTCAGTAAATAAACACAAATGGTAAAGACAAACTCTGTATATCTTAATATCATTAATTTAATTTTATTTTAGGCATACCAAAAGAGGTTACAATTACATTATCTTTCAGGAAGCCTAGTACTTTGAAGAGGTTTTTAACTGCTTTTTCCCCCTTCTGCTTTATGTAGGGAAAAATCCATATCTTGTTTTAGTTAGCATTTGAATCAGAACTTGCCTATTTTGTCTAAAGATCATAATTTGTACTCAAGTTGAAGCAGTTGACAGACAAAATTAATTTTAGATTTAACTAAAATCTCATTTATTAAGACAATTAGAATTGAAATAAATTGTATGCAGGTGTTTGTCTATTAAGAAAAAGAAACAATAAGTTAAGATTAATAGAATTTCAAGGGAATATTGTTTAAAGGAGCAAAGTATTTTAGGCATTTTGTAAGCTAATATTTACAATCAAAACCTTTTGGGTGAGAACCTTGTGGATAAAAGTATAACATGGGTTTACATTATAAGACTGCACCAGTCTTCATCCAAGGTACCTTGGATTTTTGGGAAGCCATATATCAGTTTTTAATGCTTGTTTATTAATTCATTCAACAAATATTTATTGAAAACCTACCATATATGCCAGGCTCTAGGTTGTATATACCTTGGTAAATAAAAATTACAAAATGGTGAAAAGGTTTAAGATCATTAGATTGTGAAAACAGACTGATAGATGACTTAATAATCCTAAGCATGTTCTTCTCTGCCTTCAGTTTCACATCTGTCAAGTGGGAATAATAATAGTACCTGCCCCACAGAGTTGTTATGAGGATTAAGTGAGTTCATATAAGTAATGCTCTTAGAATAGTAACTGGCCCATTGTAATTGTTCTATAAATGTTTACAATTATTATTATTATATTAATAGAACAGACATGGTTCCTACCCTTGTGGATGTTACATTCTAATGGAAGAGACAAAAAAGTACAAATACAAAATATTTGGATTTGTATTCTGTGTAAATACAAAATATTTACTGTAATAAGTGTTATGAATGTAACAAACAGGGTACTGACATGAAAAATAGTAGAGTGGGCATAGGATGGATAGAATAGCCAATAAAAGCCTCTCTGCGGTTGCATGTGAGAGGATTGGGAAGGATGGAAAGGAGCCTTTTAGACCACCTCTAGTTATCTAATGCAGGAGCAAAATAATTAAATCCCTTTTCCTAATTGTCAACCATGTATTCTTTTGAAAGAAAAGAATTAGTAGGGTTTAGTTAAAAATCTTTCAGCAGTTTTATTGTATTGAAAGTAAGGAAATATATGCCAAAATGTTATCCTACTTATTTGTATTACTTCGGGATGACTTAATGATTACCCTAGGAGACCCAGATTTGAATCACTCTCTCCCTTCTTTGAATCTTTGCATTTAGTATGATTGATACAGGGTAGAAAGGGGTTAACTGGTAGGTAGTTACAATTTTTAGCCTATAACATATGCTTGCTTAATGCTCTAAAATTGGTCCCAAGCACTTCTCTTAGCCATTTATAAAATTTAGAATATGTAATAAATCATATCTTATTTTGCAATTCGTAAGACTACCTTGCTAAAATTGAGGAGCATGGGGCAGAGACAATAAAGTTTTGATAAACTTTAATAATATCATATAATGGCATAATCAGGAAGAATAGATAATACTGAGAGCAATAGATTGGTGTCCTCTGTTTTACCTGAAACCTTCATTTATTGACTTGATAGGATTCTACCTGAGAAGTTTTGAGAATAGCAAAGTCTGTAGATCTTTTGGGGGATTATAATATCTTTTATAGAAAAATAATTATTTAATATTAATGTCATTTATTTGTTTTAATAGTTTTTCATCTTCAGTTAGTACATTTATTGATAAGATTATTATAGGTAAAAATTTATACAGCGTGTTTTGTGACATGTCTTTATTACTGACATGGTGATATCATGACACGTAGCCTGCTCAGGAAGAACACAGAGAAGATCCAGATTTTGAAACTAAGGAAGAAGGACTTGAAGAGTGCTCCAAAGTAGAAGTAAAAGAAGAAAGTCTTGAATCAAAAGCAGAAAGAGAATTAAAAGCTTCCCAGAAATCAATCAGAAGACACAGAAACATGCACTGCAAGGTTTCTTTGTTGGATGACACAGTTTATGAATGTGTTGTGGAGGTGAGTGGCTTTTAATTTCCAGTAGTCAGAAATCTTACAGATTGTTTCACGTAGAGTTGGGTAAATGGTGACTTCACCCAAGATAAGACCCACTGTAATACTATTTCTGTAGACTGAAATGTTAATGGTGATTTTTCTGGAGATGGGGGTATGGAAAGATTAGGAGTGAGTCTTACTTTCTTCTCCAATTTTTTCTGTATCTGCTAAAATCTTTTGATTTGAGCATGTATTACTTTTGTAATCAAAAATAATTTTGTTTTAAAAAAAAGTTTGTTATTTATAGAGTGACTTTCCATGACTAGATTTCTCAGGATAGCCTCAATTTCTGACATTAGGTCCAATTATCTCCATAATTATATTTGTCAAAAAAATCACTATCTATAACATTTCTGTTCTCCTAGATCTAAACCTTAATATGCTTTAGTGTACTTAATGTATTTCTTTAGCTTCATGAGATAGCATATAAAGAAAATTTAAACTAAGTAATACTGTTTCTAAAAATTCTCTATTATTTAATAATAATATAGAATAAGTAACTGAATAGAATAAGTTACTGAATAGAATAAGTAACTGAATCAGGATTCAATAAAAATGTCAGAGTTATTAGTTACTCTTTTTCAGTTTGAGTTGAAATGAAAAATTTACAACAATTTTTTAAAACTAGAGCAGTAATTGTCAATTATGAGATTCTTGATATATGAGCAATTACAATTGTTACTAATAATAGCTTTTATTAATAAAATATATAATTTACATATACTTGTATTTTAGGTGTGCAACAAATTATTTCTGAATTGAATTATTTGTGTGCAAATGCAAATATATTCAAGCACAAATAGTCTAAAATATTATGTTATATTTAGTAATAGGTATTCTCTCTCCAAGTTTTAAGAAAGAAATCAAGAAAAATGTACTATCGGACTTGGAAATAGCTATAATGCCTGGTAACTAGAGGAGACCTAGGGTCTACTTTTTGTTTCTTTTGTAAAATTTTTATTTCATTATTTTTTTAGAAACAGGGCCTCACTCTATCACCCAGGCTGAAGTGCAGTGGCATGATCATAGCTCACTGCAACGTTGAACTCCTGGGCTCAAGCGATCCCAAGCTAATTTAAAAAAAAATTTTTTTTGTAGAGACAAGGTCTTGCTATGTTGCCCAGGCTAGTCTAGAACTCCTAGCCTTGAGTGATCCTCCTGCGCTGGCCTCTCAAAGTGCTGACAGGCCACTGCAGCTGGCCTGCCTTTTCTGTTTCTTGCTACTAGCTAGTTTAGAAATGGGGAAAGCTATTTCACACTCATTTATCCCACTCAGATGAAGATCCAGATATGGATCCTTTATATATGAAACCCTTGGGGACAGATATGTTTCAGAATTCAGAATATTTTGGATTTTAGAAAGGCAATAAATACATATTCTTTGTATTTTGTAATACACCCAGTGGGGTCTGTAGCAGCACCCACATGATCAAACATACCATAGTATTTCTATGGTAAAATATAGAAGATTCATTCTAAGATGGATAAATGAAGTTCATGTCAAAATTTGCCTTCAAATGAGCTTTTTTAAAATTTTTTTTTTCTAAAATATTAAGGGGTACAAACATTTTTGTTTACATGGCTCATCAAATGAACTTAAGTGGCAAAAAAAAAAAAAACCCCAAACCTTTTATCTTTTAGAACTTCTGAATTTTATAATAGAATTATGAGTAAGGGATTAGGGACCTGTGCATGAAGAATTCCCAAATCATCTTCTGTCATTTAGAGTGAAACATAGGAAGAAAATGATTTAATGTAAATGGTTTAAGACTGAAAATGGATTAACATTTATGTGAATTACTGATAGTGATTAAGAATAACTCATTGAGAGGAGGACATGTCATGTATGTGTGCCAAAAAATGATTCTAATTTTAGGAA
>CM052444.1:89775766-89789741 GCA_028533085.1 Varecia variegata | reverse complement strand
GTTTGTGAGGCTGAGGCAGGAGGATTGCTCGAGCCTAGGAGTTTGAGGTTGCAGTGAGGTATGATAATGCCACTGCACTCTAGCCCAGGTGACGCAGCAAGACCCCATCTCAAAAAAAAAAAAAAAGATGCATATCAAGATATTGCTGCTGTTCTTCTCTATATTGTTTTGAAACTTATTTTAAGCTCAAGAAAGAATGTGACTCTTTTTAATGCATGAACTTAAATTCTGTTTAAAATGTTAATGTATTTAACTCACAAGATATGATTGATAGAATGGACTCTTGAAAGGAATCTCTACCACCAAATATATTCAAACAGAAGCTAGAAGATTATCCAGGATTGCTATTTTAGGGACCATCTTAAGATCTCTACTAAAATACAATTCTATAACTTGTTCTATCAATATTTTGTTGTTTTATAAGTAAGTTCTGTTTCTTCTAGCTATAAGCCTCTCTTCTCTTGTCCTTCACAACCACGCTCTTTGAGAAATTAGTTTGTACAAATTATCTCTATTTCCTCACTGCCTATTAGTATAACACAATGCAAGGAAGTGTGTAAATCATACGTGTACATCTCAAAGAATTTTTACAAAGTGAACACATCTGTGTAAACTCTCCAAAGATAAGAAAAATGAACATTCTCAGAACTCCAGAACTCCCTTTTGTTCCCCTTCCTTGTTACTACTGTCAACCCCTACCAATTGGTACCCCTCCCCACCCCTTGTCAAAAGTAACTTCTTCCTGATATCTATCACCATCAATTAGTTTTTCCTATTGTGCTATCAAATATTGTTCATTCTATCTATCTAACTACATTTTTGCACCCATTAATCACCCCCACTTTATTCACCACGTCCTGCTACCCTTCCCAGCCTCTGATAACCATCATTCTACTCTCTATCTCCGTGAGATCAATTGTTTTAATATTTTGCTCCTACATATGAGTGAGAATATGCAAGATTTGTCTTTTTGTGCTTATTTCACTTAATATAATGTTCTTCAGTTCCATCCATGTTATTGCAAATGGCAGGATTTCATTCTTTTTTGTGGCTATATAATAATCCATTGTGTATATGTACCATAATTTTATTCATTCATCCATTGATGGACACTTAGGTTGATTCCAAATCTTGGCTATTGTGAATAGTGCTGCAATAAACATGGAAGTACAGGTATCTTTTTGATATACTGAATTCCCCTCATTTGGGTATACACCCGGCATTGGGATTGCTCAATCCTACTGTAATTCTATTTTTAGTTTTTTGAGGAACCTCCATGCTATTCTCCTTAGTGGTTGCACTTACATTCCCACCAACAGTGTACCGAGGGTTTCCCTTTCCCCACATCCTCACTAGCGTTTGTTATTGCCTGTCTTTTTGATGAAAGCCATTTTAACTGGGGTGAGATGATATCTCATAGTTTTGAAGCTTTTACTGTTTACTAAGAGACTTACATATATTAACTCATTAATCTTCATAATAGCTGTATGAGGTAGGCACTACTACTATCTCATTTTATAAATAAGGAAACTGAGCTACAGAGATCCTCAAGTCACTCAGCCAGGAAGTAGTGGAGCTAGGATTCAAGCTCAACTGTTTGGCTCCCTGTTTCTCTGCTCAAAATCACTATGCTTTTTGAAATTAATGCAAAGAGTATCAAGGGAAATGTAGGTTGATTTGGAGGCACTATTTGAAGATGGTCAGTGATCCTGCTTCCAGTACTCTGTTGTTGATGTGTTTTGGAGCTCTGTGTGAATGCCTTTTCTTCTTTTTACAGACATGGCTGGACTCTGCCAAAGAAATAAAAAAGCAAGTTCGTGGTAAGTGGATATAGCCCTTATTATAGTTCTTTCTTTCTTTTAGTAGGTCAGAGGATTTCCAACCATTTCTGGCTATGAGTCAGTCACTTTAGAATCCTGACTATCGCAGATTGCTTTGAAATTGAGATAAAGCCTTCCCCTGGAAGGAGGAGATTCCATAATAGAAAAATGTAGCAGAGGTGGACACTATGGAGATGTAGGTCAGATCTTGATTTTTTTTACAACTAGGCAAAGTTGGGGAAGATAGGAACAGTTGAGAGTAACAGAAGGTGGAAACAAACAAAGACGAGAAAGGAAAAAGGATAGGAGAGTCAGTTTTCAAAATGTATTGATTGAAACTATAGTGGCCTACTAGGAGTTTGCTGCCAGATCTGTTCCTTTGAAATTGTCCTGGACTATTACGTTGTAACTGTTTCCATGTTCTCCTCCCTATCATCCTTTTCATTCCTTTCAATAGTTCTCTCCCCAAATTTGAAGTATAAAGGGCTGTGGAAGGAAAGAATTGCTTGCCACTGGCGCTTCTGACATTATGGCTTCGCTCTTAGCTCTAAGCCCTCTTGCGTATATTACTGCCACACATTGATCAGACTAGTATCTGGGATAAATATTTCTGGGTTGAAAAAAGTGTAGATTAATATTTTGCAGCACCAAGTTCAATGGGCTAGCTAAGGGTTAGAGACTTTTTTTCCTGATTAAGACTACGTATCCTTTTAGTTTAGTTTAGTTTTGAAGAAACTTCTAGGAAATGCAATAGTCATTATTCATCATGATTAGTAAGTTAACTCTGTCACCTAAAAACAAACTTTACTTTTCATTTGTTTCTTAAAAGAAAACACTTTTGTTATGGTGAAATGTTTTCCTTTACATCCTGTTTATAATTGCTTTGACTTTCTTAAAGTAGAGAAACAAAATACTCTTTTGGACTGGCAACGCTCCATATTTGCTCCCTACCCATAAAAGCATGTTTTAAAATGCAAGTCAGAGAAAAAATATTCAGAATATTTGCGACACAACAAGAAAAACCTAACTCCCAGCCCCTTTTAATGTAAATACTTTTAATGTTCAATATTACTGAGGAACAAATGGTTGTATAAGAAGACTATTCAGGAATAAAAGTTAACTCAGAGATTATGATGAATGAAAAAGAATATCTAATGGATTGTGTTCCTGGATATTAAAAAACAATCTCTGTTAAGAAAAAGAACCTAAACATTTGTCATTTAAAAAAAAAATTTCAAAGACCATTGAGACAGGAGGCAAAAAAAAAAAAATTACAAAATAATAAAAACTCTTCCTTCAACATGGGAGGGAAAAAAACCCCATATCTTACAAAAACTATAATAAGGAATCAAAATGTAAACATTTCATTAAGCCAAAGAGAATATGACATTTATTTATTGCAACGATTTTCATTTTCCTATTTTTGTCACACAAGTAGTGTATACTTATTGTGAAAAATTTAAACATTATAGAAATCACAGAGAAGGTCAAAGTCCCCTAAATTGTGTCCTGTGGATATAATCACTGTTAAACTGGTGTAATCTGCAAGATTTTTTTCTTTGTACACATATATATTTTGCTTTTCAAAAATACAAGTATAGCCTGGGCAACATAGTGAGAACTTGTCTGTTTAAAAAAGAAACTTGAACTGAGCACGGTAGCACATGCCTGTAGTTCCAGCTACTAGGAAGGCTGAGGTGGGAGGATCTCTTAAGGCAGAAGTTTGTGATCAGCCTGGGCAATATAGCAAGACCTCTGTCTCAAAAAAACAAAAAACCAAGTATACTATATATAGTTTTAAAATTAATTTTTAAAATAGATGCTATAAGTATGTGGTATAAAATTAAAAGATACAGATGAGTATAGTACAAGGTAAAATCTCCCTTCTTCCCTTGTCCTAGTCTTGTAGTTTCCTTTCCTTGAGGCAACCATGGTAATTAATTTTCTGTGTTCTTTCCAGAGATGGTCTGAGTATATGTAAACATACATACATGGGTGTGTATATTTTAATATAAATATGCAACCAGTCTTTTTTGTTTACCATGATTTGGTATATTCTCTATGTCAATATGTATAAATTTATTTCATCTCTTAAAATTTTTTAAATGATTATTTATACAATATATATAACTGGTCCTATTGATGGGCGTTTTGGGTTAATCCAAACAGTTTGCTATTACAGACAAGGTTGTAGTGAACTTATTTGTGTATATATATATCTTTGTATAGTTATATAAATGTCTGTAGACAAATTACTAAGAGTAGAATAAAAAACTATGAATATTTAAAATTGTAATTGATATTCAACAGCAAGACTTTTTCCTTATTTCAAAAAATATAGAAAAGTATGGAGGCTAATGTAACAAATACCCATGTACTCACCACCCAGAATTAACATGTATTAACATTTTTTATTTAAAGTAGAACAGTACAGGTAAGGTTTGTCTGTTTTATTTTCCTCCTAGTTTATCCCCTACTCTTCCCTATCCATAGAAATCTATTATCATGAACTTGGGTGATTTCTTTCAGTCTATGTTTTTATGTTTTTTCTTTCGTATTTCCATACCCATATATCCATAGTATTACTTTCTGTTTTTTTGAAATTTCTCTCAGACCCAACCATACCCATTTGGACCGTCTTCTGAGGTTTATCAGTCTTTTTTCCTCCTCCTCGCATAATTTTTAGCTTTGCTTATTTTCTTGGTTCTGTCCAAGAAAGAGCACCCTTGCTGAGTCAGCCTAGCCACTCCCATCCCTTTCTGGAATAATAAAAAGCAAAGGCAAGGGCAAGAAAGCCTTACACTTTTTTTTTGGAGACAGAATTGTGCTCTGTCACCTGGGCTACAGTACAGTGGTGTCATCAGAGCTCACTGCAACCTCAAACTCCTGAGCTCAAGCAATCCTCCTGCTTTAGCCTCCTGAGTAGGTGAGACTATAGGCACATGCTACCACACCTGGCTAATTTTTCTGTTTTTTATATTTCTGTGTTTTGTAGAGACGGTGTCTCAGTCTTGCTCAGGCTGGGCTCAAACTCCTAGCCTCAAGCAATCCTCCTGCCTAAGCCTCCCAAAGAGCTAGGATTACAAGCATGAGCCACTACACCCAGCCCCTTATATTTTCTATATATACTATAAATTACTGATATATAGTTTACACAAATTATGTTTTAAAAATCTGTAGCCCATGTATGCTCCTTAAGTGCATCCTTTTCTCCTTCCGCTGCAGAAGTTACCACTGTCCTGAATTTTGTGTTAATGATTTCATTGAATTTTTTGAAATGCTTTTTATTATCTGTGAATGTATACCTAAAAATATAGGGTTGTGTTTTCTTTTTTGAACCTGATATATATTTAATTATATAATAGGTAATCATATGCGACTTGCTTTTCACAAAATACTTTGTGAAATTCATCCCTGTTGAAAAAGAAAATTTCACAAAAACAATTTTTAATCTTTACTATGAATGATACCTTGATTTTTTTCTTTTATATTATACTTCATGTTTTAAATGCTAATTCTCCCCTCCCCCCCAGTAAACTGATTTGGCAGTGGATCAGGATCCACAGTGTAAAAAACACTGGCGTAGGATATATACTTGGAATTGGAATTGTAGATTATAGGTTATGTTTATTTTCATCTTTACAAGATATTGCCAAATTGCTCTCCTTTAAATTCATTGTAAGAGTTCACATCCCCACCAGTATTATATGAGAGTTCTTGGTTTCCTGTGTCCTCAGAAGGCAGGAATGTTTTTTCAATTATTAATTTAAAAAAAATTTTGGTCATGTCTATAATCCTAGCACTCTGGGAGGCCGAGGCAGGAGGATTGCTTGGGGCCATGAGTTTGAGACCAGGCTGAACAAGGACTAGACACCATTTCTACAAAAAATAGGAAAAAAAATTAACTAGGCATAGTGGCATATGCCTGTAGTCCCAGCTACTTGGAAGGCTGAGTCAGGAGGATCACTTGAGCCTAGGAGTTTGAGGTTGCAGTGAGCTATGATGACACCACTGCACTCTAGCCTGGGTGACAGAGCGAGACCCTGTCTCAAAAAGGAAAAAAAATTTTTTTGTGGGGGTAGACGTACTTTCACACTTACAGAAAAGTTGAAAGAATGATATAAAGCAGTGGTCCCTAACCTTTTTGGCACCAAGGACTGGTTTAATGGAAGATAATTTTTCCATGGACCTGGGGCGGGGCGGAGGGATGGTTTTGGGATGATTCAAGCACATTATGTTTATTGTGCAGTCAAACCTCTCTGCTAATGATAATCTGTATTTGCAGCTGCTCTGCAGTGGCAGCATCACTGCCTCAGCTCCACTTCAGATCATCAGGCCTTAGATTCTCGTAAGAAGCGCTCAACCTAGATCCCTTGCATGCGCAGTTTACAGTAGCGTTCGCGCTCCTATGAGAATCTAATGCCACTGCTGATCTGACAGGAGATGCGGCTTATGCTTTATCTTCTTTTCTATTTATGTATACACACATGCATGTGCATGCACACGCTCGCGCACACACACAAAGGTTGTTTTTTCCCTGCACAATTTAAGAGCAAGTTGCATCATAGCAGCACTATTCACAATAGCCAAAAGGTGGAAACAACCCAAATGTCCCACCAACAGATAATGGATAAGCAAAATGTAGAATATTCAGGCAATGGAAACTTACTCAACTGTAAAAAGAAATGAAATACTGATACATGCTACTGTGTAGATGAGCCTAGAAACCATTATACTGAATGAAAGAAACCAGACACAAAAGGCTACGTATTCTATAATTCTATTTTTATGAAATATCCAGAACAGGTAGATCCATAATAGGCAGAAAGCAGATTAGTGGTTGCTAGGGGTTGGAGGCAGGGGACAATGGGGGGTGACTGCTTAATTGATACAGGGTCTCTTTTGGGAGTGATGAAAATATTTTGGAAGTAGAAAAAGGTGATGATTACACAACATTGTGAATGTACTAATGTCACTGAATTTTGCACTTTAAAATGGTTAATATTGTTATGTGACTTTCACCTCAATTAAAAACAGAATAAATTGCAGTCATGATGCTCTTTTGCCCCTAAATACTTCAGTTTAAATATCCTAAAAAGTAGGCATTTTCTTACATAACCTTAATACAATTATCAAAAGCAGGAAATTAACATCGAAACAATACTGTAACCTATAGACCTTATTTGACAGTTGTCCCAATGATATCCTTTAGAGCAAAAGAAAGTTTAATACTTTGCATTTAGTTGTCATATCTCTTTAGTTTTCTTTAATCTAGAATAGTTCCTGAGTCTTTAAAGTATTTCATAACATTGACAGTTTTGAAGGGTACAAACCAGTTATTTTATAAGTGATCAATTTGAGTTTGTCTGATATTTCCTCCCAGTTAGATTCAGGTTATGCACTTTTGGCAGGAATGTCATTGAAGTGTTGCTGAGTTAGAAAGCAGAAATGTTAATGTTAAAACTTTTTAGAGCTTTTTCCAGCCACCATTTTTTTCCTTCACTAAAAATTCTCCATAAAGTATTACTAATTATATATATCATATCCTAGAGATGGTCACTGATTATAGCTTAACTTTAATATTTTTTGAATTCCAAGTGATTAACTTTTTTAGCTGCCCTGTTGCGTTTAACCCTGAGCTTGCTTGCTTGAAACTGGGTGGTTTCTTTAGTAGTATCCAAAACTTGTAACTGTTGCATGGAAAAGAATAGGAACTGAAAGTTTGAGTTCTGTGTCTTATAATTGCTGTTAACAAAAGTAAAAGTTAATATTTGGGACATTTCTGTTTACTTAGGGATATTTCTAATACCACTAAACTTATTTATTTTGGGTTAAATAGAGAGAAGAATCCAAACAGAATATAGGTTTTTTTTTTAATGTTTTTATTTGATTAGGTCTAGTAAGTTGAGGTCATTGGGGGAGGATCTGGGATAATGATAAGTAATTTTAATATATTAATACCTATTATTCTTTCGTGCAGTCTTTTTTTAAAAAAATGTTTGTTCTGGAGCTTTAGTATTCTCATATGACCTTCACAACAATATTGTGAAATCAGTTACTTTATTTCATTTGTTTAATCAACAAATATTTCTTGAGCACCCATTATATGCCAAACCCCGTTTTAGGCACTGAAGATACACATCAAATAAAACAGAAAAAAAATTCCTGGCCGTAGGAATTTATATTTTAGTGGGAGGAGACAAATAAATAAATAGTAAATGTACACACAGTACAAAATTCAAGTGGTATGAAAGAGCATATAGTGAAAGTAGGTCTCCTTCCTATTCATTTTCCCTTAGCCTCCCTGTTTCCCTCTCCAGGAATTCCCCTTCCTAGTTTCCCAACTACTCTAATTAGTTTATTATATATTCTTATAGCAATATCCTGTACATAAATAATCATACCTGTAATATATACTTTTTTCTACCCTGCTAACCCTTTAGAGTAGCTTTCTTTATACACTCTTCTTATCTTTATTTTTTTTCACGTAACACTATGTGTTGGAGATCATTCCATATAGAGTTACTTCTTTCTTTTTACTAGCTACCTAATTTTCCAATGTATAGATGACCCATAATTTATCTTTTCTTGCTAAATAAATATAATATATTTAGACTGTTTCCAGCACTTTGTTGTTATAAACAATATCTTATACATATATCACTTTAGCTGCTTTTATGTTTAGATGTACTTATGGAAATGAAATTTTTAGGTGAAAGGCTGTATACATTTATATTTTGATAGATGTTGTCAAATTGTTCTCCATAGTATAAAATCTTACTCTTTGGGAAGCCAGCAGTCATGCTAGAAAAATCCTGAAGGGTAGCACTCAGCTGGAAAAATTGAAATGCATTCACCATTTAACCTTTACTTGTAATCTCTGATTTTCATTGTAGATCAAAAATACAACACATTTGCATGTGTCTCAGGATTGAACTCTTGTAGTTTTTATGCCTAAAATATTTTTGTTAGAGGTATAGTTTTCTAATAGCTACCTATATTACTTCTTTGTTCTTATTTCTAGAACAATCTCACCATATTAATGAGAAGAATGCTTTTATTTGAGATACTCTTGATGGATATCATAAATAAATAATGCCAAAACTAAAAAAAGAACATTTCTGGGTCACCCGAATGACCTCTTAGGACTCAGAGTAGTACAGTCATGCATTGCATAGTGATATTTCTGTTAACATGGACTGTACATATGATGATGGTCCCGTAGAATTATAATACCATATTTTACTATACCTTTTCTATATTTATATATATTTAAATACACAAATACTTAACATTGTGTTATTGCCTACAGTATTCAGTACAGTAACATACTGTACAGGTTTGTAGCCTATACTATATACTATAACATACCATTAAGCCTATGTGTGTAGTAGACTAAACCATCTGATGTTCACATTATAATGAAATTGTCTAATGAGGTATTTCTCAGAATGAATCCTTGTTGTTAGGCGACACATGACTGTATATAGATCACAGTTTGAAAACCATTGTTACATACAAGTTGCCATAAGAATTGGTTTTCATCATGTTATTTTGCTTATGTAGTTCTCATCCTTTGTAAACAAAACTATTATATTAAGTCAGTCAAGTAAAAAAATGATATCTTCTAGCTCTAACTCTTAAGTGATATCTAAGCAACTTTCTTCTTTTTCTTTAAGAAAAAATTTTGTTTTATCCACAAAGCATGAAAATATTTTAAAATTTCAGGAAAAAAATAAATTTTTGAATATTTTGAGGTACTTCTACACTTGATCTTAGCCAAAAGGCCAAGAAGTGATTTTTTAAGGTGCTTCTAATACTCATAAACTTAGATATAAACATAAAATTCTTTTGTGTTTATTTTTACAGGTGTCCCTTGGAATTTTACATTTAATGTAAAGTTTTATCCACCTGACCCAGCACAGTTAACAGAAGACATAACAAGGTAAGCAATTAAGTAATAGTTAAATATGTAATAGTAATTCTCATCGTCATAAGCTCTGGAAATTTCCCTATTCAGAACTGAAGAAAAATGATGAGCTATTAAATGCTTAGCCTAAGAGAGAAAGTTTCTAGTCACTTCAAGCAATCTTGCAAATAAGTGAGCCTAAAAGCCTCAGGTGTCTGACCTGCCTGGAGGAAAGTGGTAGGAAACTAGTCTTGCTTATCGTGGGTATTATGCCAAGCTGGGCAGGGCTCCTATAAACCACACCACCCTCCAAAGGGCAAGGCACAGAATATATGTGGTAAAATGGCTCTACTGATTTTTTTGTTTTTTGTTTTTGTACTCTTTTCCCACCATATTCCTTCTTATAGGGATCAAAAGAGCTAAAAAGTCTCAGTGTTATTATTTCTTCCTATCTCTCTTTTAAACTGTATGATTAGGTACATGATCCCCATGAAGTGAATATTCCTTTGAACCCACTTAATTTATGAAATAAATCTTATGCTCTTTAAAAACAACCTGATTTCTTTTAAGAAAATGACTTTTGGCTGGGCGCGGTGGCTCACGCCTGTAATCCTAGCACGCTGGGAGGCTGAGACGGGCGGATCATTTGAGCTCAAGAAGTTCAAGACCAGCCTGAGCAAGAGTGAGACCCCGTCTCTACTAAAAAAAAATAGAAAGAAATTAGCTAGACAACTAAAAATATATAGAAAAATTAGCTGGGCATGGTGGCGCATGCCTGTAGTCCCAGCTACTCGGGAGGCTGAAGCAGAAGGATTGCTTGAGCCCAGGAGTTTCAGGTTGCTGTGAGCTGACGCCACGGCACTCTAGCTGAGGCAACAGAGTGAGACTCTGTCTCAAAAAAAAAAAAAAAAAAAAAAAGACTTTTATTGGATTCTGTAAAAATATTAATAAAAAAATGGAAAAGCAATATTGTAAAGAGTACTACTGTACATATTTATATCCATAGCCTCTCGCATGGAGCCTTATAAATAGTAAGTGCTTGGCAAATGTTTGTTAAATTGAACTGTTGGTTGTCAAACACTGCTTTCTAATTTTGATTTTGCTGCCAATTATCTGATTTCAGTCAAATTTACAATGTGGAGGCCTCAGTTTTTTCTGTATCTCTCAAATAAGGGTATAGACTAAACTCTTGAAAGATCCGATTATTAAGTTCTATGAAAAGTCTATACCATTTTTTTCTTATCGTTGTCTAGTCATCCTTAGTATTAATACATTCTTGAGGTTGAGATGCCATATATCTGCCTTAGAAAATTGTTTTGGTTATTTTCATGGGTAATATTTGTCTTTTAGAGTTATTACTTACTCATCTTTCTTCATCTGGGCTTATTGTGTATAAAACAAAACACATCCCTAAAAATCTTTGCTAATTATCTACATTTTAGAGGAGTTTAAAATTCTTGTGACTTGTTTGGCATTGCTTTGATTTTTTTGGAGAAAGCATGCATGTAGTGACTAATTATAGATAGAAAAACTATTGCTGTTGTATATGTTATTGAACATCTTGCTGTGGTAAAAGCAAGGGTATGATTCTAATTAATATAGGAATTGCCAATGTAATCACACTTTTCCTGTTTGGTAAAACAGTCTGAACTGGTCAACTCAGACAGTTAGACCAAGTGGTAAGGAGGTCAGGGCCATATGTGTGAGCATTAATACTGAGAGAAGTGTCTGTACATGTTAAGGCACTCAATTAGTGCGTTGGACTGAACTGTTTTAACTGCAATCTGAATTCCCAAAAGTTTAGCACACAAGTGGAATTAGTTTTACAAGGTTGCTGGTAATATGTGAAAGGCTGTATACAACTTAGCTCACCTTGGAGGGAAAACACACCAGAATATTCATATCTTATTGAAAATGTGTAAATAATGTCATCTTCATATATGAAGGACAATATCTACCCCTTTGGCAAAGCATTGTGATAGAAAAGAAAGGGCCTGGTTTTGGAGCCAAACAGCCTTTATTACTCTCTGACATTGAGCAAGCTAAGCCTCTAAGGATGCCTCTTCATCTATAATCTGGCAATGATATCCACCTCACAACTTTTTTTGTAAAGATTAGATAAGACACTTTATGTATCTATGGTACTTAGTGTACTTAACAAAATATTAGTTTCATTACTTCCTTCAGACTTTCCTAACTTTTTCTAAACATGTGTACAACATAGTTATAGTATTTTTTTAAATGTTCTATATGGAGAATTTCAGAGAAAGGAAAAAATTATAGTACAATGGACTATACCCACTACCTAGAGTAAACAATTATTGATATGATCTCATATTTACTTAACCTCTCTATTTTCTTCTCCCTCTTTATTTTTTTCTCTTTTCCCCTTTTTCTCTCTATATTTTGTTGTTGTTGCTGCTGACATGATAACATCTTTTCTCTTTTGGCTGTAGATATTATTTATGTCTTCAACTTCGGCAGGACATAGTTGCAGGACGTCTGCCTTGTTCCTTTGCAACTTTAGCATTGTTAGGTTCTTACACCATCCAGTCTGAGTTGG
Organism: Varecia variegata; assembly: GCA_028533085.1. Taxonomy (NCBI): domain Eukaryota; kingdom Metazoa; phylum Chordata; class Mammalia; order Primates; family Lemuridae; genus Varecia; species Varecia variegata. The sequence goes on along the minus strand of CM052444.1, from coordinate 89,777,449 downwards.
GAGACTACGACCCAGAACTCCATGGCGTGGATTATGTTAGTGATTTTAAACTGGCCCCAAATCAGACCAAGGAACTTGAAGAGAAGGTCATGGAACTGCACAAGTCATACAGGTGAATATGTCTCCAGGGTTTGTTCTGTGTTTTGGCAATAAGTTTAAACCCTTGATGTGGTATTGATTCAGTGTTTGCCTAAAAGGGCGCATAGTGCCATAGAAAGAGTCAGTGTGAGCTCAGTTACCTCCACTGTTTGACTTTGAGCAAGTCATTTAATTCTTCTTAACCTCAGTTTTCTCATCGGAATAACAGGCATTAAATTATAGGATGAAAACTAAACAAGGTAATATATGTAAAGCACTTAGCACAGTGCCTGAAACAGCTCAATAAATGATAGCTATTATTATTATTATTATTGCCTTACCTTTTTTTCCCCCAGATTTAAAAGTTCTTTTACTGTATTAGGTGTCTTGAGATCCTTAGAGCAAGAGTTTTTAACTTGACATCTATATACATGAATGGATTTGAGAAGGCCCATCAAACCCCTGAAAGTATTTTTAAAAGTCTTTATTGAATTCATTAACTATATTGCTTTTTTTCATGAAAGCAATTGATGATGTTGGGAGGTTTCATAACACAGTGATCAAGAACAAGTATTTATAGTCAGTCTGAGCTGGGTCAAAATCTTGACTTTGCTTGGTCCTGGCCTTGTGACCTTAGGTAATTCATTTATAACCTCACTGAACTTCAGGTTCCTTATATTTCTGATGGAGATTATTACCTCAGAGGAAATAGGGTGATTGCTAGGTTTAGAAGAGGTAATGTGTATATTAATAAAACACTTAATACAATGTCACAATGTCTTTCAGATAGTAAAAATTCAATAAATATTAGCTAATATTAAAGTGCCAGAAGAATTTGTGTTTCTTCCCACCATACATTCATTGTTATTTGAGTGACTTGCTGTAGCTAAATTTTATAAACTGCCTTAGTGTATTAACGTGAAAGTCAAATCTTGGCCTTGAGTTAGTACCCTGAGTTATGTTAGTATGAGTTAGGTTACCAAGCTCCAAAGGGTCACACTGCTCAAAGAGAAATCCAAAGAGTGTTCTCAGTAGGCATACCATGGTAGTAGCAAGTATTCTGTCCAGCTGTTGAGCCATCTTGTTCTCCTTAGGGTTTTTCCAGTAGATTGCATGGATTGGGATGCTTCAAATAAGAGAGATTTAACTCAAGGTACCCCAATTCTGGGTGCTTTATTGCTCCTGTGGGCTCAAGTACCTCTGTCATGAGAACCACAATAAGGACTTTAAAGTTTGCAACCTACCTAGTAGCAGTTTTGTTAAGAGTTATGCAACTCTCATGGGGTCACACTATTTCCAAAGAGAACTACCAACCTGCTTTTCAAGTTGGAGCTTATACATTCCAATGCACTGATGTCTGGGATCACTAAATACACTGTTTTCAACTTGTTGATAATTAACTTAAGGATATTGCATTGTCTTTGAATACATTTTTAATACTTTTAATCATATTCTGGTTATGATTCTAAAAGTTTATGTATAAAAATATTAATACATGTACATATTAATACATATACATACTGAAGCAAGTACTGGAAAGAATCAATTAAAATAATTTGATTTGTTATTATACAATGTCAAGATTATAGGGAATTTTTTTTTTAA
>CM052444.1:89754012-89775666 GCA_028533085.1 Varecia variegata | reverse complement strand
GTCTCAAAAAAAAAAAAAAATAATAATAATCTTTAGTAGTAGTGGTATAAAGTGGTATAAAGTAGTGAGCAATCAGTAAAATAGTAAAGGAAAATATTTTACTGCTGCCATAGAGCTGAACAGCAGAAAATGGTGGTGTGAGAAATGATTGATACTTTAAATCTATCTCTGATGATTCTTCTAATGGTCATTTGATCATAGCAGAATCTCAGGTTTGGGAGGACTTCATAGAGTCTCTCATCCAATTCTTGACTCTCCTTCATGGAATTGTTACATAATCGTAATAACTTTAAGTAGCTAATTGTACATCTATTTTTATGTGCCAGATATGATGCTAAGCACTTTATGCACAATATCATATTTAATCTTTGTAACCACTCTATAACCACTCTTTGAATTAGACCAGCGTTTCTTAAAATGTTGCTCAAAATGTTCTCAAAAGGTAGTCTACAGACCCCAGTGATCTTCAAGATTCTTTCAAGGGGTCCATGAGGTCAAAATTATTTTCATAATAATACTAAGATATTATTTGCCTTTTTCATTGTGTTCAAATGGGTGGAGCACAAATCAAGGCAGTTGCACCAAACTGTACTAAGCAGTCATTATATTGTTCACCACCATGCGCTTGCAGTTAAAAAATAAAAATAAAAAAGGCCAGTTCACCTAAGAGTTTTCTTAATGAAGCAATAAAAGATATTAAGATATTAATTTTATTAAATCTTGAATACATTTCTGTTTAATATTCTGTGTGATTAAATGGCAAGTACACTAAGGCATTTCTGTACAATAGTTATCTCAAGGAAAAGCACTTGTGTAATTTGAGTTGTGAGCTGAATTAGCCACCCTTTCTATATAACACCACTTTTTTTTTGGAAAAAATGACTGACAAACTATGATTATTCACACTTGGTTATTTGGCATTCTTTTTTTTTTTTTTTTTTTTGAGACAGAGTCTTGCTCTGTTGCCTGGGCTAGAGTGCTGTGGCGTCAGCCTAGCTCACAGCAACCTCAAACTCCTGGGCTCAAGCAATCCTTCTGCCTCAGCCTCCCGAGTAGCTGGGACTACAGGCGTGGGCAAGCACCCCCTGCTAATTTTTCTATATCTATTTGTCTGGCTTATTTCTTTCTATTTTTTTTTTTTTTTTTTTAGTAGAGACGGGGTCTTGCTCTTGCTGAGGCTGGTCTGGAACTCCTGACCTCAAGTGATTCTCCCGCCTCTGCATACTAGGCTCCCAGAGTGCTAGGATTACAGGCATGAGCCACCAGACCCGGCTGAAATTCATTTGCTTAAGAATGAATGAGCTGGTACTGTTAGGAAAACAAATGACAGTTATTTGTTGATTGTGACAGCTTTTAAATACTTAAAGACTTTTTCTACCAAAGGCAGTGGTGATTTTAATGAATATGATTTTTCTTATACATATATTGTATAATGAAATATGTCAATATTTGGAAGATTTACATAACTCGGTGAACCAGTATTTTTTAGATAAGAAATGCACAATGTTACAAAATCATGCATGAGTAAAAGAGCTCTTCAAAGTGCAAGATAGGCTGGGTGTGGTGGCTCATGCCTATAATAATCCCAGCACTTTGAGATGCCTAGACTGGAGGATTGCTTAAGCCCAGGAGTTCAAGACCAGCCTGGGCAACACAATAAAACCCTGTCTCTACAAGAAATTTAAAAAATGAACCAGTCATGGAAGTGCACACCTGTAGCCCTAGCTATATGAGGCTGAGGTGGGAGGACTGCGTGAGCTCCAGAGTTCAAGGTCTGAGCAACAGAGTGAGACCCTGTCTATTAAAAAAAAAAAAAAAAAAAATGCGAGGCAGACCAGTAGATCTTAATGTAACAGTACATAAAGTTCATTGATATGTTTCCACATTTCACATTGCAATTAACCTTTAAGAAACTGCCATTGTTGAGTTTGGTATAATATCAAAGAAGAATATTTTAAGTTCTTAGTCCTTCCTTTTCCAACTGCATATTTGTGTGAGAGCATATTTCTTCATATACTATCAAGTCAATATATTATAACAGATTGAATGCAGAAGATAAGAGAATACAACTGTCTTCTAAACCAGACATTGAAGTGATTTGTAAATTTGTAAAACAATATTACCTTTTCATTATATTTTTGAGAAAATACTGTTATTTTTCACAAGTGATATTATTAATGTTAAAATAATGGATTTATTTTTATTCTTTAGAAATTTAATAAATATTTTAAATTTTTCTTAGTTTTAAAATTTCTAATATATTAAATACTAATAGATATAAACCACATAAAGAAAAGTTCTTTGGAGTCCTCAGTAGTTGTTACAGTAATTGTTAAGAGAGTAAAGAGGTCCTGAGGTCAGAAAAGTTTGAGAACCACTGAGTTAGGCAATAGGGTACTATAGTTAAAAGCATGGGCTCTGGAATCAGCCTGTCTTGCTTTAAATTCAGACTCCATCTTTAGTAAGTATGTAATTCTGGTAAATTACTTAAGCTCTCTAAGCTTCAGTTTTCTCATCTAAAAAATGAGAGCAATAATATGAATTTTATAATTGTTAAATCAAAAAATTCATGTAAACTGGCATAATGACTAATGTATAGTGAGAGTTCAAATATTTGCTAAGATAATAATAATTCTTATCCCCATTTTAGAAGTACTGAATGTGAGTCTGGATTTGGAGAACGACTCTTAGAATTTAACAGAATTTAAACTCATATAGGTGAAACAATCTCTAAGGACAAATGGATGTGGTCCAGTTGATGTTCTATTAGGTATATGGATAGAAATTGAGCAATAATGGAGCACCATGACTAGAAAATTCAGACATCTGTCATCTTGGAATTTACTTGCTCCCTTTTGGAAGGATTTATAACCCTCACGAACAGAAACACAAATGAAAAATTACATTATGTACAACAAATGGCATTTTAACTAATCCAAAGAAACTTCTGCTGAGGCATAATCATTGTACTATGCATTGGAAAGTACAGTATAAGCAAATACCACCCTGCTTCTCAGACAAATAGAAGACAGCCTACATAAATGAAACGCTTAGTAGTGGCCCTTTGCCCAGACAGGGATTTTGAAGCTATAATTAACACTTTAAATTTACACTAGCAAATCAAGCTTTAAAATTAATTGCCTTCCACTTATGGGTTCTAAGGAGGTATGTAAACTTGTCAGTTTCCCCCCTCCCTCCCCACAGTTATTTGAAATCATAATCCTTAATTAGAAGATGCAAAAATATTATTAAAAGGTTGTCACATGGCACTGGAACTCACTGAATGGCTCTATCCTGACCCCACTTACTTGAAATAAATAAACACAGGAAAATTTTGTTGTAACTTCTCTTTTTAATGAGCAAGAGTTCACCAGTGCCAGAACTCCCTAGTTAGGTACTTTTGTAAGCTGCAGTACTTGCAAGTATCAAATTATTAGGTGGTACTGAATAAATTCAAGACAGTACTCTTAGTGGTTTAGAGGTATCTAATCTTTTCTCAGCTTGTTTATTATGACCTTCACTAGTCTTAGAAATTTTAGGAAAAACTTTGATCTTTAAAATTTTAAGGTGGAAAATAATTTGTTTAATTTGTCATATTAACTTGCAAAATGTATTTACATGTACAGATGTCTGTGGGTGGTGGGATTATGGGAGATTTTTCTTTTTTTCTATGCTCTTACTGATATTTTCCAAATTTTGTATAATGAATGTATATGATTTTTATAATTGGAAAAAGCTTTCTAGGAAATTAGATTGAGCAGAGCATGCAGAGAGACAGTCTGGCTCTCCATGCAGAGAGACAGTCTGGCTTTGGATATTGAGGCCTAAGCAGAGTGAGGAGCATGTCCATGGTTTAGGTGGGGCATCCTGGCATGAAGAGTCAGAGCTCAAATGGATAAGGATGGTAGTCTTGTCTAGGCACCTGGTGGTGGGTTTCAGAGGCCAAGCAGAGTGAGAAGGGCATCCATGTGGGAGTAGGGCCTACGTAGGGTGTGGAGGGCATCCACATGGGGTGGTACCTGATGCAGAGCATCAAAGCCTGAACAGAGTGAAGAAGGTGTCCACCGAAGAGGTGGTGTAACACCAGGATTCAGAACCCAGATGAGGTAAGGAGGGCATCCATGTGTGGGGAGCAGCTCAGAATGGGGAATTTAGAGTCCAAGCAGCGTAAGGAGGGCATCCACATGGGGGAAGTGGCAGTGGCAGCAATGAGAGATTGGTTATATATAGGGAGATGGACCAAATTAGTCAGTATATTCAGGATAATTAGAGCCAAGTTTCTTACTGTCAGTAAAGGAAACTACAAATTATGAGAAACTAAAATGAGCCCTGTGGTATTGCACTAAAACTGGAGGTTTCAATTGGGAACACATGGTTTCCAATAATCTAGATAGATACATATAGAAATAGAAATGTAAATAGGTACGTACAACATACATACTCTAATTCTACGTTGTTCCAGAAAGAGGTACTCAAAAAATGATGGAAAATGGTCAGAAGGACACAGACTCCAGCTTGGAGAGGCTCCTGCTGACCAAATCTGGGCCAATTTAAGCATTAAAACAAATAAGGAAGAGCCAGGCCTGGTGGCTAGAGGTTGTAATCCCAGCTACTCAAGAAGCTAATGCCAGAGGATCACTGGAGCCCAGGAATTCAAGACCAGCCTGAGCAACATAGTGAGACCTCCCCCACCTCTAAAAAACAAATTAAAAATTAGCTGGGTATGGTGGCACACACCTGTAGTTCTCACTACTCAGAAGGATCACTTGAGCCCAGGAGTTCAAGAATACCGTGAGCTATGATGTGTCACTGGACTAATTATATTACATTAACTAAAGCAAGAATTCATGAGTCCATACTGATATAAATAAATGAATAAATTGAAAGTTTGATAAGGAATAGGATATTCAAAAAGTTTCAAAAACATTTCCACAAAATGCTTATTAATTACAAAGAGTTAAAGTGGAATTTCACAGAGGAGAAGCCTGGAAGACATCAGTGATCAAAAAGAACATTACCTGTGATGGGACAAATTGAAGTTATGTACCACCTGATAGGATGCAGTGAGAACACAGCACCACTTCTGTGATGTTTCTGTCAAAGATGCAAACCTGAATCAACTCATGGAGTCCCAAGTTGTAGGGCATTCTACAAAATAACTGGCCTGTAATCTATAAAGGGTAAAAGTTTTAAAAGTCAAAGAAAGATTAAGGAGTTGTTCCACACTGAGGAAGACTGAAGATCATGAACTGAATGAAACTCATGATGCTAAACTGGATCCTTCTGCAACAACTGGCTAAACTTGATTGGGGGTCTGACAGTTATATGGCAGTAATGTGTCAATGTTAATTTCCTGGTTTTGACTGTTGTATCAGGGTTATGTAGAAGAATGTCCTTGTTTGTACGATAAACTTTTAGTTTGTACTAAAAGTATTCAGGAGTGATGGGTCATCAGATTGGGAATTTATTCTCAAATGGCTCAGGAAAAAATATTTGTATTGCATATAACTTTTAGGAAACATAATTGTTTCAAAATTTTTTTAATTATATAAAAAAATTTTTAAAGACAGAGTCTCTCTATGTTGTCAAGACTGGAATGCAGTGGCTTTTTATAGGTGCAGTCATAGTGTACTGTGGCCTTAAACTCAAACTCAGATTAGCTGGGTTTAGAGACAGAATCTGCCTGAGTTTGTCTGCCAAGTTGCCCATGCTTACTTAAACTCATCCTCCCGCCTCAGCCTCCTGAGTAGCTATTAATAGATCTACAAGTGCAAGCCCCTGCTCCTGGCTAAAAATTATATAAAAAATTATAAATGTAAGCATTAGTCAAACTTCAAATATAAATACTATTTTTAACTAACAAGGAAGTTTTAAAGTTAAAGATCTCTTCTTACCTCCTGCCCATAATACAATTTTAAAGCATGCTGATTTATAGAAGCATTTAACTACATAGTTTGAAATTTTGATTGACCCCATTAATGTCCCTTAGGATTGGAGGAGTGAAGATTTTAACATGCTTGCTTCATTAGTGTTTTAAAATTTGTCTTCAAATTCAAGTGATCCAAATTATTTCTCTTAATTTTATGATCTCTGTAAATGGACCACCAGATTATCAGAAATCTAAGGTTGCAATAATAATAAACTTTTATAGTTTACAAAGCAGTTCTACAACCATTATCTCATTTGATCCTAAAAGTCATATTCATTCATTGAACAAAGACAAAAAAATCATTATCTTTCCTGGTATCTGGAAATAGGCATTATGATAATCCTTTCCTCATAGAGATTGAGGGAGACACTGGCTGATCACTCTTAAGTATGGGAGCCAGGATTCTAGCCCAAGTAATGTGACTGGAGTTCCGACTTAAGTCTGCTGTCTCAAACGAAGAGTCCTAACCTGCCTGTGACCATGAGATCCCTCAGGACCTGTTTCTTCAGCAGCAAAATGAAAGTGTTGTACTCTGTAACATTCACACTGTGTTCCAGCTTCAAAATGCTAAAATTCATCCCGTTGATAATAGTAACAGCAAAAAAAATCCGGGCACAGTGGCTCACACCTGCAATCCCAGCACTTTGGGAGGCTGAGGTGGGAGGATCACTTCAGGCCAGGAGTTCAAGACCAACCTGAGCAACATAACAAGACCCCATCTCTACAAAAAATAAAAAAAAATCAGCTGGGTGTGGTGGGACATGCCTGTAGTCCCCGCTACTCAGGAGGCTGAGGCAGAAGGATTGCTTTAGCCGAGGAGTTCCAGGCTCCCGTGAACTATGATCACACCACTGCACTGCAGCCTGGATGACAGAGTAAGTCCTTGTGTCTAGGGGGAAAAAAAGTAAAATAACTGAGACTAACCTTAATTAGAAAAGTATATAATTTCTATGGGAAAATAATTTTTAACTACAAAACTTTCCTGAAATATTTTTAATGAGTTGAATATACAGACTTGCATATGGGTTAATGTTTCCATTCTCCTTTTTTTTTTCATGTTCAATTTCAGGTCCATTAATAAACAGAATTCAAGTGTGATGCTTTAGTGTGTGTGAAAAGTTTATTCATGAAGGCTTAGTCATTAACAAATCTATAGCCTATCACCTGAGATATTTTTTTTTCTTTTGGTTTTGGTTGTTCTAAGGAATCCTTTGTCCTTTTTAATGAGGCAGATGGGTTTGGAAGAGACTTTTCCTTGTTAAATGAAGGGATCCCTGCTGCTTTCTATAGCTTGAAGCAGTCTTATGGGAAACTGTCATTTACATGTTTTTCTTTGGGGGTGTGGCTGCATTATTGTTACTATAAAGTTATACTTGATTGGTCTGAATTATGCAGATTAGGAGTGATATTTTTTGTCTTGAAAGCACTTTTCAAAAGAGAGGAAACTTATAAAGGAGAAAGACCATCACAGTGAATGTTTAGACAGTGAGACTGATTGTTTTCAAACAAATGTAATTCATTATATGCTTGGTAATGAAGACATCTTAATAATGGAGAAAGCAGCCCTATTGTCTATCTGCTTCTATTAACCAATTTATTTTGTTTAGATCAGTGGGCAGGACACCATCTGTTACTAGAAATTTTCTTTTCATCTAGCCTGCCCCCATTAAGAGTCTTCCGTTAAGTAACGTCTGCTGCCCTCTTGTTTAATTTCCATAATAACTCATTTCAGGGATATGGAGAGAAAAAGGCAGCTAGGAGGATATTGTAAATTGCACCATGCTCTCAGAAGATTTAATTTGGTCATCACCTTAGCAAGAAAAATTAGTGGGAGGAATTTATTAAATACGTGTGTTGGAGAAAAGGGCTGAAGAAAGGGGAAAGTGGAGGGAGACAGAACTGATGGTGGATGAGGTAGCTTTAAGGAAATTGTTTAGTAGGATTTTAAAAATATTTTTTTTCTGATAGCTTTTTGGTGACTTTGTTTCCCCAAGACACCTTTTTCTAAGGCATATTTCAATTATTTAGATACAGGTAGTGGTAAGAGTCTTGTTCCATAATAACCTACTTTCAGGACCTTGAAATATATCTTATGTACATATTGGCATATATATGTTTATTTGTTTAAGTAAAGCACAATGAATATACAAATGTTATTACTATAAATGATGACACTATGACACTAAAAGAAATTTTTATTTTTATTCTACCAAAGGTCCATGACTCCAGCTCAGGCCGACTTGGAATTTCTTGAGAATGCCAAAAAGTTATCTATGTATGGAGTTGATCTTCATAAAGCAAAGGTAATGATAAATTTGGCCTTTATTAATATGCATGTATATGTATTATATGACACAGGCTTGTTAGGCTTATATCACATCTGTGTCATATAATACTTGTTACCAACATCCAGTATATTTTAAAATATTCAAATCATTCTGGGGTATAAACATTCAAAATCAATCTAGGATATTTTAAAACATTAAGAAAAGATAGTTCTTATTAAAATATTAAGTGTATCAACTGAGTCAATCAAATGTATCAATTGAATTGCTCCTTAGCAATTCCACCGTCAGAATAAAGTTTCATATCCAAGCCACTATAAAGATCAAAAAACATAGCACCTAGAGAAAAAGAAATTGTATTTTCCTAACATGCAGTTACATTTGAAAATATAGAGTGGCAGCAAAACCTGTATCACAGCCAACGTCACCTACATCAGAATCACCAAGGGTGTTTATTAAATATGCAGATCCCTGAGCTCTTCTCAGATTTATGGAATTACTTCGGAGGAGAGGCTCTAGAATCTCTAGATTTAGTGAGCATCCCAAATGATTCTAATTCATGCTTAAAACTAAGAACACTTGGCCTAGGGTAGTGGTTCTCAAATTGTGGTCTCTGAAACAGCAGAATTTAGCATCACCTAGGAACTTGTTAGAAATACACATTTCAGGCCCCATCCTAGACTTACTGAATCAGAAGCTCTAGGGGTGGAGCCCAGAAATCTGTTTTAACAAGCTCTCCAGGTGTTTCTAATTCCCACTGTAGTGCATTCAGAAACCACTGGGTTAGGCCTTTGGAAACTTGGGCTTTAATCCTAGTTCAACCTAACAGAATGAATACTTAAGGCAAGTCTCTTGACTTCTCTTCTTCAGCTACTAAAATAGGTGGGGAGGTTGAGGAAGTTGTGAGCAAAAGGGCTCAAGGGGATGATCTGAGGTTCATTCAGAAGAACCTAACTAGGATGCATGATGAGGAGACTCAAAACCATTTGCAATGAGAAGCAATCAAAGGAATAGGCGTATTTAACCCACAAAAGAGAACGTTTGGGGAAGATGTAATATCTGTCTTCATGTGTTTAAAGGAGTGATGAGTGAAGTAGAGATTTTACTGTGGCTCTAAGGTATAAATCTAGAGTTAGTAAAATGGAAGCTATAGGCAAATATACTGTTTATGTCAATTTGACAAATTATTTAACAGAACTGTTCAAAGATGGAATGGTCTACCTCAGTAGGTAGTGAGCTCCCCATTGCTGGAGGTATTCCAGAATAGGCAGAAGAACCACTTCATAGGAATTTAGAAAAAGACATTTAAGCATCTGGTATGTGACTGGACTGAAGTGACCTTTCAGGGTTCTCCCAACCTGAATATCTGATAGTCTCTTCCTTATTTAAATTCTATTAATTTTAATAAAATTCTATTGCATGTTAGTGGTTTTTCTTAAGAGGTTGCTCTGGATTGTTTTGGGCTGAGTACTGTAACTTCTATGAATCTCTGAAGTAGAGGGTAAGAAGATTAGTACATAAGATTAGATTTATTTCTAGAACTGAAATTGTTGTTTTGCTTCTCAATTCTTGCTGCAGGCTGGTGTCAATTCAGGAATGGATAAAGGAATCAGAAAGCACGTTCTTTTCCCAAATGTTGTACAGCAAATTGTTTCTCCAAAGCTTGTCATTTAGAGAGAAATAATTATACCCACAGGCTTTAAAAATTTAAGAGGGCATCTTCTGGGAAATTCTCAGTTACATAGACACTGAATTGAAACTGTATATAATTTCTGCTTCTCTGTTACGCTTGTACATAACATGTAGACAGTAATACGTTTCTCTATACTCATTTTGGGAAAAAGAATAGTCAAGAAACACTTAACTCTGGGTTTTGATTACTTAGCTAAACAAATAGTCATTTGAGAGTTTAACTTAGGTGAAATTTATTTTCCTTGTGTTATAAATATAGATGATTAATATTATATATTTAATTAAAAACTTTTTAAATAAAGAAGCATGTTAATATGACTTCATTTTGCCTTAATGTTCCTTCTTGGCTTAGGGATCATATTTTTAATTTAATATACATACTTAACATCAATTATTATAAGAACCTGAAATTCCCTTATGCCAAGTTTATACAGAAATAGAATCAACTCCTATACTTAACATGATTTCTGGAGAGATTACCACTTTATCATTAAACAAGAATTATAATTGTGTGTATATATTTGGTAATGTACATAGCCCTAAGCCCTGGCCTTCAGGCAGTCATGACTGCTGATTTAAACATAATAGTCAGGCTGGGCACCTGTGGCTCATGCCTGTAATCCTAGCACTCTGGGAGGCCGAGGCGGGTGGATCGCTCAAGGTCAGGAGTTCGAGACCAGCCTGAGCAAGAGTGAGACCCCCCCCACCCCCCGCCCCGTCTCTACTAAAAATAGAAAGAAATTATCTGGCCAACTAAAATATATATAGAAAAAATTAGCCAAGCATGGTGGCGCATGCCTGTAGTCCCAGCTACTCAGGAGGCAGAAGAATTGCTTAAGCCCAGGAGTTTGAGGTTGCTATGAGCTAGGCTGATGCCACGGCACTCACTCTAGCCTGGGCAGCAAAGTGAGACTCTGTCTCAAAAAAAAAAAAAAAACATAGTAGTCAGATAGATTATGATTGTTAGGTTAAGCTTTATTTTTCATTGTATGCTTTGTAAATGTTTTTGGTTGTTGTTATCTTCAGATTATCTCATAATAGTCAACAGTGCATTGAGCACTTTGCTCAAGACTGACATGCTAACACTTTTCTTTTTCAGGACTTGGAGGGAGTGGATATCATCCTAGGTGTCTGCTCTAGTGGCCTTCTGGTTTACAAAGATAAGCTGAGAATTAACCGTTTTCCTTGGCCCAAAGTGCTGAAGATTTCTTACAAACGTAGCAGCTTTTTCATCAAGATTCGGCCTGGAGAGGTACAGAGTTCGTGTTTTTTTCTCACCATGTCTAAAACATCTCTTCATTCCTGTTTTCTTTGTTATGTCATCTGAGAAGTTTCTCTGTAGCTACTTATTCAGGGGCTGATGATTCTGTTTTCTAAATTGATATTTCTTCTCTTCCTTACTACCGGTCTTCTGATCATTTCTCTCCCTGTTAGTATATATACCATGGCCAAAAGGGAAACTTGGATTGATAAACTTGTTTCTTGTTTACTACAGACAGAAAGTTGTTGGACAAATATTTTTTAATTGAGTAGCATGAGATTTTAAAATTATTTGTTGGGCCAAGTTACTTATGTTTTATACCACCAATTCATATAATTAAAATTTATTTGTATGCACGCCTGTAGTGGTTATAGAGAATATCAAGTTCTCTAGGGTCAAGTTCCAGATTTTTAATAGAGTTGGATGTTCAACTTTGTGCCAGTTAACTCAGTTCGTTGGTGGTCAAGTTTTAGGATATACTAATGCTGGCCAAATTTAACTTTTATATTGAAGAGCTATTATGGTGCAGCAGAAAATTAAATAGGAATTAAATTAAAAAAAAAATTTTGGCTCCTTAACTGTCACTTACAAAGCCCTAGAAAAATCTAAGGCTCAGCTTCCTTATCATTCAAGCATGATAATACCTTCTCTGTCACAGTTATTTGAAGATCAAATGAGAAGTCAACTGTAAAAACTCTAAACAAGAAAGGACCATTCTGACGTAAGATGGCTTTTTGTGTGTGTATATATCACCATCTACTGGTGAAAAATGGCTCATTATTTGAGCCTGGAAATTCTGGATGTGCAGCCCTAAAAATCTTGGATAGGGATTATCATTGGAACATTTATTTTGTACCATAATTATTTACCTGTGCCTAGCACAGAGCAATCAATGTCTTCCCTCAAAATTTCAAATCCAAGAGTTACTCAGTCAACAAATATATGTTGAGAGCTTTCCTTGTGCCAGACACTACTCTAGGGGCTAGAGATATAATAGTGAATAAGAATTCCATCCCTGAACAATCTTACATTTTAATGTGGGAAGGCAGTTAAAAATATACATACACATATACAAATAGTAGTAAATATGACAGTGAGAAGTCCTTAGCTTTTTTGGATGTCAGCTATATAACATATACTAAAAATGCAGAATTCTTATTTAAGAAAGCAGTCAGGAATAATAGTAGGATTTTGAGAAGTGGAATATTATGACTACAGTAGATGATTTAGAAGTAGCATGGTATAGTGGAGAGGGTGAAATTCTGGTTTTGCCATTTCATAGCTGTGAGACTGAACAAATAACTTTTCTGACCTCAGTTTCTTCATGTGTAAAAATACAGATGATACTATCTAATCATAGTGTTATTGGTAGTAATAGGCACTGGAAATAAATGTCAGTTTCCCTTCCATCTTATAAAATATGTTTCAAGTAGAAACAAAGAGGCAAGAGACCAACAGGACAGTGTTTCTAGTAGCCTTGGCAGGATATGGTTTGCTTAAGTCAAAGAGGTATGTAGATAAATTAATGATCAATTAAAGGAAAAAGAGAAAACGTAATAAATCAAGAACCTGTGGAATAAGTTCAAGAGATCTATTGTATACCATGGTAACTATAGTTAGTAACAATGTATAGTATTCTAGAAATTGCTAAAAGAGTAGATTTTAAGTGTTCTCCCCACAATTAAATGATAAGTGTGTGAGGTAATGCATATCAATTTGGCTTGATTTAGCCATTGCACAATGTATACATATTTCACAGCAACATGTTGTAGATGATAAATATATATAATTTTTATTTTTCAATTTAAAAATTAATTTTTAAAAATCTGGCTTGATCCAAAATCTTTAGCTCCTATTACCAATTGCTATTGCATAATAATGTTGATTGGTTGGAGAAATGGATATCCCATTCCCTGATCATTGAGTAGACTGTATTCCAAATGCAGATAGTGACTAAGGAAAAGCAATGTCTGGACAATCAAAAGGTAACTTAATTATGTCACAGAAAAAGGTACTCTGTGTGTGTGTGTTTTATGAATAAAAATAAGATGCTTAAATGATACAAGATGCATTCCCTGGCTTCCTTGCTTTGGGAAAAGCTACCCTCAGTGAGTGAATTTCTTTTGGTAAGTAGGAAAAAATTTCAAATGATATTTTATGTCCTTAAATTATAACAATGGCTTCTTTTGTGGCACCATATTTCTCTGGTACTGTATCATTATAGTCAGACAATACTTCATGTTCTACGTTTACTTGTGTTTTTATAGCAAGAACAGTATGAAAGTACCATTGGATTCAAACTTCCCAGTTACCGAGCAGCTAAGAAATTATGGAAAGTCTGTGTAGAACATCACACATTTTTCAGGTTTGTTCTCACTTAAGTATTTTTCAAGGATAAATTATTTATGCATGTTTCTATTTTTAGCCTGCTATTGAAATTCCCTTCTTTGTATGACTGGCACTCTTTTATTTAGCTCAGGTGAGATCATCTTAAACAAGACAAAATGAGTTCAGTTCTCCCTCTTTGGGTTGAAAAGTATGCCTCAACATTTCCAAAGCATCTTTCTGTGTATGGTATAAGGAGAAGTAAGGAATAGGTAACTGTGTTTACTAGGGGCTCTGTGATTGCTCTAACTGTAGCTAAAATCTATCCTATTAAGGGGAGCTACCCTCGCTTGCATCCACATGGAATTTCTCTAAGCAGTGCTTAACTACTTTCTGTTGAGCTTTTTTTATTCTAGAAGGTTAAAGATGTGAAGCTGATTATTATCTTGGCTCTATCAACTCCAGAAAGGGAGCACACAGAATCATCTTTGAAGCCCAATTTTACCAGATAATCAGAAGAGATAAGAAATTATCATTTCCTCTACCTCAAGAACCCGAATTATTAACCCCTTGAATGCATTTACCAAGCATTTTTTCTTCCTTTGGAGACAGGGTCTCACTCTGTTGCCCAGGGTAGAGTGCAGTGGCATCATGATAGCTCACTGCAACCTCAAAACTCGTGGGCTCAAGTGATCCTCCTATCTCAGCCTCAGCTGAGACTACTGGCGTGTGCCACCATACCCACTATTAATAATTTTTCTATTTTTTGTAGAGACAGGGTCTCAATATGTTGCTCAGGCTGGTCCTGAACTCCTGACCTCAAGCGATCTTCCTGCCTCGACCTCCCAAAATGCTAGGATTATACACGTGAGCCACTGCACCTGGCTTACCAAGCATTTTCTTTGTGCTTACCCTTCATGTAGGCACTGTGCTAGGCCTTGGGAATATACCACAAGATAGTTCTCAGTCTCTGTCCTGATGGAACATATGATCAGCAGAGAAGACAGATCTTAGATGAGTAATTACTTGTATTGAAAGGAGAGCCAGCTATTTATTGTCAGTATTGTCAGTTTGCCTTTTTTAAGAAAATTGCTTTGCTTTGTTGTTGTTGTTGTTTTTTATTTTGTTTTGTTTTTAAGAGGTGGGGTCTTGCTCTGTCCCCCAGGCTTATCTTTTTTTTTTAATCCAGAAATCATCACAAAAGAAAATTTCTTTATTCTGGAAAATTTCATACATAGCAACAGTATAATGAACTCCACTTGCACCTGTCACTCTGCTTCAATAATTACCACCGCAAGGCCAAACTCCTTTTATCTGTATCCTCACCTACCCCTTCCCCTACTTGGCAGATTTTTTTGAAGCAAATCCTAGGCCTTATGTCATTTCATTCATAAATAAACTTGATTCTTTATAAATAGTTCTCGACAGAGAGAGAAAGAGATAACTCTGATATATTTTCCTTGTATTTGTGTTTTCATACATACTCAGCACTATAGCACAGTGGACAGGAAGAAAAGTCAAGGAAAATCATATTTCAGTTCTAATTTCAAAATAAAACATGAGGGTACACTTTACCCCCAATTAGAGAATGTTGATTATTGGCATTAACACATTTCTTTATGCTTTCATCCTCCTCTTCTTTAAAATCAAAGCAAGAAAATAGAGTTTTTTAAAAAGGCAAAGAACAAAAAAGAATGATTTTGAATTTTTAATATCTATAGTATAGGTTTCAGGTGCAGCCAATGTATTTATTTGTAGGATAGCATATTTAAATCCATTGCATCAAAATAAGATGATATATTAATATTAAAATGTAATACTTCATTGCATAAGAGAAAGTATGTGTTTGCTGAATTAAAATTAATTATCTCAAAGGGAAACAAATACTCCCTTTTTGGTAGTATTTGGCATGACAATTTAGGTATTTATTCAACAAACATTTATTGGGTGCCAAATTCATGCCAGGCACTATGCCAGAAGCAAAAACACAAAGATGAATAAGTCATGGTCTTTATTCTTTACCCTTAGAAAATTCATAGTCTCATAGAGGAGACCAGCACATATATAGTTTGTTTCAATTCAATGTAGTAAATGCCATGACAAAAGAGTACATAGGGTACCACATAGAAAAAAGATGGGGTTCCTAACTGGGTTGAAAATATACCAAGTAACCAAATAGGTTACCAGGTATTAATTGAGTTTTGAGTGCATTTGACAAAACTGTCATTTTAGTAGAGTGGAAAAAGAGCTCTGGGCTTGGACTTTATTACTGCACAGCCTCTCAACAGCTGTGAGACTTAAGCAATTAATTTTTTTGAGGTTCAGTTTTCCTGTATCTATAAAATTTTTTTATGAAAACATTACAAAGATATAGTGAAAATACTGCAGTGCCATAAAAGAATTTTGAAAACTGTAAGGCCCTATTTATAGGGATATAAGATGATATTATCAATATAGGTCCCAACTACATTATACTGGTTGCTTTGAGAAATGACATAGAACTAAAATAATGATTGCTTGATTGGAAACTTCTTAGTAACTATAAGGAAACCGTAGGAATTGTGAAACATTTTTTATTGTTGACTTTGTCTTTACTCTTATAGTCTCAGAATAATGAGATAATATATGATTATTATGATTTTTTTCCCCAGACTGACATCTACAGACACCATTCCCAAAAGTAAATTTCTTGCACTGGGATCCAAATTTCGATACAGTGGCCGGACCCAAGCTCAGACTAGACAAGCTAGCGCTCTCATTGACAGGCCTGCCCCACACTTTGAACGAACAGCAAGCAAACGGGCATCTCGGAGCCTTGATGGAGGTTTGTATTGAATATTAATGATTTTTTGTCATCATAATTCATTGGGGAAGATAAAGGAAGTATGGTTATCTATAAGAAAACCAAATTAAAGAATACCAGTGGTACAATAAAAGGAATCTTACTAATTTTCTAATTTAATAGAGTCATCTTAAGAAAAGGAGAATAGAGGTTCAGAAAGAGTAATGACTAGATCAGGGTTCCACTGCTAGGTAGTGGTGGATCGAACATGCTAGAATTGGAATTATAAATCTAAATCTATCAGAATCTCTACCACAGAGTCAAAACCTAATGTATGCAGCATTTTTAAGTAGTTATTTTTCTAGTAGGAAAGAGGAAAAGGGTCTCTCTCACTACAATACTCATTTAAAAAGAAGTTTAGATCAGTTGTCATGTGGCAATTATTATTTATTTATGTTTTTAGAGACAGGGTCTTGCTCTGTTGTCCAGGCTAGAGTGCAGTGGCTCCATCATAGGTCACTGCAACCTCAAACTCCTGGGCTCAAGAGATCCTCCGCCTCAGCCTCTCATGGGAATACACGTGTGCTCCACCATGCCCGGCTACACACGGCAATTATAGATAGAAAAATCAATCCCATTATTGGAGTCTCCAAATGTTGTTTAAATAAAATAGGGAGGAAATAAACAAATTTCATGATTGTATATACTGGCAGAAGATCTATCTAATTTATACGGCTGGTTCTTCAGTGCTACATTTAGTTTTAAGCATTTGAGACTATTACTGAAATGAAGTCATAACTGACATTTCAGTTCATTATGACACTAAAAAATGGTGGCTATTAAATAAGAGTTCAGAAGGCAGCAACCAAAATAGGGTATTACTGGTTATATTTATTAAGAACTTATCAGCGCACAACCCTATGCTATCAATTGTAAAAGCAATGTACATGTTATTATGTGTATGTGTAGTATAAAGGTTTGGAGGACATCATGATACTCATCATAGTGGAAGAAACAGGGCCTTATGGGAGCATATGTTAGAAACACCTCACATAGTTTAGAGGAATCAGGAATGGGTCAGCTAGGGAAGAGATCACCCAAGCAGAAGGACTTTTGTGCTTCTATACTGTGAGTCATACTTCGTTTTTTGGTGTTTTTCTACTCCTGAGTTTGAAGGGGCTGTTTTAATAGTAACAGTACAAGGCAACCGGCCGCGGTGGCTCACGCCTGTAATCCTAGCACTCTGGGAGGCCGAGGCGGGTGGATCGCTCGAGGTCAGGAGTTCGAGACCAGCCTGTGCAAGAGCGAGACCCCGTCTCTACTAAAAATAGAAAGAAATTATCTGGCCAACTAAAATATATAGAAAAAATTAGCCGGGCATGGTGGCGCATGCCTGTAGTCCCAGCTACTTGGGAGGCTGAGGCAGTAGGATTGCTTAAGCCCAGGAGTTTGAGGTTGCTGTGAGCTAGGCTGACGCCACGGCACTCACTCTAGCCCGGGCAACAGAGTGACACTCTGTCTCAAAAAAAGAAAAAAAAAAAAAAAACCGGAACAAGGCACATTGAATGCTTTGTTTTATTTAATCTTTATGAAAATATTATGAATTAGGCTCAGGGATTAAATAACTTTTCTTAAGATATGACAGGTGGTAAATGGAAGTACTAGGATTGGAATTCAGGTTGGTTTAACTCCAAAACCTATATTCTTTTGGATACTTATTTATTACTTTGTTCAATAATTTATTTTATACTTCCTATAGGCCAGATGTTGTTGTGGTCACTGGAGGTACAGCAGTGAATACACAAACATGGTCTCTGCCTTCATGGAGAGCTTATATTCTATAGGTTGAAACAGAAAAGAATAAAACAACATAATTTTAGATAGTGATGAGTACTGTGAAGAAAATAAAACAGGGTAATGGGATATAGATTGTCTGGGGACAGGGGAAATTAAGGAGCTATTTCAGATTGGGTGATCCAATCTAAATTTAGAAGGTTCTTCTGAGGAGCTTCATTTGAATTAAGACCTGAATTATGAGAAGGAACGAGCCATCCCAAAATCTGGGGGAGGAGCATTCCAGAAGGAGGAGTAGCGAGTACAAAGTCCTGAAGGTAGGAATGAGATTGCCATGTGTCTAGATCAGTGCTGTCTCATAGAACTTTCTGTGCTGATGGAAATCTTTCATTTTGGATAAGTTAAGTTTGAGGTATGGTCACTCAATCTTCATGTCTTTGCTGTAATCATATAACATCATCAGGCATCTTTCTCCTTGTCAAGTAAATCATCCTACCTCTAGTTTACCTTAGATGTGGGAAGCTATTTTTTTTTTTTTTTTTTTTTTGAGACAGAGTCTCACTCTGTTGCCCCGGCTAGAGTGAGTGCCGTGGCGTCAGCCTAGCTCACAGCAACCTCAAACTCCTGGCCTCAGGCGATCCTTCTGCCTCAGCCTCCCGAGTAGCTGGGACTACAGGCATGCACCACCATGCCCGGCTAATTTTTTCTATATATATTTTTAGCTCTCCATATAATTTCTTTCTATTTTTTAGTAGAGATGGGGTCTCGCTCTTGCTCAGGCTGGTCTCGAACTCCTGAGCTCAAACGATCCGCCCACCTCGGCCTCCCAGAGTGCTAGGATTACAGGCGTGAGCCACCGCGCCCGGCCGGAAGCTATTTTTTTAATCTCCATTCCTCAGGTGGGAAAGCTGAGGTGGGAAAGCTTAAATGACTTGTTGAACATCTCACAGATCATAAGTTGCAAAGCTAGGACAAAAATCCAGGTCTATCTGATACCATATCCCATGGCTTTTCCCACTAAGTGAAGTTTCATAGTTATATATTAAATAGATACTATATCTGATGTCTTGTTTCTTTCTGATAGCAAAAATAACCAAAGACTCAATACCTATGAAAAGAAAGAAAACAAAAATAACCAAAGATTCAAGTGTTAATGAGCTTTGGTGCCTTGAACAAGTTGGATAGCTTTACTTATAGAAATCACATCTTGACTGCCTCTATTTTTTTAGCTATAGAAACCTCACAATTCAATTCAAGACTTTAAAAAATCTTGATGTCTTCCTCTGCTAAATGAGAGAAGAAAAACAAACAAACAAAAAAATCTTGATGTCTCTGTTTACTGACCAGTTAATATTAAGTTATATACTATGTTCCTATGGAGAAAAAATCTCTAAAAACTTCAAGATGCTATAGAAATGCTTAAGATTCCCAAAACAAAGCATGTAAGATGATTCTAATGAAAGACAGTTACAGCTTTGATGGCTTTACCATTAGTATCAAAGAGTTTTGGGACTTGGAAGAAAATTTTTAAGTTGTTTATTCCAGCTACCTGATTTTATAGTGGAGCCTGAAGCCTAGAAAAATAATTTGTCAAAGTTGACATTGTTAGTACAAATTTAGGACAGAATCCACATTTTTTGGTGTTCAGATCAATCCTTTTTTCGGTTGATGTATTCCATGGTGACTGCTTCCTATCTGTATGTTTTGAGAATTGTTTTAAGATATGTGATCTTAACTGGTCCTGGTAATTATCACACTACTTGCTACATTGTAAGTATTTAAAAAATAAATATTGAAAATAAGATGATTGTTTTTCCTACTTAGTTGAATGTGAACAGAATTTTATGTCCCAGACTTTCTATGTGATATTTTAAATGTATCAGAAGTTCCTAAAATGCAACTGTTGTCCCTCTCTTTAACATCCTCTACTTGAAAGACAAGTACATTAAAATTTTTTTTTCAGATCTTCACTCAAATCCTGATGACTAATGAAGTTGAGTATCTTTTCATAGTTTATAGGCCATGTGCATATCAGCATATCATTTTTTCTGAAGTGCCTGTTTAAATCATTTGCTCATATTTCTATTGGGTTGTCTGTCTTATTAATTTATTTTTTATATATTCTGGATGTGAATCTTTTGTCAGCTGTACATACTGCAAATATATTCTGACACTATGTGGCTTGCTTTTTTATTCTCTTAATAGATGTCTTTTAACAACCAGAAGTTCTAAATTTTAACATAGTCCAATTTATCAATTTTTTTGCTTATCATGAGGAATTTTTGTGTCCTGTTTTAAGAAATCTTTGCCTGCTCATGGTCATGAAAATATTCTCCAGTGTTTTCTTCTTATTCTTTGTCTTTCATGTGTAGATCAACAATACATCTGGAATTTATTTTCCTATGTGAAATAGAGGTCAAAGTTATTAATAATTTGTTTTTCATGTGTATATTCAGTCAACTCAGCATCTAAATTGAAAATATCATTCTTTCTCCACTGCATTCCACTGTCATCTTTGTTATAAATCAAGTGACCATAAATTTGGGAGTTTATTCCTGGTCTCTCTAGTCTGTTACATTGATCTTTTTGTCTATCTTTGTGCCAATACTATACTATCTTAATTATTCTAGCTTTATAGTAAATCTTTATCTGATATTATAAGTTCTCCAACTGTATTTGTTAAGATTATCTTGGGTATTCTTAGCCCTTGGCTTTTTCTTACATATTTTAGAATCAGATTTTCAATTTTCACCAAAAAAATTTTAGTAGTTTCATTGGGATTGAGTTGACTATATAGATCAGTTTGGAAAGAATTGGTATTACTATAATATTGAGTCTTCTGATCCACATTTTATATCCCTCCTTTTATTTGGATCTTCTTTACTTTCTGTCAATGATATTTTATGATTTTTGGTGTAGAAAACTTGTGTATCTTTCATTAGATTTATTCTTAGGTATTTGATGTCTTTTGCTATTTTAAGTGGTATCTTTTAAATTTTTAATTTTCTGTTTGTTTTGATACATAAAAATACAATTGATTTTTCTAGTGTGACCTTGTATTCAATAATCTTTCAAAAAAATCCTTTATTAATTTTAATGGTTCACCTGTGGATTATTTTGGGTATACAATAGTTTGTACCTAACATCAACTAAAAAAATAATAATGGTTGTATTTCTTCTCTCCCAACTCATACTTTTTTTTTTTTTTTTTTTTGAGACAGAGTCTCGCTCTGTTGCCCGGGCTAGAGTGAGTGCCGTGGCATCAGCCTAGCTCACAGCAACCTCAAACTCCTGGGCTTAAGCGATCCTACTGCCTCAGCCTCCCGAGTAGCTGAGACTACAGGCATGCGCCACCATGCCCGGCTAATTTTTTCTGTATGTATTTTTAGTTGGCCAGATAATTTCTTTCTATTTTTAGTAGAGACGGGGTCTCGGTCTTGCTCAGGTTGGTCTCGAACTCCTGAGCTCAAACAATCCACCCGCCTCGGCCTCCCAAGTGCTAGGATTACAGGCGTGAGCCACCGCGCCTGGCCCATACTTTTTTTTTTGAGACAGAGTCTCACTCTCTTGCCTGGGCTAAAGTGCC
>CM052444.1:89735339-89753512 GCA_028533085.1 Varecia variegata | reverse complement strand
CATCTCTACTAAAAATAGAAAGAAATTATCTGGCCAACTAAAATATATACATATATACAAAAAAAAAATTAGCCGGGCATGGTGGCGCATGCCTATAGTCCCAGCTACTCGGGAGGCTGAGGCAGTAGGATCGCTTAAGCCCAGGAGTTTGAGGTTGCTGTGAGGTAGGCTGACGCCATGGCACTCACTCTAGCCCGGGCAACAAAGCGAGACTGTCTCAAAAAAAAAAAAAAAAAAAAGCAACAATAGTAATAAAGTAGCCTAGTAACTGTAAATTTCATTATCTAACGCTAGTTTGCCAGAGAGAGAAGCTTTTTGTCATCCTGGGTCATTTGACAAGGTCTGTTCTGCAGGTGTAGAAGTAGTACCTCTCCCCCATGTATGTCTTTATCTCATCTAATGTTCTGTTTAGGGGCATACATGGAACTACTGTTGCCACTGGGCCTCATTTCTTAAATGGAAGTAAAGGTTCTCAATTTCCTGCTGTTGGATTGCTAAGGACCCAAAGCAAAAAAAGGTCATTACTCATTTAAGCAAGGAATTTAAGCCTTATAAAATAATTTAAAACTACCATTTCTTAAGTATACACAGTTTCAGGAAGACAGTATCTCCATTTTATCAATAAGAAAATTTAAGCTCAGAGAGGTGAAATAACTTGTTAATGGCCACACAGCAAGTGTGCTGGGACTCAGAGTAGAAATGACCCAAATTGTTAATTATCTCTGGTAGTTAAAGGTGCTGTAGCTGTGCTTATGATTGACAGTGTCACAAAGTTTGGTGTTTTCTTATTTTTTTTAGATTCAGTCCTGAAGAAAATAGCACAATGACATTATACTCCAAAGTAATGCTGCTTAGTGTGATTGAAAAGAATGTCAAAACCACAGATTGATGAGATTCTATAAAGAACTTAATAATACAAAGTGATTGATTTAACCCTTAATAAAAACAATCAGTTTTCTAATTTGAAATATACAATGCTTTAGGCATTGCTCACTCTTATGCTTCCTTTTAATAGCGTGTCTTTTTTTAAATAATTACTCCATTTTCTGTATATAAAATGACATTACTAAAGGCATTCTAAAGCTAGGCAGGAGGCCTTAGCTATTCTCTTTCCCCTATTAAGGATGAATCTTGCTCTTCTATGAAACACGTGGGCTCCAATTCCCTAGAGAGGAGATTACAGCGTTGAATGTTGCAGCTGAGTCCTGTGTGTGCTTATTTATAAATCAGCCCTGGAAGTAATTGCATGTGTCAGTTATAATTTGGATTGAGTTTATTTTGATGTTTTGTTGTGTAATAAACTGAAGGGTGACACTGCCTTCTTAAATATATTGATCAACTAACAAAATCTTTTGTATTTACCAGTTTGGTGTCATATGTGGTTTATTACATGTGTGTTTTGACTGTAAAGATTTTCTTTTTATTTCTAACTATCATGTATGTCATATATTGGTATCTTCATCCACAAATTTTTTTAAAATGTTATTTAAAATACTTCCAGATCATCAAAAAAAAAAAGGCAAAATAAAAATACGGCTATAGCATGAATACCCCTACATTATTGTTACTGAGTACTTTTTTATAAATAAGTATAAAAATGTTTTCTTCGTCAATAGAATAATTACCTTAATTTTCTTTTTTGATAATTTGGATATCCATATTACCTCTTCAGCCTTGAAAATGTGATGGTAAACTAACAGATTGCTTTGGAAGTAATATCTTTCCCTGTAACACCATCCATAAGACTGCATCATTATGATTACATATCAACTTAAAGATGCAGCTTATTTGAAAACAACACTATTCATAGAAGCCTACTAACCTAAAATGTTTTTACCACTTTATTTCTTAAATGTAGGTGGAAAAAACCCACATCGAGGTCACAGTACCCACCTCAAATGGTGACCAAACACAGGTTTGTGCCTACAAGCCACTTGTTCCTTTTTCCCTCCATCCCCTTAGTTTTTTTTCTCCCTTACTCCCTTCTCCTTAAAAAAATTATAAAATGAAGGTTCAAACAAACTTCAATGAGCCAATATTTTATCATTTTTCTTTCTTTTTTTAATTATGGCAAAACAGAAGCTTGCAGAAAAAACTGAAGATCTGATAAGAATGAGGAAGGTTAGCCATTTCTCACTTGCATAAAACTACATTGCCATTTTACCCATGCTAACTTATAATGCATTAAAAAGACAGTGATCCATTCTTTTCATTGATTTCTTTTAGCCAGAAGTCACTTTCAAATAACATATACACACACATATACACATATACATACCAAAGAAATTATAATCCTATACTACATATTGAAAGGTTTCATTAAACTAAACATTCTAGTAGGAAAATATTTTTTTAAGCAAAATCAGTGAAAGTCAAATCTATCTTTTATATTTAAACTTTATAAGAACTATTTCACAATGGCATCATATTCTTGCAATCATTGACAATATTTTATACACATTTATCACAAAAACCATAGCAGCAACTCCCAGTACTGCTAATATTAATAACTAGGGGTTTGACTGCTCTGTGCCTCATTCTTTTCAACTACAGAGTGGGATGAATCAGTTCTTACTGAACATATTTATTGGCTGATCATGTATAAAATGCCCTTAGATCTTACTTATAAAAGGGATTAGATATTAGATATCTAATCTACAGTATTACTAAGTATAAAATACACCTGAAAAGCTAAATAATGTTTTTAAAGCATTTCTTCATTCCATGGCACATGGAACTTCAAAGCTTTTTAAAGTCATATATTTTAAGGTAACCGTCAAACAGTTCCATTTCAAAAATGAACATAAAACAGCTTGTTACATAAGAAGCCAATGAAGCCAGGAGCACTGTCTATTTAAATAACATTATCACATTCTTTCATCATTCATGAACAAGGTCATCGTTTTCTAGTGGTAATCATGTTCTCTGTGTGTCCTTGTGGTTCTCTGACCATTTCATGTTGGCATATGCTGTGCTGCGGACATTTAATTTTAAATATTTTTTGGTTTGCCAATTTTTAGTTTTTTCCCGCAAGAACAACATTTTAATTTTTTATGCTTTTCTGTTTTTCCCCCTTTCATTTTCACAGAAAAAGAGAGAAAGACTAGATGGTGAAAGCATTTATATCAGACATAGCAATTTAATGTTGGAGGTTTGTATGAACTTGAAGCTTATTTCAGTTGGTTGCCTGGAACCTTCTGCATTCTTTGCTGATCCCCTTTTCTTCATTCTGTGCTGCATTTAGTTTTGCATGCCATTGCATGAGAGAATTTTAGGTTTAAAATGCTTTTGCATGTTGGTAAACATGAAGGTACGCAATCATTTCTCCTTCTGATTCTTTTTAGTTTCCATCTCTCATACTTATCTGAAAAAATATATGATTGGGACTACCTCTACCTCATGGTTCCATTGTTTTACCCACTTTCAGAAAGTTGTACATCATTACTAAAAGTCCCTTGAATTTTCTAAGGGTATAAACTTCTATATGCCTCAGGATGCAAATTTGCACTATTCTTTCATTTTCTGAATTTAGAACATACCAAAAAGTAGGGAGAATGATTACAATTCTGAATGGACTTAAAATATTAGAGATAAGAAAAAAATGACTGAAGAATGTTCAGAGGGAAAAAGGTAACATACAAGAAGGAAAGAGAGGAAGCCTAGCATTTAATGAGTAGTTACTGTAAGATATTTAATCATAAAAACAGGCCTGTGAGTATGGGATTATTATTTTAAAGATGAGAAAATTGAAGCTTAGAGAAATTAAGTAATTTCCAGAAGGCCAGAGAGCTGGTAAATTGGTAAAGCTAGGATTTGAGTTAGGATCTATATGACTCTATGAACTGTATTGTTTTCCATTTAGAAATAGCAATATACTGTCTGCTATAGGAATTGTAAGGTTACTTTCCTATTATATGCAACATTGGTCAGATTTTTACCAGACCTATATTAGTATACTTCATCTAGTTTTGGGCTCCACATTGGAAAGGGAAATATAAAACTAATAAGAAGATTAGGGAACTCTGTGAGGAGAAATTAAGGAAACTAGAATTATTCTATATGGAAAAAACTGACACTAAGTTAGTTTACATATCAGAAAAACTCTGATACTGTATAGAGGTTGATGACCAGATTATCTTACAACTCCACTCCAAAAGAAATCTGTATAAACTCTTACATCAGGAATTTAACTTAAATGTATAGGAAATATAAATATATAAGAAAATGATAAACATGATTCTTGCCTTTGGGAAGCTTACAATGTGGGGTATTGGGGAGGAGAAAAACAACAAATGAGTAAACAAATAGCAATAAAATGATTACAAGTTACTATATAAGCTATGTAGGAAATAAACAGATTGCTGTGCTGACAAAGGGAATCTAAGTGAGATGAACAGGGAAGGTGTTTCTGAAGAAATAACATTTTAACATTAGCTGAGACCTGAAAGATGACCATATGTTAAACGTGGTAAATATTATTAAACCGGAAATTTGAAGAAACTTTTAAAAATAAATCTCTGGTTTAATATATGGCCTCTAATAATTACTTATCCTCATCTCATTCTTTGCCAATACCTATATTTTGAGTATCTTCTATGTATAAAGTACTTTGATAAAAGTAATAAAAATTATGACCAGCCTTCATTAAACATGTACTGCATGGCAGGCATAATATCAAGTGCTTTAACATGAAGTTTTCCAAGGCTAGACCCTCAGATATTTCAAGCTTGGCAACTAGACCTCATTGTTTTATCTCATATCTGAATCTCGACCTGAATGGTTCAGTCTTCAGAGATTAGGAAGGATCGTAAATCTCAGTTGATCTCCTTTA
The DNA here is from genome assembly GCA_028533085.1 of Varecia variegata. Taxonomy (NCBI): domain Eukaryota; kingdom Metazoa; phylum Chordata; class Mammalia; order Primates; family Lemuridae; genus Varecia; species Varecia variegata. The sequence continues at coordinate 89,748,681 of CM052444.1, read as the reverse complement.
CTCAGCAATGTAACATTATCCAATTCTAAACATGTTTTTTTACTGACTAGTCCATCTTCAGTGCCTTCTCTTAACTGGAACCTGCAGTACCAATCATATATTTGTCATTTGCTCCATGAGGTGTGTTATGGCTTCTGAGTCTCACAGAGTTCCTGTGTGTGATGCATTTTCCCCCCAGCATTTCATTGATAGCCATGAGAGGGAATTTCTAAATAAGTGTGTGTTTGAAAATTAAAACTACTAACTGCCTTTTGAGAATATTTTATATTTAATGAACTGTTTAGTTTGATTGCTGCTGAAATTATAAAATGATAGTCATCAAAAAGTATCTAACCTGAACACAGCCAAAGTAATTTGACCATCATTCTTTAGTTATTGTAAAAAGTTTTTTTTTCTCCCCTAAGGAAGTTCTCTCAAATTATCTGTCACTTTAGCAGGTTTTTTTTTTAAAGCATCCCTCTTCCCCCCTTCTCCTACCCCACCCCCACTAATGCTTTGTTCTGGCACAAATAAGGTCGAGTTCATTTTTAGATCTACCGCCTCCTCCTCCATCTCCCAGAGAGAACCTGTAGCAAGTGTCTATGACAAATTCTATTTGGAACAGGTCCCTTTGAGATCTTAATTTTACTCTGTGCCCCCACAGGTTTCCAACAAAACCAGCTAAGAAGGATGGAGAAAGCTCCCTCAGAAGCCCTGGTTTTATCGAAATATTTATTTTCTTAGGTTCTAAGCCAATCAAAAGCTGGGCAAGAAGTGTAACAAATCACCAGTCTCTTATATTAAGAAGCTAACTCAGGCCGGGTGCGGTGGCTCACGCCTGTAATCCTAGCACTCTGGGAGGCCGAGGCGGGTGGATCGCTCAAGGTCAGGAGTTCGAGACCAGCCTGAGCAAGAGCGAGACCCTGTCTCTACTAAAAATAGAAAGAAATTATCTGGCCAACTAAAAATATAGAAAAAATTAGCTCGGCATGGTGGCGCATGCTTGTTGTCCCAGCTACTCGGGAGGCTGAGGCAGAAGGATTGCTTAAGCCCAGGAGTTTGAGGTTGCTGTGAGCTAGGCTGACGCCACGGCACTCACTCTAGCCCGGGCAACAAAGCGAGACTCTGTCTCAAAAAAAAAAAAGAAGCTAACTCAGAGAGTTATGATTTTACGATAGCATCTCTTGCTCATTATTGTTTTGCTCCATTTACACTTTTAAGCCTTCCAAATGTGTTAAGTTGTCTTGGCCCAAACAGATTTAATTTCCAGTCAGGAGCTGGGTCACAGGGCCTTACATGCCTGGTAGATTTCAGTTTTTGAGTAGGTTTGTTCATGCTTTTCTTGCTTTCAGCTAGAACAAAGATGCAAACTGTTGTTTCCCCATGGTGAAACCCATTTTCATCAGGTATACTTAGATTTCATCCCAGCAAGCAAAAGATACTCTTACGGTAGGGGAGCTACAGGATTGCCTTTTTTGGGTTAGTTTTCTCTTTGACTGATCTCAATGTAAATATCCATGGTTCAGTCTTGCAAAAATAAAAAGAATAGACTAGTAAATAAATTTTCTGAATGAATACCTCTAGAATCAAAATTGTTGTCATGTGTCTCACTGATTCTTTTTCATATGCTATTTTCCCTTTGAATTGCTTTTGAAAAAGCTTTATTTAGTTGAAATATATATTGCTCTCACAAAAAAACTTTTAAACAAATTTTAATTTAAATGAATTCTGATTTTTTTCCCCAAAATACGGCTGTTTCCCACAGAGCCAAAAAGGAAAGACTAATCCCAAAATTCACCCAGCATATTAGGAGATATTTAGCATTATGCTTTTCTTGGATACAGAGCTACCTTGACATGTAATAAACACAGAATTTTTTGCAGTCATCAAGTGATGGGCTCCCACATGTTTTAATCTCAAGCATAGATCTTTTGAGTTATTTTGAAGTGTTGGACAAAGAACATTTGATTTTTTTGTCTTCAAGTTATATTTACCAGACTATTTTTGGTCAGGTCTCCTTTTTGAAAGTTGTTAAATACCTCCTTTTACATAAACCTGAATATTATTTCTAGCTCATACTTATTAACCTTAGTTTTGAACATTTCCCCCTGGAATATCCCCTTTAAGAGCTCATCCCTACCTCTGGTTGCCCAGTATTCAAATCTGCTGGAACACTTGAATTATTTTAAATTGTCAATAAGATATATAAGATATTTGAACTCTTGTTAACTCCTAATCCATTGAAGGTTAGTGGAAGACGTTCCTATTTCAAATTGTACTAAGGGATGAAGTGAAGCTGTCAGATGCTGGAAAGCATAAAGCTTTTAGTTTGTGTGAATAGTATTGACCAAAAAAAAGCCATTATATTACATACTCCTGAGTGATTTTTCAGAGATGATAATAACCTGCTCTTGATGCTTTACCTAGCAATTTCAGTAATGAATTTTAATATTAAAAAGGGGCTATTTCTGTTTATCAAAAAGCAAAAACAGCCACCTAGTACTAGAGAAGCAAAACCATCTCCAGGTAGAAATAAGAGGGCTACTATATGTTTGTATCTCACCAAGACAAGACAGCCAGTAGTGGAAGTTGAATCTTTCATATTGTCCTTCATTTAACAGTTTCTTTGTTGCTATCTCCATCCTGCTGAGCTGAGCCTAGATCAGTTCCTATCAAGCTGAGGCTAATTGAGTTGTGGGGTTACCTTCTTGGGATAAGGAGTTAGAGATCTGGCGCTGCATCATAATGAGAAGGAGAATTATAAAATTAAGGGGTGAGCTCTTTAGGGGTTATGTAACTGTTGAGAACTGTGGGGTTGTGATGCTTCACTGCTTCCAAGAAAAGCACTTTATTAAAAAAAAAAAAAAAAGCAAGCAAATATGCCATGTGTTTATTTACAATTAGAATGCAGTTGATGGATTTGTAACATACATCCTAGATGTGGTGTGTTTTCTACCAGTGCCCAGTCTCTGATGGGTTGCCCTTGGTGTGTTTTTGTCCTGATTATTTATTGTTTTGCATCTTTGTCCTTTCAACTGTAGGATTTAGATAAGAGTCAAGAAGAGATCAAAAAGCATCATGCCAGCATCAGTGAGCTGAAAAAGAACTTCATGGAATCTGTACCAGAACCACGGCCTAGTGAATGGGATAAACGTTTATCCACTCACTCGCCCTTCCGAACTCTTAACATCAATGGGCAAATCCCCACAGGAGAAGGAGTGAGTATTTTGTCTGACATGACCAATTGTGAGAAGGAATGGAATAAATGTTTTTGTATATTAGTATTCTGTACTTGAGAGAAAGCTTAGAGCTCCGATTTGGCTTTGATGCCTGACAAATTCATTTTAGCTTTAAGGTATTCATAATCAAGCAGTTATTTTTTAAGTCATGTAGGCTACCCAGTCCAATTATGGGAGCCATTTAGAGTTACCAGTAGATGATTAAGGCTCTGAGAACTGTCTCTGCAGCTACATGCTTCGGCTAATGTGTGTTTATAAATTGACCATAAGCCAGTAGAGCTTTGTTTGTATTCAAACTATGTCTTCAAGGACCAGAAAGTTCACTAAATTTAGTAAGGTCAAAATTGGAAGGGATTACCATTTTTTAAAACTTTTTTTGAACATTTACGCAACTTAGAAGTATCTGGAATGGTTGCTCACAATTATATATTAAACCAAGGAGGCTCCTAAGCCAGAGAATACAGAACACCAAGTATTAATGATTGTATTTTGATTTTAGAAAAACTACTGATATTTTATTTTATCTTTATGTATAACATCAAACTTTTAATATACTGTTTTGGAAGATAGTCACAATTAGAGAAGGACAGATGTATCTTTCAGGGGCTGTTCTTTTGCTATTATTATCATTACCTGTTTTAGAAATCCTACGTATAAATAAATCTGTTTAATGAAAATGAAATTGAAAGTTACCTTGAACATATATCCAAAAAGTCTTTATCTTTAGCCAGTACAGGTTAAATATTTATATAAATTTTTGCAATGACTCAGTGAGTGATTGTAATGATTTAGAAGTCATGTGCTTGTTTTTCCCCCAAAACAATAGCAATTCTAATTAAGAAAGGTAAGGTGATGTCTTAATTAAAAAACTGGATTTTTTTTTAATTTTCAGAATTTATGGTAAACTATCCAAATAATTGTTTAGTTTCTGGAACTGGAGAAGGTGATAAAAGTTGGTTCACAATGGGTACTTTTTGTATTTTCTAAAGTGTGGTTAAAATTGGCTAACAGTTCTCCAGAGTTGAATCAGTTTCACAAGTTCACGCTGGAGAATACCTGAATGATGAGCAGCTAAATAGAGTTACCGGGGATGATAAGAACACTGTTGCTCCTACTTACTGTCCTCTAAGCCTCCATTTTCTGATACAAATGGACATTAGTTTTGTTTTCTAAATCCAAAGCGTGTACTCTGAACTGAGACAATAACCCCACTTTCTGGGGTTATTTCATTGTCAGTCAGATATTTCATTTTGATGTGTCTCTAATGATAAGGGTCATAAAGGGTCTAGTAGTACTAGTTGTGAATTGATTTCATTGAGAGGGTCTGGCTAATCAAAGCCTAAGGGAATGATTCTGAACAAGTAATTTATCTTATTGGGCCTCAGTTTATAGAGTAGATGATTTTTTTTTTTTTTTTTTTTTGAGACAGAGTCTTCGCTCTGCCCGGACTAGAGTGCCGTGGCATTAGCCTAGCTCACAGCAACTTCAAACTCCTGGGCTCAAGCAATCCTCCTGCCTCAGCCTCCCGAGTAGCTGGGACTACAGGCATGCGCCACCATGCCTGGCTAATTTTTTCTATATATATTTTTTTAGTTGGCCAGATAATTTCTTTCTATTTTTTAGTAGAGACGGGATCTCGCTCTTGCTCAGGCTGGTCTCGAACTCCTGAGCTCAAATGATCCGCCCACCTCGGCCTCCCAGAGTGCTAGGATTACAGGCATGAGCCACCACGCCCGGCCAGAGTAGATGATCTTTAAGGTCCTTACTAACTCTAAAATTCTATAAGTCTATGACTCGATGAGAAAATGCCTTGTTGCTGTCTTGCCTGGTTAACCCTATCTGCAAACCATAACTGTATATTTTCTAGTTTTCTTTTTGACTCTATGCAAGTGACAAAAGATGCTCAGCTACTTTGAAAAAGTTACTTGTTACTCTCTTGGATGAGGTTGGGTAAATTTGCATCGGTCTCCATTTCCAGAAAATATCTTATGTCTTTTAATAGAAATCCTTCAGAAATCATCTCAAGGCCAGTTTTAGGAATGGTGATGTCAATCCCTGTACTTTAAAGAAATAACTTTTTATAAACTCAACTAGATCCATGGGGAATACTTGAACAATTTTAGCTCTATGCTATTATCCCTCTAAAGGAATGGTGGAATAAATAAGAACTGTACTGTGAGTGACCTTTTACATTGGGAAAATTCCCCTTTCTGGCATATCTTACTTTTTCTTTAATAATTAGGATAATATTTCTGTTCTCTGGGGGTACCTCTTCCACCTTTGACAGCATTGTTGTTGCATTGCAAGGCAACTGAATTTTATATAATTTGTGTATGACCAGGTGAAGAAAACCTCTGTCCTTCCCTCGGAAAGAAAGGTTGGTGGGCCAGAGGTAAAGCTACTATGATTTGTGCTTCTCAGTCAGAATTTGCTCTTGTCATGGCACCAAGCAGATAATCCCACCAGAACTGAGCAACAGCTGCTAAATAATTTTTTTTCCTTTGGCTATACTAGTAAATTCACATCCACAGCCTTTTGGCCTAACTCATAACACTTTCACTACTGCAGCTTTTGCAGCTTTCAATTTGCTTATTTCGGCGCATGGCTGGTTGAAAAGCTGCATGAAGATGTAAATATGTATTCAGAGAGAAAATGAATTTAATTATGCCCTATTCTTTTTATGTTGTCTTTCTTCTCCCCTTTCATTTTCTTTTAAAAATCATTATAATTTTGCATCCTTTCCTTTTCTTTTTTCTTTTTTGCTGACCAGTCCCCTAGCTACTTTCTCCCTGGTACATATCACTTAGGGGTGTGCAAAGAACCAGTGTTGAACTTCCAAACTGATCAGAGAAGGCTAGCTCAACTAAGAGAACTTAGAGCCAAGTTTTTCCTTTCATAGATAACATCTATCTTGACTATGGTTAGCGGAGTACAGAAATTATAGAGAAAAACTTCTCAATTGGACAATTGGGGAAAAAAAAACTTTCCTGAAAAGTGTCAGAAGTATTTGCTTACTGTATAAACCTTCATGATGGTTGTTATTATTTTTAATCATGATTCAGGGATAGAATTTGCAATTGTTGAGATCTTGTGGGTTTTTTTCTTTTTCTTTTCTTTCTTTTCTCTTTTTGGTAGACCTTGGAGGCACATTATAAACTTTTATACTTTTGTTTTTGTTTTGCAATCTTTGAAATGTATAAGGTTAAGATTTTTATTTCCTTAAGGAAAAGCTAATTACCATACTAAATGAACTGTTGCAGTTTTTAAAGTGTATATGAAGAGATATGAGGATTACTTTTATATTCTGCCATTGTATTTGTAATAAAAATAACTTTTTCTGATGGCAAGAAGAATACTTCATTATTGGCATTGCCAAATTGATGATTGGCAGTACCAAAGCAATAAAAATGACCCCAAATTCATATGTGAATATCCTCAAAGGAGGAATAAATAATGTAACTAAGGAAAGCCAGTGATTCCTTGAACTTTCAGGAGTTCCGATGTTCATTCATTGAAAAAATTATCTATTGATCACCCTGCTGTATTATAGAAACCTTGCCAGGATAAATTGCGAAAATAAAGTAAAACTAAAATAAAGAGTGTCCAAAAGATCTTTCCAAATCCTTTGCACATCCCCAAGTATCATTTTTGAGCATTTTCCATCTGTCATTTTGTTCATCTTATTCTGTCTTTCTTGATCTTCTACCGTGAAAGCAGACACAGGAACGTGCTCTGTTAGTACAGGATGAAGAGAAAATTAAAAGGCAAGAGAGATCTACTGAAAGAGCCTTGCCCCAGCAAGAAAATGAAGAAATTCTTCCCAAGGTTTCTATTCCAATCCCTGAGGATCACAAGTCTCTCAAAAAGTGCCACCTCTACTTTAGTACTTTTCCATCTCCTCGTATTCCTTTCATGATGTCTTTTCTCGTGGTCCTTGTATTGGCTGTTTGGTGGTTCGTCTTTCTGTGATTGGAAAACAGGGTGCTTGTCTGAAATGTCAAGACTAAAAAGATCATTGAACTTTTGTCCTTGGCTTCAACTGTGTTATCTCTTGTATGATGCCTTCTGATCTTGATAGTTCACTGTCCTAGGGAAGCTCTTGTGATCATTTTTATGTCAATAAAATGTTACTCTTTGTAGAGTATGTATTGTGGGGTACAAAGGAGTAGCAATGGATTGCCCAAGCCAGCTTTTCTGCACTGAAGTTTAAACAAATCAGATTTAAGCATATGGCAGGTTGGGACTTTTCCCAAAAGCTTTAACTCTTTTATCCTGCATGTTCTTATTGTTAACTGTTGCTATGCCCCCCTATCCAATTTCTCACACAAACCAGGATACTCTCTAGAAACATTTGATGGAATATTTTCCTAATCTTCTATAGTCATTTGTGTGGCGTGGGCTCTGTAGATTAAGAAAAAATTCAACTTGCTAACCTTTCAAAAGCCTTAAAATGATAACGTTTTAGTCTACAAATCCATAACCACTCCTTTTCTTAGGATATCAAACCAGTATATACAAAGGCCTTTTCTGGAAAAGGGCTTTTGACTTCTGTGGCCTTTTCATTAACTATTTCTGAGTGTGCAAGTACTGATGACTTTATCCTGCCCAATGTATAGAAGAGATCTTCCAAGGTTAAATGCCATCTTTTCACAAATAGAGTGTCAATATGGTTTAAGGAAAATGGTGCTGGTGTCCCTTTGCCTCCAGCCAGGGCTGAATTTCCCAGACTGCTCTACCTATCTTTAAATGTCCTGGAATATAGATTTATTCAAGACCTGTACAAAAACAAACACTTCTCTGAATTAAAAACTGTGTTACTTCTTTATGGCTTAAGTAATTATATTGCTAGAAGCAATATTTAGCCATTATGGTAAGCTTAAAATGTATATCGATATACTTTGTTTTCTTGATATACTTCAGACCTGTTTGTTCTTGCACTTATGTTGGAATCAATTGTTTTTAATCAATGGCCTTGTGAGCTAAAGTTCTATTGTGACAAGTTATGTGTCCTGTTTGCATGTTGATTTATAAGACTTCCCTGAAGTAAATATGAGTACGCTGTCTCTTCAGAACATAACCTGGATGCCTAACCTGTCATTTTTTACCTCAATATTAATGAAACTTTGCATGTAGCTTGCTTTTTATGGCACTTGAATGTACCAGTATGGATGATTTGGTTAATGTCTCAAATATTTGTTTTGAAATCTGGGTTTTGTAGGGTTACCAAACTGAGATTACTGAATTTTGTTTTACTTTTCAATGCTTTTCAGCTGATGAAACTTCTAAACAAGACTTTTTGTTTTTGAGAAGAAATCCTCTTAGAGCAAAAAAAAGAGAACAGTAAAGCCAAGAATCTTTTGTCCTTCAACAGCCACCAGTATTGTTCTATTATCTCTGGAGATGTATAGAAATAATTTGCTGGTTTTTCATGAAAACTGCTACTCTGTCATTAAAGCCTTTCCCCAAAAATGGGAAAAGAAGCAAGGGCTGGGTTAAATTTAAAAATCTGGTGTGCATATATATCTTTCATGTCACAGGCTATGTCTATTCATAACAAATATTTTATGCTATAATCATATTTATTAATTCACTCAGAATATGAAAAGAGAGACCTGAAATCAACCTGAAATATTGCAGAGCTATTCTCTAACTCAGAAAGTGATCATCATAAGTACCCCCCTTTATCTGTGACAAGAACTTTCCTTAATGAAATAGCAAATGCTTGAGTATGAACTATTCATTTATTAAAAAAAAAACAAATGAAACTATAGATTATTTGATTAGATTATTTTAAGTCTTTTTTAGGGAATTAAAAAGGAAATAATCTTAGAATTTTATTGATGCTTTTGTAACTATTTGAGATATTTCCTAAATTTCCAGTTTTCATCCTTGTACATAGCTTTTTATTAATTATTATTGTAAATTTCACCCTGAATTTTGTTTCTCTTTTTATTGGAGTTATTCCAGGTCCATTAAAAGTTTAGTAAGCCAGTGATACTTTTCAGTTTTCTGAAGTGCAGCAAGAGTCCTCAGAGATCCTTACAGATGGTCAAAGGAGAGGCCATTTCTTAGAATGGTTGAGAGGAGAATGGCCAAGCCCTCTACTGGACAAAGCTGACCAATGCAGGCTCAAAATAGCCATCACAGTTATCAGGGGAAATATATTGGACATTCCAGCTTTGTATAACCTAAAGTTAATGCTGCCAATGTTTGTAACATAAAGCTGTAAATAGTTTTGGTTTCCTTCGCCCACTTCATTCCATTCTCAGTACCAGAGGCAGATCCAAATACATATTGGCTTTACTCTGCTTCAGCTTCTTAATGGCAATTAATAAGTAAAAAATAATTTAGACTAAAGATATCAGTACAGCCCAGTATAAAGTCTTGGATTTTTGCCTTGGTTTTGCCATTATTCATTTCTAAGGTGACTCTGAGAAGTTCACTTAACTATTTGGTGCCCAGATTTCCACCTAGTATCGTGGAGACAAACCTACCTCATGAGAATGAATCTGTAGCATATTCAGGAACCAGAGGCTCTCGTTGTTGTTAAATTCTTGATCTTTTGGGGGCTAGGAAGATGGAAATTTAAAAACACACATTAACTGCTTAGAACTTTTTATTTGAAAGTAAGCAATTAAATATCTGTGTTTATTTCCATCTACTCCTTATTGATATTTGACCAAGCATTTAAAACTACTAAAGTTAAACATGTCTTTCCAAATTCATCTTACTCTTAATAAATTCATCTGGCCGGGCATGGTGGCTCACGCCTGTAATCCTAGCACTCTGGGAGGCTGAGGCTGGAGGATTGTTTGAGTTCAGGAGTTCGAGAGCAGCCTGAGCAAGAGTGAGACCCCGTCTCTACTAAAAATAAAAAAAAAAATTAGCTGGGCGTGGTGGTATGTACCTGTAGTCCCAGCTACTCAGGAGGCTGAGGCAGAAGGATTGCTTGAGCCCAGGAGTTTGAGGTTGCTGTGAGCTAGGCTGATGCCATGGCAGCGAGACTTTGTCTTCCAAATAAATAAATAAATAAATAAATAAATAATAAAATAATCATCTTATTCAAATAGTATGCTTAGAGTGAATCATAATGGAAAGTAAACTAAGTAGCTATATTTTGGACCTATCTTTTAGTCATTTTCCTATATGCTTATAATACCACTTGGAATATGAAGGAATTCAATTTCCATGGGTCAATTTTACTACTTGTTTACATTTTCAGGAAATGTTTTGAGAGGACAAGTTATTGACTCTGTTGATTAAGATTAGACTGGAGGTTATCTCAGGAGTAGATTTCTAGTTATCTTCCTAAAACCTAGTATATTCTTTCTACTAAATATTATTACAAATTTTACTCTGAAATTTCTTTGGATATAAGCCAATTCACTTTCTCCTACTTTCCTAAGTCACTTCTATAATACTTCCTATAGATAAGCATATAGGACATATGAGGCATTAGAGGGTTATTTATATTTTAGAAGCTATTATTGTTCAGAATTTATACTTGTATTTTATCCAGTTGTCATATATTTACAAAAGGAAAACAGGTCAAACAGGTTCTCATTGTTGCTTTTTTTGTTGTTGTTTCCAAGGGTTTGGAGTATAGTAAAGATATAGAACTACTCTACAGAGTTGCCTTCCCTTATATTCCTCTTCATAGACATTATAAAATTCTGTACTTCTTTATAGCATTCTCTACAGCTTTGAGAAAGACTATTGTTGCTTTTTTTTTAAGAGACAAAGTCATGTTCTTTCACCCAGGCTAGAGTACTATGGCATGATCATAGCTCACCACAGTGTCAAACCCCTGGCCTTGAGTGATCCTTCCAAAGTGCTGGGATTACAGGCATGAGCCAGCATGCCTGGCTGATATTATTTTTATTATACATAGAAATTTCACTTTTTTTCATTACATTCAAATTACCCCTGTTGTTTGTAATTTTGGTGCTAGAAACTGAAACAACTACTTATTCTCTGTTTTGCGTGGCATGTGGGATTGCTGTATCTGCCTCCTTTGCACCATAGTGGATAGTATCAATAGGCTGCTCTCATTTCTGCTGCTATTACCCCTCATGTCTTAGGATCTCCTTTTTACTACAGCAAAATGTGCCACAAAAAGAAACACATTGGTGCAGGCGTAGGAAAGAGCACCTGAAATGGTTAAGAAGATATGGTGTTAGAGTTAGGGTGTCATATAAAGTTAGGCTAGAAGAGGAAGATCGGTGGCTATGATCAACAGTTATAAATTCATGGGGATTTCATTTGGTAAACAAAACTTAACCTTTCATGTTAGAACTTGAAAGATAAAAAGAAGATCTATGCCCACAGATCAGAAATATAGTATAAAAGCTAAATAATTTAGTAATAGCCTAACTAAATATATACATGACATTGTTGAGGAAACATGTTTAGGAATACATTTTTAATCTTTTGTGATTGATATCCTAGAGGGCAGCAGTGTCCTCCCCTTTATCATAGTCAGAATACTGTTTTGGGTTAATAATGGAATAAATCTGGCACTTCAAAGAATAAAAGATAGGGGAAGGCACAGAGTCTCAACTATTTTTTTTTTTTTTGAGACAGGGTCTCACTCTGTTGCTCAGTCTGGAGGGCAGTGTCATCATCATAGCTCACTGCAACCTCCCACTCCTGGGCTCAAGTGATCTTCCTGCCTCAGCCTCCTGAGTAGCTGGGACTACAGGCGTGTACCACCAAGCCTGGCTAATTTTTATATTTTTTTGTAACGATGAGGTCTCGCTTGTTGCCCAGGCTGATCTCAAACTTCTGTCCTCAAGCCATCTTCCTGCCTTGGCCTCCCAAAGTGCTGGGATTACACATGTGAACCACCACATAGGCCCCAACTGTCTTTTCTGGTCCCCAAATCAATAAAGGCAATTCAGCCTCTCATTTTCATCTCTACTATTTCGTTAAAGAAAAATCTTCATATATATAGGATCCTATCTGAGCAAAACATAGAGAAAAAGATTTAAGGGGAAAACATGGTTACTGTTATCCATTCATTTATTCATTGCCCACCAGCAAGAAACTCTGCAGTGCATTGTAGGGATGCAGAGGCAGCACTACCAGAATTTTAGGATTGGATAGGATTCTAATCTGACTCCTCACCCCTCCAATGCCTGACTCTTCTCTGTAGTATCATTTAGAGATTTAGAAACCAGTCTTACAGCCTGTGCTTAAATAGCTCCCAAGATAACACATTATTACATCTTTGGACAGCTCTGGGTTTGTATATAAATCATTCTTATATTAAGTCACAATCTATTTCCCTGTAGCTTTCACTTAGTGATCCTGAATAAAGGCATTTTAAAGAATTTTCTATCTTGTTTTACATTATAATTCTTCACACACTTAAAAGGTAACTTTCATATTGGAATTAGTCACAGTTCTTGCCCTCACATAACTTACCATCTGATATCGAGATCTATTCCTGTCTTTCTCCTAGCATGTCCTGCTTTTTTTCCTTTTTTTTTTAAGGCCTCTTCTGCTTTTGATTCCTGTCTTTTTCTAGCTATTCTTGTTTTATCAGCTTTCTCTTTCTGGCTCTGTTGCCCATCGGTTGCTTACCTACCATTTTTTTCAGCTTTATATCCTTACACATTGACTTTGTCTCTCTAGAAGATTTTGAAGTTTATGATATTCCCAGCTTCTTCATGGATAACATATGCATTTGTAATTTTTTTTTTTTTTTAGATAAGAATAGGGGTGCCATAGTTTTGTAGCTTTGGAAGTTTTGTGTAACCTGGAATCTGTTGACAAGATAGTTATTTCTACTTTATTTTGAGGAAGCACATACCAGAGCCTGCATTCTAAGTTTGCTTATCTTCTCTGACAGTCTGACTAACCTTTACATACGGAGTGCCCCCAACCGATTTGATTTATACCAGTGTGATATGCTAAAATTATGGAAACTTTCTTTATGTTTAACATTCTGACTATTATTTAGAACCCCACCAGAAGAAGTGATATTAAATATTTGATATGTTATTAATATATCTTTTAGTTTCTCTTCAAAACTGTGAGATTCTCAAAGGTGAGAGGCCTTGTTTTGTTCATTTTTGTTTGCCAATCTATCACCTTTGTGTCCCAGCTACCACATTGCCTTG
>CM052444.1:89715055-89734839 GCA_028533085.1 Varecia variegata | reverse complement strand
GAAACTTTCTTTATGTTTAACATTCTGACTATTATTTAGAACCCCACCAGAAGAAGTGATATTAAATATTTGATATGTTATTAATATATCTTTTAGTTTCTCTTCAAAACTGTGAGATTCTCAAAGGTGAGAGGCCTTGTTTTGTTCATTTTTGTTTGCCAATCTATCACCTTTGTGTCCCAGCTACCACATTGCCTTGTATATAACAATTAATTAATATTTGTTAAACTGAATTAAATGATTAATCACAGATGGCAATGGATAAACTTTAACTTTTCATATACAATCTTTTGTATTGGGTCATAACTTTGTGCCAGATAAATTATCATATGCCCAATCAGTAACCAAGAAAGCCCATGTATAGCCCAGAAGCCACTATCTCTCTTATTAATCCTATAGCCTGGTCCCTGGTTTCTTCAAAGTATCTATGTATACCTCTACGGTAGGTGTCAATCTCTGTTGTTAATGTCTTGTAATGTGATTCACTTAAAAGCCCTTATCCATTTGCCACAGGTAATGATGAACTATTTTCATGCTAGAACATATTGTCAAGACTGAGGTGTATGTCTGTATGAATAAACTCATCTGGAGTGTGATGTCATAAAGAGAACATTTGCGTTTATCTAAAATACATTGTAGAGAGCAATTTGATACATTTTTCTTGTATTTTACATGATATAAAAACACCAAATATATCAAACTCTTGTGAGTTTTGTACATCTTGTAGATAAGGGATAGGCAAACTTTTTCTGTAAAGGGCCAGATAATAAATATTTTAGGCTGTGCAGGCCATGTAGTCTGTCACAACTACTCAACTTTGCCATTGTAGAGTGAAATGAATGAGCATGACTGTATTCCAATCAAACTTTATTTATGGAGACTGTAATTTGAATTTCGTGTAATTTTTATGTGTCACTAAATATTATTCTATTTTTTTCCTAGCCACTTAAAAATGTAAAACCATTCTTAGCTCGTAGCCATACAAAAATAAGGACAGGGCAGGATTTGGCCTGCTGGTCATAGTTTGCTGACCCCTGATATAGACCAAAAAAGTGATTAATTACATTTTCTGCCTTTGTAGTGTTTTGAAGAGCTGCAGTTGTGATCTTAGCATCTTCATTCAGTGTCAAAGTATTTTTTGTTTTGTTTCTGATTAGTAATGGAAAACAAAGGATTAAGGCATTAGTTTCAAGTTATTTGGCAGTCAGGGTACACCTAACTAGGTAATCTAAAATATGTACTGTAACCACCACAGCACCCTGTCTCTGCCAGTTTTCCAAATTGCTCTGTGTTAACTGTGGTCTTATATTCAGTGATGATCCCGGCTACCCCCTTTGTTTTGTTTGGTTTTTAAGCGCCCACCTCCATTTTCCCCTAAGGAGTAAAGAAACAACAATTCCCAAATTTACCTTCTCTTTACTCAAATTTTAGAGATAATGTGATGAACATGGCAAAGAAAGTGCAATGATTTTTACTCAGAGCTTTTGGTATACCTTAGTGTTTTGAGCAGTTGTATAAATTTAAAATTGAGCATCTAAGAAAAGCATTTTAGAAGGGTGCTTCTTTCTAATTATTACTTTCAAAATAAAGAGATTTCTCTGAGGGGAATTCCCTAATTCACAGCCTCTTTGGGCAGTATTGACCAATAAGTCAGAATAAAATAAAGTTACCTTCTTTTGGAAGTATCTTTGTTCCCTATTTGACGTGGTCGTGTGCTGAAGGATTCCTTGATCTGTAATTAGCTTCGGGTGGTACTTTCTTTCTTTCTTTCTTTTTCTTTTTTGAGACAGAGCCTCACTCTGTTGCCCGGACTAGAGTGCTGTGGCATCAGCCTAGCTCACAGCAACCTCAAACTCCTGGACTCAAGCAATCCTTCTGCCTCAGCCTCCCAAGTAGCTGGGACTACAGGCATGCGCCACCATGCCCGGCTAATTTTTTCTATATATTTTTTAGTTGTCTCACTAATTTATTTCTATTTTTTAGTAGAGACAGGGTCTCGCTCTTGCTCAGGCTGGTCTCGAACTTTTGAGCTCAAACCATCGACCCGCCTCGGCCTCCCAGAGTGCTAGGATTACAGGCGTGAGCCACCGCGCCCGGCTGGGTACTTTCTAATGAATCCTAAACCCATGTTCCTTTCAGTTACCTTGTCCAGGATCCTTTAGCTCTGATACTTGATTAAACAAGTTGTTTATTCCTTAACAGTTCAGCAAGATATTTAAGCCTAAAGAAATCTGCCAAAGAACTTCTCTTTTGGAACATAATCTTTGATATTTTTCTTGTTATTATTTGCTCTGTTAATATGCAAACTTACGAATAAATCTTACTGCAAATCAGATTCTGGTTACTACTAATCATTAAGGAAGTAGGAGCCAGTAATGCTATACATAGACACCCCTTAATCCCAAAAAAGGAACCTCTGCTTCAGCTGATCAGCAAGAGATGGCTGTCAGCCAATCTTCTAGAAAAGTTCTGTTTTTCCATATATTCACTCTTCTCTGTGGCCCAGTAATTGTGTTTTGCTTAGTCCTAAGACAGAGACAACCTATTGATGTGTGTTCAGTTCTCAGAATATTGTTTTAAATCACCTTTGAACTCATTTGACTATACCAAATTTTAAAAAATAATTTTTTCTAACCAATTTAATTCGTCACTACAGCACATGTAATTGTCATATCTGTTAGAAGCATTTTAATATGCTGAATTTTTTAAAGTACTGTACAAATTAGTAGCTATTAACTATCCAGTATTGCCACTCTGATGATGTTGAAGAGTGAAGAATGGAGTGGGTGTGGATATGTGGGTGTGAGAAGAGCTTGTTCCTATAACATGGAATTGACAGAAGGTATTTCATTTTATCTCTTACTTCACCTTGGGTAAACCTTCTCATCTTAATCTCATAGATCTAGATTTTATTATATTATCCAGGTGATTACTTAAAACCAACACTTCACATTTTAAAGTAGTCTATTTACTAGCTCAAAGTATGTACCCTGTGATCTGAGTAATATAGTAAAAACTTTGTTGTAGTTCTCCAAAGCCACATTTCTTTTAGGAATTTGTTAAAAATGTTAACACAGAAAGCCATTTTCATTACTATAGGATTTTTCAGAAAGAGAAGATATAGCTAGTTAGTATGTAAAAATACTTTTCTGTTGTATTTGTTTCTGTAGAATCAAGGTAACTGTTTTCTAGATACCAAATTGGAGCATAATGTTTTTCTTAAGTGCTTATTATGACTTTAATCACTTTTGGAACTGGGACTTCTGTGAAATTCTGCCAAACAAATTTAACTTTGTTGCATCCTAAATGATCAGACTTATTGTACTGGTTATAGTTCCTTCTCTATCTCCATCCCTCCACCCCAGCCTTTCATAGTATAATGAAATAAAACTGACCACCAAAGGTTTCTGGTCTCTTAGGCATGTTTAGTATAACCTTTAATATTTGCTCAAGCACTTCCACTTCTATAGATCTGTTCAGGTTTGAGAACACTCATTTGATTGTGGAGTCTTTGCTGGTGAGTGCAGTGTAAAGGCAAAATTTTCTATTACCTAATAGTTAAAATTTTGCATCAGGCATGGATTTTGAAGTTGTTTGCTTTTACATTCACCTATTCTGGGGATAATCTAATAACAGCACTGTTTAGGAAATTATATAAACTATGTTTGAAGGATAATTGTCATTGGCAAATTTCATTTGCTGTCATTTGGGAAAGGCTGCATTTTAGAGTTATTTTCCTATAATCAATTTTATCAACTCTAGTAAAAGCCAACATCTTCCTGAATAAGCTCCTTTATCCAGATTTTATCCAGATGTAATCTTTATATACCACAGAGTAGCAGTGAACCATGAAAGTGACTCTTGAGTTTCATGAAATGCTAGTGGGCACTACAAGGATATGTTTCTAGCTAGGGACCAAAAGCATATAAACTTAAAAAAAAAAAGTGAGGGAGGGTATATCTAAGACAGAAAAATTAAAATGAAAAGAAATGTATTACATGGTAAAGAATGGCTCACTAGAGAGGAAAGATAGAATTTTTAAATCATCTTTTGCTAGCCACATGGTTACTCTGTTGTTAGTTTATCCCCATCTTGAGTGTTTGTGATTTTAATGTCCTTTTTTTAAACTGCTAGTGGCCTGAGTTTTCCACTGAAAATGTACCGAAACTATTATTTATCTAGCTTTTGGGGGTGGGGGACCAGGGAATATTTTTCCTTTTGGTAATTTTGTTCTTCTTTCTTCATTTGTTTCCTTTTTTGGCTGAAGAATGGGCTACTACTGCTTGACTTGTCATCTTTATGTGCTGTTTACACATGGCTTTTGCAAAAGAAGCCATTCCACATCTGATTTATCTTTTATTGCAAGTGCCCATTTGAAAGCATTTGTTTTAACTTAAATTTTTTTTTTAAAGTCACCAGGTTAATGTTCTTACTGACTATTATACAACCAAGAAAAATGCAGTATTAATAATTTTTCACAATAGGAGGGAGATTACAAATATTTATATTAATATATAAAGACATATATATTTTGCTTTTTAGAGCTTTTTCTCTCGGCATGTAAAGCTATTCTTTTCTGAGATACAACCTTGTCATGTAAGCAGAGCACTCGCAATTAACTGATCTTATCAGGATTGGATTCTACATTTTTTAGTTTGCATGTTATAGACCATCTGGGAATATTATTTAAATTCATTGTTGATAATTTAAGTGACTATGATATTTATTGTTTACTTCAGTTAAGAACCAGGAGCTGGACTCTTCTGCTGGGTATCTTCCTTCTGTGCTTAGCAAGATAACCTCGATTCCTGCTGTTCTGTGGGCATTTGCAGTGCAAAGCATTTCTTACTGGGTTTACAAAGCAAGGGTAATGTGA
Organism: Varecia variegata; assembly: GCA_028533085.1. Lineage (NCBI taxonomy): Eukaryota > Metazoa > Chordata > Mammalia > Primates > Lemuridae > Varecia > Varecia variegata. The sequence continues at coordinate 89,729,963 of CM052444.1, read as the reverse complement.
TCTGTGGGTGTATGTGTGTCTGTGCACCTCTCACCTCCCAATCCCACTGCTACCCCTGTTCACTCCCTTTTTCTTATCAAAACTTATTTTTTAAAATCAATACAAATCTTATTTAAAAGGTCTAACGAATCCCTTTTCCCTGATGTATAGAAACATTGATAAAGTTTAATGTATTAACTTTCCCTGAGATATTTGCATTTCAAAAAGCCACAAAGTCATTGCAGAGATGATGGTGACGTGACAGAGTTGATCATACTATTAAGCAGTACTCACAAGGCCAGTCTTAAGTCTCATTTTACTTGACAGAATGGCAAAATAACATGAAGGGAATGTAAAAACCAACGGTAGTTTAATACATGTGGTGAATTGGGGGATTACATTTATAAAGTGACTAGATAGGTAATATGCTAAATCTCATACTCTCTTTTTGAGGAAAATTTAGTAATTTCAGGAAGCAAGTGTGTGTGTAATAACAATACAGAAAGATCACCTTTGAGGCTCAGAAACAGCAGTAAATCTATTACACTTTAAAATGGTTGTAAATTTTGTGAATAATCAGAAATATTCTTCCTATTTTCTTTATTAACAGATAGTATATATTCCAAAACTAGCCATTAAAAATGGCCTAATTTAGTGTTCTTCCTGAGGATATTGGCTCAGGATTATTTATTAAGAATCTTTATGTGTACCTATTTTAATTCTCATGTTTTATCATAGTTTCTTCAAAATTCTGGCTGGTGATGTATAAAATATAATGAGGACCTGGTTGAAAACTTGCTAACAAAAACTGAAAGGAAGACCAATTTCAGTTAAATCTATAGCGTTGGCCCATTTCAGGTGTTTAAGAAACTTCCATGTAGGGACTAGATGTCTTTATTGTTCTAATTTGTGTTTCTTTGCAAAGAGTAGTATTTTAAGAAATATAAATCATTCTGGATGTGAAGTATGATAGTGTTGATCTATTGTATGTATATCATTAATCTAAAGTTATTGTTCAAATCAAGTTCTGGGATACTCTGATCTTTAATATTTTGTTTTCCCAGTTGCTATTGTGACTGCGGCAAGAGACTTATAATTTCCTTTGAGTGTCTTCACTGTTTCAGAGGCAGATATCTAATAAGAAAACCTACTAAGGAATTTAAATCACAGATACAGCCACATTTTTAATTCACATTCCTGAGAATATCCCTGCCACCTCTAAATCAGAAAACATTAAATAAAATACAATGAAGGCCGGGCGCGGTGGCTCACGCCTGTAATCCTAGCACTTGGGAGGCCGAGGCGGGCGGATCGTTCGAGTTCAGGAGTTCGAGACCGTCCTGAGCAAGAGCGAGACCCCGTCTCTACTAAAAATAGAAAGAAATTATCTGGCCAACTAAAAATATATATAGAAAAAATCAGCCGAGCATGGTGGCGCATGCCTGTAGTCCCAGCTACTCGGGAGGCTGAGGCAGTAGGATCGCTTACCAAGCCCAGGAGTTTGAGGTTGCTGTGAGCTAGGAGGACGCCACGGCACTCTAGCCCGGGCAACAGAGCGAGACTCTGTCTCAAAAAAAAAAAAAAAATAAAATGAAATACAATGAACCTAAAACTTAAATTTGATCTATTTCTTTTCCATGAGGTATTTAAGTCCATCACCATTGACTTTGACTTTAAAAACTAACTCACTAAATTAGCAAGGTTTAATATTATATTCTAAAGTAATATTACAAGAGAGAATTTTTGTACTATTTATCAGTTACTGACATTTCTTCAAATTCTTTCCTTTTTTTCTTTTAGAAACCTATTATGGTTTATTTTTACTATTTTTTTTTTTTTGAGACAGAGTCTCACTCTGTTGCCCGGGCTAGAGTGAGTGCCGTGGCGTCAGCCTAGCTCACAGCAACCTCAAACTCCTGGGCTTAAGCGATCCTACTGCCTCAGCCTCCCAAGTAGCTGGGACTACAGGCATGCGCCACCATGCCCGGCTAATTTTTTCTATATATATATTTTAGTTGGCCTGTTAATTATTTTTACTATTTTTAAAGTCTTGGAGAACATTAAGGATTTATCAGCACTTCATAAATTGTTTACTAGACTTTTTTTCTTCATTTTTTTTTATTTCAGCATATTATGGGGGTAACTATACTCTTTACATTTTACAGATCACATAATTTTTATTATAAAAGGAATACATTCATTTTAGAAAGGTTAGGAAATAGAGAAAAATCACAAAGAAAAAAACAAATTACTTGCAATCTCACAGTTATTAATATTGTATTAATTGTATATGTCAAGATCTTTTTCATGTGTGAAATTACACACATAGAAAATATAATTTTTAAATGGATAAGAAACAAAACAAAGCTCATTATCAAGAAGGAGGGGTTAGTCTTTGAAGTTAGCATTTTTACCTTCTTCCCTCATTTCAACATGTAATCCTGGTCCTCAGATGAAAGTGCATCTCTAAAATTGCAGGGCAAGCTTGGCAATGCATTGACTGTTCTTTACTTGGTTTTTATCTGCCTACCTAGGATTTTAATATATATAGAAAGATAAAATGAGATAACAGCAGGTTTTCTGATTCTTCTTAACAGAGAAAGGAGTTATTTTTCTGTTGCCACTCAAAGGTGAAATTGGTCTCACTAAATAGGGAACAAGTAACTTAAATGTGTGTGGGTAAAATTACTATTAATACATAGGTCAGGCCAGGCGTGGTGGCTCATGCCTGTAATCCTAGCACTCTGGGAGGCCAAGGCCAGCGAATCGTTTGAGCTCAGGAGTTCGAGACCAGCCTGAGCAAGAGCGAGACCCCATCTCTACTAAAAAAAAAAAATAGAAAGAAATTATCTGGACAACTAAAAATATGTAGAAAAAAAATTAGCCGGGCATGGTGGTGCATGCCTGTAGTCCTGGCTACTCGGGAGGCTGAGGCAGAAGGATTGCTTGAGCCCAGGAGTTTGAGGTTGCTATGAGCTAGACTGATGCCACGGCACTCTAGCCCGGGGAACAGAGTGAGACTCTGTCTCAAAAAAATAGGTCCTCCTGAAAAAAGTTATTTGGCTCTTGCTTATATAGTAAAATTTTAGAAAGATTTTCAGGATATATTTTCACTGTGATCTCTTAAAGATAAGATAGTCTTGTAAGCATAACTGTGGTTTTTTTTTTTTTTCTTTTGAGACAGGGTCTCAATCTGTCCCCCAGGCTCTAGTGTAGTGGTGATATCATAGCTCACTATAATCTTGAACTGGGCTCAAGTGATCCTCCTCCTGCCTCAGCCTCTTGAATAGCGAGGACTACAGGCATGTGCCACCATGCCTGGCAAATTTTTTTTTTATTTTTATAGAGACAAGGTCTCAATATGTTGCACAGGCTGGTCTCCGAACTCCTGGGCTCAAGCAATCCTCTCGCCTCTGCCCACCAAAGTGCTGGGATTACAGGTGTGAGCCATCACACCTGGCCTATGGTTCTCTAATACTCTCTTCAAATATGTAAATCCCTTACTTTCAAAAAAATAACTTGAAAGGAAAAAATCTCTGGATTGCATTTAGAGTGATGGTAAAATATCTGTAAAACACCTATATCCTGCTCTTAATGGTATCTGGGATCCGTAACTCAAGAAAGGGGCAATTTATAACCTATAAAGGCACATACATACACAGGATTTGATGATCCTGAGACATAATACCTTTGAGTAAATAGTTTTTAGGAGAAAGCCTTTAGAAAAAAATCCCTTGTTTTCTTCCCCAGAACAAAGAAAATACTGAATTATCATACTTTGCAGGAGCCATTTACTTTTTAAATGGAACTGAGAATCTTCAAATACTTTTTCTGTTCAACTAAATGTTTGTCTAATATTCTTCCTTTTCATATTCTTGAAACCAACTAGATATTATTGCAGTACCTTCTGTAGGCAGCTGGTCTTTCTATTGTAGCATCTTTCTTGTTATAGATCCCTCATCAGTTCAGGTAAGCAACACCTAGATTAACACAATTGGATCACATTGTCTCAGTTTTGCTTTTTTGTCGCTGGATGGTTCAGATACAGCCATAAATCAGTTTATATCTCTGGGAAGATCCCTTTAAAGTTTCCAGGCTAATTAGGTATGTGCAGTTGTACAATCTTATATAATCCAATGGCCCTTGCTGATGGTCATAGCCAAAGGCAACAACACTGTCAATTAAAATTCTGCACTGATATTATATGCCAAATTCTGGGTGTCTTGTGTCATAGAGACTTTATATCTTCTTCTGGCCAGAGTCTTTTCTGGTTTTTCAGTCTTCTTCTTATATTTAAAAATATAGTGTCAGCCACTAAGAACAGACTCTGTTAAGAGGACTTTGGACAATCATTGTACTTCTCAAAGTTAGAGTCAGGTTTAGTATGTATTCTTTGGTCCTACCTGAAATACCTTCTGGTGCCATGGGAAGAAGATGGGCTTTAGAACCAGAGGTAGAACTGAGTCTAAACCCTAGCATCATCACTTACTAGCTCTAAGTTGCTTAACCTCTCCATTTGTTCATCTATAAAATACAGATAATGACTACTTTATAGTGAGGTTCTAAAGAATTAAGTGAGAAAATGTGCTAAAGTAATTAGCACAGTACCTGGCACATGGTGAACATACAAAAATATTATTAACAATTTTCTTCTTACTTTACTGATGGAGGAGAATGCTAGACTAGACAATGGGTCTGTCTGGTCAAGTGAGCCACTGTTTTTATTCTTTCTAAGCAACTACAAAGCAGATGATCTCAGGTCACCTGGATTTATTTAATATACCTTCCAAGTTTTTGCTGAGTATCTATTACGTACCATGAGACATGGTAAGTCCTCATCCCCTGAGGAGCTCATAGTCTAATGGAAAAGATAGACGAATGTATCAGTAATGGCAGGGTGCAATGAGAACAAAAGAGGAGTGGTATTATACATAGTTTAGGCAGCCAAGGGAAAACTTCTAGAAGAACTGGTACTTGAGCCAAGCTTGGACTTCTAGGCAGAAGGAACAGTGTTTCCAAAGGCACAGAGGCAAAAGAAAGCATGTTCTTTTCTCAGAACTGCAAATAGTTTTGAATTAATGGTGAAAAGGTAAAGGTATAGCAAGATTAAGCTGGAGAGAGAGGTAGGTGTCAGATTTTGAGCTATTTTCTGTCTTACTAAAGGTTCTGGACTTTAACCAGAAAGCAATGAAGAACCACTGAAGGATTTTAGACTGGAAAATGGAATTTTCAGTGTTCCATTTTAGAAATAAATATTTTAGCAGCAGAATAAGGATACATTCAAGGAAGGCTTGAGATAAGAAAGGAGGAAGGAAGAAAGGAAAGAAAAAAACTGTTGAGGGCATTCATAGTGATCTGAATGAGGCATTATGAGAGTTTGAAAAAAGGTAGTAAACGTGGGAATAGAGACAAGCAGACAGATGTGGGAAATATTAAAGTAGAATAAAAATGACTTGATTATATAATCTGTGGGAGTTGACAGATGAGTCTAAGGAAGGCATTGAAGATGACTCTTAGGATTATGGCCTGGAAGACTGGATGGATGATGGTGCCATCTACCAATATGGTAGAAATGACAGAGGAAGTTGGGGTGGGAGGCCCAGACAGCAGCAGAGATAAGTTTAATTTGGGACATGTTCCATTCTACATGCCTGGGAGGATGTTCAGCAAATAGTTGTCTATGTTGTCCAAGAGAGCTGGACAACAGAGCCAACTAGAGAGATTGATTTGACCATATGTGAGAGCTATAAATGGTAATGCAACTCAACTATTAACAGTTTTCCTTTTATTTCTAATAACTAATACATACTAGCTGCTCAGTAAATATTTGTTGGGTTGAAATTACTGTAGCTACACCTTTTACCCTTGGTCTCTTCTATACATGCTTTGAAAAACAAGGTTGATCTATCCAGTTTTACTTGGCAGTGGGCAACTTTGGGTCAGGTGATGTTGGCAATGTTTAATTTGGAAATAGCTTCTTGATGACAGATGATCACTTATCACTTGAGCTGACTGATACAAAATTGGCCCTTACTTGATTATCTTAGGTATTTTCCTGATTGTTAATCAGTCTTCTCAGTCATAACAAAATTATTTGGAGAAGGCTTAAAGTTCCTTTCCATGTGAATAGATTTGGATATGCTATTCACAATGCTAGGGTTAGCATATAGCAGTTTGAGAAAGCCTACTTGTTTATGAACAGCTGATCTATTTTTGGACAACTCTATAGCAGCTTGTCTGAATCAAGTGGTAAGATAAGTACCCTGGAAAGTAGTACAGCATGTCAATAACATAACAACAAATTCATTCTGGTGTCCCCCAGGCTCTAGAATATTATATGTGTTCTGCTAATTGGTTGGTTGAATTTAAATAAATTGGTATGGTAGAATTTAGAATTTACAAGGTATGGACAGGCATGATGTCTCACTCCTGTAATCCCAGCACTTTGGGAGGCCAGGAGTTCAAGACCAGCTTGAGCAACATAGTAAGACCCCATCTCTACAAAAAATTTTTTAAAAAATTAGCTGGGTGTGGTGGCACATACCTGTAGTCCCAGCTACTTGGGAGGCTGAGTCAGGAGGATTGCTTGAGGCCAGGAATTTGAATTGTAGTGAGCTATGATGATGCCACTGCACTCTAACCTGGGCAACAGAGTAAGGCCCTGTCTCAATCAATCAATCAATCAAATGTGAAATTTTATTTTAAAAGAATAATTTACAAAGTTTTTTCACATACAGTATGTTATTGTATTTGATACTTAGAACCCTATGAGTCAAACCAAGTATTCTCATTTGAAATACGAGGAAATTCATATATACTCTTGGCAAGAATATTTCAGATATCTCAGATATATTTGCAGTTAGAGACAGCTTTGTTGTCAGTCTCTCAATTCCATCTTTCATGTCCTAAGTCATATTCATAATCAGCCAATGAAGGATCTGCCTAATCTGAATTCAGCTGGTGCCAGTTTGAAATGCTCTTGAGTTGCATGTTTTAAGATGGCTTGGGAGTGACACTGGCCTGAAGTTCCTGAATGCAGTGTCTTTCCTTTCATTAATAGAGCATTGGTTTATATTCATCACAGTGGAGGCCGGTTTACAAGTTAAGGAGCAGCAATGATTTTCTTATACATGTAACATGACTTGAGTACTAAAATGTGTAAGCTGGTCCAAGCTGTGTCATTTACTCCAGGATTACCATCTTAAAAGAGTCCCTTTCTGTTATTAAGTTTCTATGTGATATGTATTAATATTATGGCCAAATGATCTGACCAGGATTTTAGGCCTAAATGGCTTATTTACAGCTTTCTGGTGAACACATGCAGATGTTACTTGCCATGACATTGGCTTCTGTTAGGTTATTCATTTTTCAAATGACTCATATTCCTTTCCTACTAGTGTGAATTCCTTCTTCCTTTTTTCCACCTAGAGCACTTTTCTTTCAACTTTAGGAATAGGTCCATCTACTGTAATGGTCTCTTCTCATCCATAGTCTCTTTGATGTACAGTCATCCTTAGGTATCTGTGGAGGATTGATTCCAGGACCTCCCCTGGATACCCAGATCCATAAGTGCTCAAGTCCCTGTTATAAAATGGCATAGTATTTGCATGTAACCTATGTATATCCTCTGATATACTTTGAATCATCTATAGATTACTTATAATACCTAATACAATGTAAATGCTATATAAATAGTTGTTATACTATATCGTTTAGGGAATAATGACAAGAAAAAAGTCTGTACATATTCAGTACAGATGATTTATTTATTTTTTTGTTTGTTTGTTTATTTAGAGATAGGGTCTCACTCTGTCACCCAGGCTGGAATGCAGTGGCAAGATCACAGCTCGCTGTAGCTTCAAACTCCTGAGCTCAAGAAATCCTCCTGCCTCAGCCTCCCAAACAGCTGGGAGTACAGGCGCATGCCACCATACTCAGCCAATTTTTTTATTTTTTTAGAGACAGGATCTTGCTATGTTGTCCAGGCTGGTCTCAAACTTCTGGCCTCAAGTGATCCTGCAACCTCAGCCTCCCAAAGTGCTAGGATTACAAGTATGAGCCACTGTGCCCAGCCTGAATATTTTTGATCCATAGTTGATTGAATTCACAATGAGGAATCCATAGCTATGGAGTGCCAACTGTACTTGTTGTAGAACTATTTTTCCTATAGTGTGAGGCATTTAGCCCAGGAGGGAACTCTCTGTGTTTCCAGGATTTATTTCTTCAGGAGGCTGGAGGTAGTGTGTCATTCATCCAGGCTGGAGGTAGTGTGTCATTCATCTATGAAGAAATACATCTCAGCTGCTGGATCATTTTTATTCTGTTTACAGAGAAACATTTCACTATTTTTGGTATGTTTGATGCCATGACAATAATTGGAGTAAGTTTATGCTGGATGTACTCAATTTCTATCTCCCTGGCAACTAGTCTAGATTTTAGCTTCTCCCTGAGGTCCTAGTGTGAGGATACAGATGGCTTGGAGACAGTAAACATTTTTCAACCTTATTGGGCTCCTCAAGAATATGTTTTGATTGATGCATAGATTGCCTTGTATCCCATGCATAGTAATAAATTAGGTATTTAGAAATGGCAAAGTAACTCCTTTAAGTAGGAACAGAATATTATATACAAAGGAGACCATAGGATTACAAAGTGCTGAGTACTGTGTCAGGTGCATTGAAATTATTTCTCAGATTAACAATGTTATAGAAATATGACCAAACTGTGGTTGGAATTGCTTAAGCTTCTACTATGTGTAGTGACGAGAAATTCTTCCTTTTAACCACCTTAGCAGCTAAGATTCTTGGTTTATATTGGTATTAATATGTTTGAAGTTTCTTAAAAATCATACTGATTCTCAGAGTTCACTATATTTCCCCACTTATTCCTAATCTTCTTGCTTTTGTATGTGTTCATTCATTTGTAGAGTATAAATGGCATTCGCACAGAGGAGGTGGCTGTCGTGACAAAGGGGCCATCTACTAATCCAGACTCTGAATGGGAGGGCCCCAAGCAATCGGTAGTTCCTAGTAAGAGCCAGATGCCCACCCCGTCGGAGTCGCCACAAAGCTTTGCCTTTGGCTCCCTCTCCATAAGCAGCAAGGAGACAGAAGAGAAGGAACAGGGGGAAACTGGCTCTCTTGATATTAAGGAGATGCCAAGAGGCCCAAATGGGGAATGTATAGGAATGGAGGAACAGGCCAGTGCCTTAAAGTTCTCAGTCACACCAGCTTCCTGTCAGCTGCAACTTGGTGAAAAAAAGTCAGAGAATAGTGAAGAACCAGGAGAGCTACTTGGAAAACAAAATGGATCATTTCTTGATTCTCGTGTGGGTAACCAGTTCCCCACCCTCATTCGAAGTTTCCAGGTAGTAACTGATTTGATGATGCAGGTCTAATGACTCTCTTTGGCAGAGGGCCAGAATCTGTCCCGTGGAGGAGGTGGTAGTGGTGTGGTGAGGGTAGTGGCCTCCCTGCTTTTTTCAAAATCAGAGTAAAATTAAAGCCTTTGATTGCTACAAAGAAGTTCATTCAGAGGAATTAATTCCATGGCTGGAAATGCTTTCTCCCCTGATGATTTAACAAGACTCCTAGGAGTGAACTCCAGCTATTTGTCTTTAGGAAGCTGGCATAAGTATGTTCATCTCTTCCTTGCTCAAGTGTGGGCTATGGAAGGAGGTGAATTTCGGAGACTTCTATGGTGAGGAGCCTCTAGTGTTCTGAGATCATGCTCAAAAAATTCAAATACTCTTAATTAAAGGGGCAACTGATTTATAAATGAGATCTCAGACCCCAATAATAATTTATATACTGTGGCCACATCGTGCAGCCCACCACTCCCACTGACTCCACTCACAGGGGCTTCCAGGATCATAGGCACTAATTTCCTATGCTAAGGTGAATGGCTACTTAACCTTATCACAATCAAATGTAGTTTTAGGTGATTTAAAGTCTTGGGGAAGGTGAGCAGATGGACAAAAAGGCCTTTGATATTCCACTAATGCTCATTCTTCTGAAATTCTGAGATTTAATCACCAGGTGGTGGTAGAACTGATTTTTTTCTTTCCAATTTTCCAAATATTGTTTCTTCTCCGTAACTCCAAAGTGAATGTCTGACATTGATTTGAAAGAAGTTAATGAATTCCAGGGTAATGCATTCCAGTGCCATTGCTATTTCATGTACCATTTGTACTTAGTGGGGGAAATGTGGCTGATTTTCTTAATTATAATGGTACAGTCACAAGGACAAATAAAAGTGATTGCTATTTGGCAAATAGTTTTATATTCAAATTCTGAAGGTCAGTCTGAAATGTTTTATATCACCAATCGTAACTCTCTGATCTTATAGCTTTCCATTAAGCTTATGAAAGTGATTATATTAATGCTGCTTTTTAATATCCCTCATGATTTGACACCTTGTCATGGCTACTTTGGAATAGTGTCCAAGTCTTGGACACCTTTGGAGATTGACCTATCCCTTTGCTTGATTAAAGCTACACTTTGATCAGATCAATGTCAGAAGATTACTTCTCCACAGCCTTCAGAAGGACTCTGGTAACTGTTTTTTTACTGCTTCACAGCCTCCCCTGGTGAAGACTCAAACTGTCACCATCTCAGATACTGCCAATGCTGGGAAAAGTGAAATCCCAACCAAGGATGTTCCTATCGTCCACACTGAGACCAAGACCATCACTTACGAGGCTGCCCAGGTAGGACATGGTTTGATTCTTCAGAGCCAAAGAATAAAGTAAGCACAGTAACCTTTCTTCACAGGGTTTCTAGTCATTTGCTGCAAATTATGCCAGGTTTTTCTGGGGCAGTTCTTTTTAGAAGAGATTACTGATCTAAGGATGTCCCAAACTATTAAAAGCAAAGTTGTCTTAGATCTGATTGCTTATATCCACTCAATTCACTTGAGGAAAGCAGTCTAATGTAATGGTTAAAAACATGGGTTTTGGATCAAAAAAAACCTGAGTTCAGGTCCTGGTTCTTCCATTTACTAACTCAGAGCCTTGATCTTCCCTGCCCATGTTAGTGTCTACCTCATGGTGTTGTTATGGGGATTTAAGTATTTAAATTTTTTTTTTTACATCCTATTGTTAGTAAAATTTCTCTTTCCTTTTTGGTAATCTGAATCAGCTAGAGTTGATTTATGTTGAATTATTTTTCTTTTTTTAATTCACAGAAGCCAAAGGTAAGAAAAATCTATTCCCTCTATAAAATGAGCTGTTAATTCATTCCTGCAACAAATATTTATTGAGCATTTATATATTAAGCCAAAGCAGTGTACAAGGTAGATACAGACCCTACTCTCTGGAACTTACATTCTAATAAGGAGAGACAGGCAATAAAACGCATAAATAAATTTATAAATGTTTTGGACAGTGCTAATGCTAAAGAAACTGAAATGGGGTAAATAGACAATATGGGATTAATGAAAGGTTGCTACTTTGGGGCTAGGATAGTCAGGGAATTCCTCTGTGAGGAGGTAACATTTTGGCTGAGCCCTGAATGTTGGGAAGGAGGCAGCCATGTGAAGCCTGAGCTGGGTGCTTTCACATAACTCCTTTCACTTAGTTAATCTTCACATCACCAGGAGCTAGATGATGTTATCTCCATTTAGGAGATAGTGTAGGTTGGCAGTTAAAAAGCATGTGCTTTGTGGCTGGATACAGTGGCTCATACCTGTAATCCTAGCACTTTGGGAGGCCAAGGTGGGAAGATCGCTTAAGCCAGGAGCTCAAGGCTAGCCTAGGTAACATAGCGAGACCCCCATCTCTACAAAAAATTTTTAAAAAGTTAGTCTGGTATGGTAGCATGCACCTTGTAGTCCCAGCTACTCAGGAGCCTGAGGCGGGAGGATAGCTTGGGTTGAGCCCAGGAGTTCAAGGCCGCAGTGAGCTGTGATTGCACCTGTGAATGGGCACACCACTGCAGTCTGGGCAACATAGTGAGAATCTGTCTCTAAAAATAAATAAATAAATTTTTTAAAGGAAATAAAGCAATGATTTTGGAAGATGATTCCTAAAGCTGTGTGTTGAATATATTAAAGTAGGGGGAGGCCTAGAGACAGAAATATGACTGGGCAGGTCTGGGGAGATTCTTATACAGAACTGAAGTGTAGCCTGAGGAAATGAAAAGAAAGACATATGTCAGTCAAGAGAGAGAAATGAGGGAGTAGGACTTTGCAGTGAAGGGGACTGGAAAATAAAGGAACAGGAAATTACTCCTAAGATTGTGCCCACTATTAGCAGAGGATGTAGGAAAGAATTACTTGCATAAGGGCAGGAATCCCTTTAAGTTGTCATTACCATGGAAACAACCTAAATGTCCATCAGTAGGGAGCTGGTTAAATAAATTATGGTACATCCAATTAAGGTAATTCTATGTGACCATTAAAAAAAGCTTCTGATGAGAACAATGTATGTGATAAATTGGTAAGTGAACAATTATGGTGCACTATTAGGTGAATAATATGCTGCTACTGTTTATGGAAGGGAAAAGGGATATATAAACAGCTGTGTGTGCATAGGCTTGTATATCAATACACTATCTCTGAATGGGTACTCCAAACAACAACGACAACAACAACAAGTGCAGGGGCCTCTAAAGAAGGGAACTGGGACTGTGGGACTTTGGCCGGGAGTGGGAGGAAGAATGACTTTTCACTGTACAACATTTTGAAGTTTTTGAATTTTGCAGCATAGACATATCAAAAAAATTTTTTTATTTTTTTTTATTTTTTTTTATTTTTTGAGACAGAGTCTCGCTTTGTTGCCCGGGCTAGAGTGAGTGCCGTGGCATCAGCCTAGCTCACAGCAACCTCAAACGCCTGGGCTTAAGCGATCCTACTGCCTCAGCCTCCCGGGTAGCTGGGACTACAGGCATGCGCCACCATGCCCGGCTAATTTTTTCTATATATATTTTAGTTGGCCAGATCATTTCTTTCTATTTTTAGTAGAGATGGGGTCTCGCTCTTGCTCAGGCTGGTCTCGAACTCCTGACCTTGAGCGATCCACCCACCTCGGCCTCCCAGAGTGCTAGGATTACAGGCGTGAGCCACCGCGCCCGGCCAAAAAAAATTTTTTTTTTTAAATTTATTTTTATTTCAGCATATTACAGGGGTACAAATGTTTAGGTTACATATATTGCCTTTGCCTCACCGGAGTCAGAGCTTCAAGCTTCAAGCTTGTCCATCCCCCAGATAGTGCGCACTGCACCCATTAGGTGTGAATATACCCATCTCCTCCTCCCCACTCACCTGCCCGACACCCAGTGAATGTTACTACTATACGTGCACATAAGTGTTGATCAGTTAACACCAATGCTACACATCCGATAAAGGGCTGATAACTAGAAACTATATAGAACTCAGGAAAATCAGCAAGAAAAAAAACCAAACAACCCTATCAAAAAGTGGGCAAAGGACATGAACAGAAACTTTTCAAAAAAAATTTTTTTAATGGTTCAGAATAAATTGTTTTAAAAGTTAGAGCCAGGCAGGCATGGTGACTCACACCTGTAATCCTAGCAGTCTGGGAGGCCGAGGTGGGCGGATTGCTTGAGCTCAGGAGTTTGAGACCAGCCTGAGCAGGAACGAGATCCTGTCTCTACTAAAAATAGAAAAAATTAGCCAGGCATGGTGGTGCATGCCTGTAGTCCCAGCTACTTAGGAGGCTGAGGCAGGAGGATCGCTTGAGCCCACGAGTTTTTTGAGGTTGCTGTGAGCTAGACTGATGCCATGGCACTCTATCCTGGACAACAAGTGAGACTCTGTCTCAAATAAAAAAAAAAAAGAAAAAAAAAAGTTAGAGACACACTGCCCAGAGAAGCCCGTGTGGTTTGTGTGTGACTCCTACAAAAAAGGGACAATGAAGCAGTGATTTAAAAATATCCTAACATGTAAGAGAGACAAAAAGGCAGCATGATGTGCTAACAGGCTTTAGAGATAGACCTGGAGTTAGATTTTGTAAGCACACAGGCTTTGGAGTTAGACTTGGATCTTAATTACAACCCTTGCTAGTTTTGTGACCTTGGGCAAGTCACTTAAACTCTTTGAGCATTAGTTTTCTCTTCTGAAAAATATTTTGATAGAGTTATTGAAATAAGGATCGTGTTTGCCTGGCACATGGTAGCTATTACTATATTGCATTGTTAAACATCTATCTGTATTTCATTTTAACCAGTCTTAAGATAGCCAAAATACAAATTGGTTTTTTTTTTTGCCGAGACAGAGTCTCACTCTGTTGCCCAGGATAGAGTGAATGCCGTGGCGTCAGCCTCGCTCACAGCAACCTCAAACTCCTGGGCTTAAGCGATCCTACTGCCTCAGCCTCCCGAGTAGCTGGGACTATAGGCATGCACCACCATGCCCGGCTAATTTTTTCTATATATATTTTTAGTTGGCCAGATAATTTCTTTCTATTTTTAGTAGAGATGGGGTCTTGCTCTTGCTCAGGCTGGTCTCGAACTCCTGATCTTGAGCGATCCACCCGCCTCGGCCTCCCAGAGTGCTAGGATTACAGGCGTGAGCCACCGCGCCCGGCCTTATTTGTGTATATGTTTGAAGTAAAGTTTACATACAGGGAAATGCACAGATTTAAGTGTTCAATTCGATTGGCTTTGACAAATGTCTACACCTATGTAACCAAAACACAATTAGGATACAGAACATTTCCATTACTCCTGAAACTTCCTTCATAGCCTTTTCTATTTTTTCTTTTTTTTCTTTTTATTTATTTATTTATTTTTTGAGACAGAGTCTCACTCTGTTGCCCAGGCTAGAGTGCCGTGGCATCAGCCTAGCTCACAGCAACCTCAAACTCCTGGGCTCAAGCAATCCTCCTGCCTCAGCCTCCTGAGTAGCTGGGACTACAGACATGTGCCACCATGCCTGGCTAATTTTTTCTTTATATATTTTTAGTTGTCCA
>CM052444.1:89676792-89714955 GCA_028533085.1 Varecia variegata | reverse complement strand
TACCACAATTTGTTTATCCTTTCATTTGTTGATGGACAATTGGATTAATTCCAGTTTAGGGAAAATATTAATAAAGCTGCTATGAATATTCATGTACAAATCTTTTTGTAAATATTTCATTTGTTTTGGATAAATACCTATGAGTGCAATTGCTGGGTCATAGGATAAATGGATGTTTAACATTGTAAGCAACCTCAAAGTCACAGTACCATTTTGAGGAAACATTGGTTAGAGGATTAAGGGGAAGAAGCCCCATGTAGGGAGAGTCTAAGTAGGAAACCATAGCAGTGTCTCCTCCATCTTTCACTTTCTTCAGAGACAGAAAAGAGAGTAGAGGGAGTGAAGTGCATGGGAGGTGGAGAAAGATAGACACAGGTTTATAGAGGAGGAGCTCTTCAGAATGGTTTAGCCCTCCTGGCATGCAAACTTATATTCTGATAACAATTTATAAAGTACTTTTATTTCTGTAGTTTCTTTTTATCTTCAAGATATCTACAGTATAGGCAGAGCACATTACAGTTTTGCCTTTTATAAATGAGAAAACTAAAGCTCAGAGAAGTCAGAATGACTTGCCCAAGTTCCCACAGGTTACTGAGCTGGGATCTAAACCCGAGTCTTCAAACAAGAAGTTTCTTACCCTAAGTCCTAGTTCAAACACCTGTTAGCTACAGAGCTTTGAACAAATTATTTAACCTCTCTGGATCTCTGTTTTCTTAACTGTATGGTGAGTATAATAATAAGTACCTACCTCAGATATTGAGAGACATAATTGAGGTAACAGTTGAATTTTGTGCTTGGCATATAGTAGAAGTGCAATAAATATTAGTTGAGTCTGAATCTAAGGTAGATGAGTGGTATTGGCTGAAGAAAATTTTAGTGAACTATCTAATAATACACCTGGTATGATGGCAGCATGTGTACAAGACTTAAATAGCACAATCATGTTCCCTCTCTGGTTTTGTCCAGATTCCTACCTGGTGAGGAACCCAGCCAAGGACTCTGTTCCTTCCTAATACTCTTCTCCTCCTTCTGCCCTGCCCCCTAATATCTCAAAGTTTTGGCTCAGTGAAATGTGTTCCTGTTCATAAAAATATCAGAGGCCTGTGTTTATAATACAAATGACTTTACATAAAGAGGCAGAGAAAGATACTAGTAACCTAACACATTTTTTGCTGAAGTTTTTTATGAAAATGTTACAATTCTCTAAATGCCCCTCTGAGACAGTGTACATACCAGTACCAGATACTGTATAATAGGTCACTGTTATCTGAAAAGCATGTTGCAATAGGCAGGCTCCGTCCTCCTAGTCCAGTTTGTTTCTGTCTTGGTGGAGGGGCTGTCAGCAGTTCTAAGTATACTAACAGCCCAAAGGGTTGCTGACAACTGTTCTCCAGGCTGAGTTTGGCCCCTGCCAACCATCTCTCTTCCTCTTTGCTAATGTTGTTTCTCAGCCTGGTCATAATATGTTGTTTTGGTGACGATATAGTGAGCTCTGGAGAAACACGTAGCCCCAGCCCTTGTTCTCTGTATAAATTAGTTGGGTGGCCTGGCATTTTAAATACTTTAAAACACCTCCTAATATGAAGGATCCCTTTCAATAATAGTTTTGTTGTCAAAAATATCATTAAGACATTTTGCATATTTCCTGCCACTTTCCCTTAAAAGAACATATTTCTACCTCATTTGTTCCAGTGTCTTACATCAACCTTTAAAGAAGATAGGCTGAGATTCCTTAGCCCCTTAAATCCCAGTAAGGACCTTATCCAGTTCTTTCTAGAAAATTCTACCCTGTGATTCAGAACCTACCCATGCCTTAGCAACCAAGTACACCTTTCCTGCTGTGGATGGTGTGTAAACAACAGATCATAGAGAGTGCAACTGCCATTTACTAGTTTTGAGTCCTTGGGCTAATCATTCACCTTTCTGAGCCTGTGTTTTCTTAACAGGGGTGCTAATAAATCTCTGCCCTTTCATAGGGCTGGTATGAGCATCAGTTATGTTTTGAAGGGCATTTGTGAACTATAAAATGCTGTGCATGTGTGTAGCTATTGTCATTCTTGTTGAACCTGTGGCTATACTCCTGCCTCTTTCTGATCTATCTCTTGTCACTGACCCAATACTAAGGAAACTGCCCATCTAACTTATTTAGAAGGTGCTATGTTTCCAGGAGATTTATTTTATTTATTAAGAGGTCACCATAAGGGAATGAGATTTTTGCATCAGAACGAACAGTGAAGAGCAACCTGCAGCCTGCAACATTTGCCCACAAGGCTTCCTGAGGGGCACGATGACAAGCTGTGCTTTCTTCTGCAGACTGATGACAGCAATGGGGACTTGGACCCAGGAGTTTTGCTGACAGCTCAGACCATCACATCTGAGACCACAAGCAGCACCACCACAACTCAGATTACCAAGGTAACAGCCCAGCTAGAACCTCCTTATGGAATCCAGTGGCATGTTGTGCTTGCTGCCACCTCTCTGCAAGAGGGATCCCAGTCCATAAATAAAGATTTTCACCTGCGTCTCTACTGCACCAAATTAATCTGAGTTCCAGATGGAAAATCCCTGGTGCTTTCCCCAGCAATAAACCTAGGGAGAGCCTGAGAGTATCCCTGCCTACCTCATAGTGTCATGAAGTCATGTGTCGTTCTTCTCTTTACACATCTGCCTGTCTCTCTGGCCAGTGAGTCCCCTATCTGGCTGTGACAGTAAATTTAAAAAGTCAGCTTAAGGGTAGGTATTGTTGTTGTTATTATGCGACTATATCTTCCAAGCCAAAAATCAGAACTCAGAGTCTGACAGAGAATTTTATGTCATGTCCAGGGTCAAGGCCATGGGAACTATAGTTTGGATGCTGAAATATTAGAATTATTAGAATATGGTTTATGGGAAGCAAGAGCGATTAAATATCTAATATTGGAACTACCCTCAGAAAATCAGAGGCAATCCATGTTTGCTGTAGCATGAGAGGAAAATGCATTTTTTTTATAGGTAAGAAATCTAGGTTCTTGACCAAGCTCTGTCATCAACACACAGATGACTGAAAGCCAGCTACCTAATGTGTCTACACCTTGGTTTTCCTCATCTGTCAGGAAAGGAAACCTCCCCACCCTCAGGAGATTATTTGAGAATCTTTTGACATCAATAATATGAAAAATACTTTAAAATACAAGAGCCCAGTTTCAGGCTATGTGACATATTTATTCATAGTCTTCTGATCTTTTGTCCTCCTGAAAAAGATCAAATAAAAATATATAGCAGACAAGCAGGGAAATACCTATTTTGTTTACTTGCTGAATTTCTGTGGTGTTTGGGAGGAAGAAAAACAGAAAGTAAATAAATAGAGAACTATGACTTTCTGTTTAACTTTATAAAGACTTTAGCAATCCAAGGGAGTTTTATGTCTAGCCAAGATTTTGGACACGTGTATAAGAAAGCTGTCCTATTCACTACGCAGCAGCAAGTTAAAATTTGGAGTGGAGCTTTCAGAATAATCTTTGCTGTTTCTTTTTTATTATATTGCTGATCTCATATGACCTCCACTCTTTGGTTCCAGACTGTAAAAGGTGGGATTTCAGAGACTCGGATTGAGAAGAGAATTGTGATCACAGGAGATGCCGATATTGACCATGACCAGGTGAGAATGCTGAGGAGATTGTGGGCATGGCCGGGGGGTGGGGGTGGGGTCCCTGGGCAGGAAGACTGACGGATACAGGCGATTGCAAAGGATACCTCTGCGTCTTCATCTCCAAAATGCCTCTTCAGCCACTCCAGCTCTTACTTGAGAGAAGGACAAAGGGAATGAAAATACTGAGGCCTGTGGGTTGTGGGCACAGACTGAGGAAGCCAGGAAGTGTAATGGAAAGAACATGGGCATTGGACTCAAAGACTTGAGTTCAAATGCTGAGTCTACTATTATTCTAGCTCTTAACTCTTTGGGCCTCCATTTCCTCACCCGTAACAAGGAGATGACAGTGTCTTCCTCTCGAAGTTGTTGTGAGGATTGAGTGAGATACAGGGCACATGGTGGGCCATTTACAACAGCAAATGGAGCTGTTGTTACTGGGGAAGTATAGTGTGGCTAAATGTGTGCTAGATGATATGAAAACGAAGGGAAGGTGTGATCCCCACCTCAGCGGGCCTTAATAGCTGGGGAGACAAGGGGCAGCATAGTGTGATGGACAAGTTCAGGAGACTTGAAACTTGCTTTCTGTCCTAGATCTGTCACTAACTTGCTGTGTGACCTTGGGCAAATCACTTTACCTCTGATTTTTTTCCTCTCCTAAAAGAGAGTGGGTTGATCTAGATAATTTCTGGGCCCTTCTGAGTGTTAAAATTCTATGTTTTTATGCTAATTAGGTGCTAATTGTGTGCTACAAGCAATTAGCAAATAATAAGGTCAGGATTAATGTTCTCAATTCTCTGCTGGGTGAGGTTAGAACAGTAAAGCTGCAGAGAAGAGGGGGTGGAAGAGACTGCATGCAAATGCTTCTGGAATCATTGACAGGATTGCTAGAGCAATAATTCTGTGGCCTTTCTGCTGCTATGCTGAGTGTCTTTTAAAAAAGAAAAACTGAGCTGCAGTGCTGACAGTTCCCTTGATATCAGGGTTAAGACTTACAGCTGAGAATACTGGGTTCAGGGTCCCAGAAACAAGACTGCAAAGCCCAGGTGGGAGACCTCACAGCCTGTTTGCCCAGCTCAGTGGGTCCTGCTGCATTAGGAGCCTGCACCCACCTGCCCAGTCTGGGGTGATCGGAGCCACTGCTGTGTACTCCATTTGCACTAGACAGCAAAAGCAGTTGGGATGGAAGGGGATTGGTGTTTGGCGTGAGACAGACTTGAGTCAAATCCCGACTCTGCGACTTGCGGGTTGTGTGCCCTTGAGCAACTTATATGACTTCTCTGAACTCTAGTTTTACCATCTGTAAAATAAAGATGGTTACAGGTTTCTTCCCGGGTTGTTGTGACAAAAGGACAAACACACTTGATAGCTCAGAGAGATTCTCCAGTGTCCTTCAGTTCTTCTAGGTACTAAGGATGCATGGAAGGGATAAGATACGGCGAACTCTGCCTGGGGAGGGAGGCACTTTAAGAAGGACTGTGGCCCGGGTGTGGTGCCTCACACCTGTAATCCCAACACTTTGGGAGGCCGAGGCAGGAGGATTCCTTGAGCTCAGGAGTTCAAGACCAGCCTGAGCAAGAGCGAGACCCCGTCTCTACTAAAAATAGAAAAAATTAGTCAGATCTGGTAGTGCACACCTGTAGTCCCAGCTACTCAGGAGGCTGAGGCAGGAGGATCGCTTGAGCCTGAGAGTTTGAGGTTGCAGTGAGCTATGATAACATCACTCTAGCCCAGGCGACAAGGTGAGACTCTGTCTCAAAAGAAAAAAGAAAGGACCGTGAAGGAGAAGCTGTGTGGTGCAGTCTTTCATAGAGAGTCACCAAGGGGAGGGCCTGAGCTGGGCCTGAAGTATAAGCAGATGGGCTGGCAGACAGGATCTGGGAGGATAAACAGGGCCCATAAAGGTGGCAGTTCCAAGAATGCCTTGCATGGAGCCAAGAGACCAGAAGAGGAATTTTTCTTCTTCCCTTGTCCCTCCTAGCAATGGTTCTTAAGAGCCAGGGTGAGCAGTCAGCTGGTCAGTTCTAGCTGGGGTCCTTTTTGATGGGGGCGCCTGTAGTCTCAGAGACTCACAGCCCAAGGAGAGTGGTATCATTGCTCTCCTTTGACTTTCCCTCTGCTCTGTTTAGCTTTTCTGCAATAATCAAAACTCCTCCAGATGCTCAAACAGTGGCCCTGTCCGAAATTTAAAAAATAGTGTGACTGCTAGACTTGAGTTAAAAACCCTATTGCATGACTTACTAACTGTGAAATAATAAGCACTTTATTTAACCACTGAACTTCAGTTTCCTCATCTATAAAATGGAAATAATACTTAGTTCATTGAGTTGTTGTAAAGATTAAATAGTAAGTACTGTATGCTGAAATAAAAAAATTAAAAATAAATAAATCATTGACATTAAAAAATAAAATAAAATTCTTTAAGACATTGAGTTTAACAGCTGCTCACTCTCTAATTACAAAAAACTATTATTAATAGCATTTCCTCTGGAGTTCTCTAATCACTTTGTCTTATAGAACAAATGCACCTATGTAACCCTAACTATTCCCACTACTTATTCTTACTCTAGAATTTGTAGAAGAAGGGAAACAATGATTCACTCAAATGCCTCGCTGCACTTATAGGACTTATAGCAAAATTCTTAAGAACTTTTAAGGTGAGGTGGCGTAAGGGAATGAATGAGCTACTAATGAATAAGGAAAGGCATGAATAGAAGCTATAACAAAGTCTCAATCAAGGAAATACCAAAGGTTATCTTGTATCTGATATTTATGTTTTAATAAATTATAATCAAAATACTAAAAATAATAATAATAAGTACTGTGCTTAGGCTAGCCCATGGCATGTAATAGGCCTTCCCCCTCTTCCTTCCTTTCTTTTACTTTAGCCAAAGACATCTCGTCCTTTTATAGCATTCTTCTTTACTTTTCTCTTCTGTCCTGAACTTCCTGGTTATGCTGTGTGGAACACAGATTTTGTTTTGTCCTCTAGATTCACTTCTTGAGTGAATCCTCTCAGACCCACCCAGGTAGGTGCAGCTGTCACCCCTGAAGTCCCTCTTCGATTCCTTGAAGACAGTTCTACCCTTCCCTGTCTCTGTGTTAGCAGTCTGGGAGCCTGCCTGTGTAGGACAGAGTGGGCAAGGTAATTATCTATCAGCTGGGCTTAGCCTAAATGCTGCCGTGGTTCTGCAGACAGAAGGACTGAATTTGTCAGAATATCAGAGAAATATGATTGATGTCCTATGATCCCTGCCTGCCTTCACCAGCCAGGCTGCTTTTTGCCTGATGGGCCTTGTTTCTGTCTTTTGTAGGTCCTGGTACAAGCCATCAAGGAGGCGAAGGAGCAGCACCCAGACATGTCAGTGACCAAGGTGGTCGTCCATCAAGAGACCGAGATTGCTGAGGATTGAGCTCAGGTAGAGGAGGGTATTCCTGCTAGGGGTGAGGATGCCACTGTCTCAGCCTGAGAGAGCTCGGGACAGAAGCCCTGGGCACTCCGGGAGCTCATCTCCCCAAAGAGGTGTCCACACCAGGACCGTAGGAAGTAAAGTCAGAGGAGAGGCTGATGAGGAGATAGGAGGTCATTAAGTATTTGGCTCCAACTAAAGCAGCCAGGTTATTTGTGTCCTCTTGCCCTTAGCAGTGCCAGCAGTGTTGGGTGAGAGGAGGGACCCTAAACTTGGATGGAAACCCCCACCTCCTGAGTTTTCACACATCTCCTGCTTCTCCAGTGCACTTTCCCCTCCCTTCTCTCTGCTGCTCTGTTCTCTGCTGTCACAGGTGTCTCTCAGCCAGAACCTGGGAGGGCAGCGGAGGAGGAAAAAGCAAGAAGAGCAGGGCCAGGCTGTCTGGAGATGAGTGGGTTGGGGAGGGAAGTAGGGAATGGATGAAGTTCTGGGGCCAGACTAGAGAGTTGGAGGCAGGGAAGCTGCTTTTTGGAAGCCAGGGAGCCAGATAAATTCATGCCTAAAAGTAGTTTACAAATGACTTGAAGAAGCCACCAATCACCAGGTAGGACTGGGTCCTAAAAACCACTCAGGTCCCGATTGTCACTTATGGCCACAAGAACTTGGCAGTGGGACTGGGAAGCTTTCTCCTTTGCAGGGTTTAAAATTTTGCTTCTTTCTTTCTTCTAGGAACTATCCTACCCCTAACTCCCTGCCCTTCTCCCATCTAAGAGAAACCAGCGAAATGATAAAGAAGCTAATCTGCAATAGACTTCAGACTTTCAAGATTATTCTAAACCACCAGAAAATTAATTTTATTTTCTATTTGGAGTTTATACCAAGAGATTCTTCTAGATATCACTGATCCTTTTGAAGACCTTTTTCTATATTGTGATATCAGAAATTCTTCAACTTTTCACTTTATGGACTGTTTTAAAAGAGTTTTTGGTTTTTTACAGGGTGGTTTGTGACCCCTTCAGCCTAGCCTCTGCCCATTTATTTCCAAGCCCAATACTGACAGGGTCCACAGAATTCTTCAGGAAACCCTCCAAAGACTCTGTTAGCTGTGTTGGAGGCCAAAGCAAGCTCAGTGGAAGGAACTTCCATGCTCCTCCCCTAGTTTTATACCCTTCGGATGGCAGCAGAAACTTTATGAACCAATTCTTTCTCAGAGCCAATGATGTGACTTTACCAGAATGTCAGGCAGGGCGATTGCCCTGACCCACAGAAAAATGTCCCTGTCCCTTTGTTAAGGGTGGTTTTGGTAAGGCAGAGACCTCTGCTAAGAATGTAATATTGTTTTTCCTTCCTCCCTTCTGTTCTTTCTTTTTGGAGCTTCTTTGGGTCAAAGACATAAGAAATTGCTTAAGTTATATCTGATACTGTGAATGTTTGACCGTACCTGTGGCCTTCACCTCTCCATCTGCCCTCTTACCTCATCAGAAGCAGTGGCTCCACGAAGTGCTCCCCCAGCTCCCATCTCAGGAGTACAAAACTCACGAAAAAGTAGGGACTTTTGGCCAAAAGCTCTACTGGAACATTTTAGTGGTGATTTAGAGAAGGAAAGTTAATGAGGTTTTTAAAATAAGGTTTTCTAGTTCTGAGAGTGTGCACTTCACATAGGGGAAAGGTGGTTTACCTCAATCAGATCCTCAGAAGTATTGCCAGGTGACCATCCCTGGGCCTCTTCCATCCTGGATGATAAGGAACGTGGCTGAGAGAGGAGGTTGTGTTCTCTGACCTTTCTTCTTGCAACAGGCACCTGCTGAGGACAGCTTTCTGGAGCAAGGGAACTGGCTTTCAGGGCATCCTCCCCACAAGACACCACGTGACAAGGGGCACACGCCCCAGCGCCACTCCCACTCACCATCTAAGGTCTGTCAGGTTTTATAGGCTTGATTTTGTGGTGGGTTTTGGACTTAAGTTTCTCTTCTTTTTAATTTCCTTCTTTCCTTTTTTTTTTTTTTAGTTTTGGTTTTGAAAATGAGAACTGATGTCCCTGATTCCTTGAAAGGATTTGGGGGCATTTTTATTCGATAGGGCTTCTCTGATCTTCCAGCTTGCTTCCCACAAACAGATCTGCCTGGAGGCTTCTTAGAATCCTAATTCTAGGCTCGAAGTGAATTTCATGAGATAGACAGTGGGTCAGAGACAGCAGTCCCTGGGGGCTCAAGGGCAGTGATCAAGAGAGAAGTCTAAACCTCTGCTCCCGATAGTGGGAGCCGGAGGCACGTGTCAGAGTCTCTACTAGATGACTTTTGTTTGGTTTAGACAAACTCAACTGGTTTGAACTGATTTCGGGTGTGTGCATTTTTCTTTTGGCATCCAGGTGACACTTTTACTACCAACAGGAGGGAAGGGAAGAGCACAGGTGAGATGTGGGACAGACGGGGAAAAGGAGGTTGTCCTAGCTCAGGAACAAACCAGAGCTCTTGGGGCTCCCAAAGCTGAAACCTGTGGAATGAAGCGGATGGGGGACAGGAAGAGGGCACAGTGCGGCCATTTAAAAATGTGGCACACTGAGTATTCTGCCATCCGGATCCGTGTGTGGCAGCTTTCACAGCACAGGACCATGAGTGGGGGGTGGGAGGGCTGAACTTTCCCTCAGCTGTTACCAACCTACTTGTCTCTGCTTCCTTGTCTCTAATTGGACCAGCTCTGAGCAGCCATGATTTGGACAAGCCCAGCGAGACGGGTGTCCTTCCAAGGCCTCCTCCCCTTTCCTCCATCTCTGGCAACAGATCTTGGGATCTGGCGATTGTTTGGATTTTTTTCTTTCTGCAGTTGTGTGCGTGTGAAGAAAACAGACTCTGTCCAGATAGAAACGGTGAAGAGGGGGAGGAGAGTTACATTTCCAGGGTCAGAAACTTGGCAACAGTTTTCCTAAAGTGACTCAGACACACCACAGTAACAACTCTCACTGCAGTTTTATTTTCACTTGAGAAATAAAATTTGCTCCAAGCCACATGAGGTCTCTGGCACCCACCCACAAAACAAGACCTGTATCCATAAGCCGAGGGCTCGGGGAGCCTAATTGCAGGGACCTGTCAGGGCACCGCTGCCTGGCGCCCTCCCCGAGGCCCATCACTGTGTTGGGGGAAGCCTGCGGTGGCTGGGGGTGAGGAGATGACAGTCCACCTTGCAAATGGAACCAGAGCTGTGGCCTAACCAGCACCCCTTGATGCTCATGGGAAATCTCTGCCCAGGATCTCAGCCCCAGGCTGGTTGTTTTTACAAATCTCTCAAATGTATTATTTTGGTGACAAAAATGAAGGAGCTTTGTAAATTTTTTAAAAAATTATGAATCATATCAAGTAGTTTACATTTCTTGATAAAATAGGAACTATGGCAGCAGAATCAAATTGGCAAAATCCTTAGATTAAATAGGAAATAGTTAGGTCTGCTGTTCTGGCCTTTTGTAGAAGTAGCTGTAGTGTTTAGGTATGTGTTTGGTCTTGCTTCTTGTATGGCATTTTTCAATAAACTTAAAAAAAAAAAAGGATTGACTGTGAGGATTGATCTACTTTTAAATTTCTCTTCTATCAGCAACTTGGGAAAAATTAAACATGGGTGGGAGAGACTTAAACTCAAGCTATTTTCTAAGTAAGCTAAGCAAGGAGAGAAAGGAGCTTCTCAGACCTCTTTGGGTAGGAGCCAGACCTCACATGAAGGCAGTGGCAGTAGTGTAGCCCTAATGGGACATACCCCGCATGGCTAAGGGAAGAAAGAGATTGACGTGGGGGGAGTTAAAGGCTCAGTCCCCATCCCCCATGGCAGTGGAGGGTCTCAACTCCACCCCATTGCCCATCTTCCTAGAGGCCCAAACCCTGTCACCAGTGCCACTTTGGAGGGAGCCTGCCCCAACCTGTAACATCCCAACCTACCTCCAAGTAATAGGGGTCCTTGCCCACCATTTGAGGTTTGCCAAGACACCAGGTGCATCTCCCGATCACCCTGGCCTGGACCTCCAGCCCCCTCAGGGCTAAGGCCACATATAGAAGCTGAAGAAATTCCTGAGGCCAAGCCATGCTAGTCTCCCCTCTCCACATTGAAACACACCCTCTCCAGCTCACTGGGACATAGTGCGGTTGGCCTTTCTCTGCCCACCTGCAGATCAGGATGCCTCAGCACCTGCTGTGGTCGGAGCATCCATCCCCGGCCTGGGATGTGACTGAAGCAGCTACTAAACATGGGACTCCCGGTCCTCTGTTCCTATTACCATGGTCCATGCTGCAGCCTCATTGCAGGCTGCCCCTCCGCTCCTCAGACCTGGGCCCCCAAGTCCCCTCCTCCCAATTTGGCATACCGCCCCAGACTGAGGCGGTCCAGCCGTGGCCAGCTTCGGTGTGCACAGTCCCGAGCTGCTGTGCCCCCAAGGAGGAGCTCCCCAAGGCCCAGATCCAGAGACTTGGAATGTTCAATGCAGGATCCAGAGGGCTGCACGGTGATAATCACGTGGCCAGTCTGGGTCCGGGGACCCCAAGGTGGGGGCAGCCCCGGGCCCTTCAGCGGGTAGCTGTTGAACAGGGCAGATAACCCCAAGCGAGGATTAGCAGGCTCTGAACGCAGACTCCGCACTGACGGGACGGGTGAGGTACCCCGACGTGGGGACAGGTCCCAGATTTCTGGCTCTGCGCAGCCTACAGCTCGGGGAGTCCTCGGGCCGGGGCTGGGAAGGAGAGCGCAGTCCCAGCTGGGGCCGTCGGGGGGCCCGAGCGCCTGGGCCCGCAGCACCCCCTGGCGGAGCCGCCGCGTCTCCAAGTCTCGGTTCTCATACAGCAGCGTGTTGGCGCAGATGAACACAAACAGGCCGACGCCCATGATCACCGGCCCAAGGAGCCGCAGCCGCTCATGCGGGCCATGACCCCGGCCGGCGCCGCGCCCCTCGCGTCGCAGCTCGCTCAGGGGGGGTGAGCTGGCATTGGCGGCCCGGGGACCCGGGGCCCCGGCTCGGTGCGGCCAGTAGCCGGCCACTGCGATGCCCATGCCCACCAATACCACGAGCGCCCCCAGCGCGGCGAACGCCCCCGACGGCGAGCGCAGCCGGAGCCGCGCCCGCACCCGCAGAGGCTCCGGCGGGGAGCGCGGGCGCCGGCGGCGGCCCAGCCGGCGGCCCAGGCGAGAGACGCGGCCCTCGGGGCTCCTCCGCACCTCCCCGCAGTCTCCGGGGCTCCCAGCCGTCATCTCGCCGTCGTCTGGGCGCTCTGCGGAGAGAAGATGGTTGGCAGGGACTGGACCGACGGACCTAGGTTCGGGGAGCCAGGCTCGGGGCCCAAATCCGGGAGGGAAGCTCGGGCCGCCTCGCCCAGGCCGCTTGGAGATCCCTGGCGGCCACCCCCGGATTTTCCCGGGCTGCGAGGCGGGGAGCCTCCAACGCTCGGGTTTTCCGCAGCGGAGCTCGGAGCCAGGGACGCGCGGCAGAAGCCGGAGTTGGCCCGGCCTGCGGGCGGAGAGGAAGGAGGGGGGCGCGGGCTGCTCCCTGGCGCATCCCCGGCTGCGGGGCTCCGGCCGCCTGCTACCCCGCGCGGGTCCCGGACCTCGGGAAGCGTGGGGCCCCAGGCAGCGGCGTCTCCTGGGTAAGTACCGCCCGGGCTCGACCCCACCCCCGCACGTGGCTGCACGGCACTGAGGGAGGGAGAGGGAGCTCAGGCCGCCCTAGTCCGCAGGGGTCGCTCGTGGGCCCCACCTCCCCCCTACTGCGCTTTACATACCGCAGCGTGGGAAGGAAGGAGGGGATGTCACCGACTCCAGCCTCTCCCTGCCCGCCCCCTCCTTCCAGACCTCGGTCAGCACTGAAGCTGCAGCAGGACAGACTTGAGCTAGACTCCGGGAAGACCGCTCTG
The DNA here is from genome assembly GCA_028533085.1 of Varecia variegata. Classification (NCBI taxonomy): domain Eukaryota; kingdom Metazoa; phylum Chordata; class Mammalia; order Primates; family Lemuridae; genus Varecia; species Varecia variegata. The sequence goes on along the minus strand of CM052444.1, from coordinate 89,702,038 downwards.
ACCAAGACCAGGCAGTCAGAAGAGAGGAGGCAGCGCCGGACTTTGTCCAGGATTTCTGTCAACTCCGCGCAAAAGAGGCCTCTCCCTCCCCCAGCGGCCCGGCCAGGGCCGGAGGCAGGGGGCTGCCGGTGCAGGGCGCAGGGCCCCGCCGGACGGACTCCCCTCCCGGCTCTCCCGTCGGCCTGGGCAAGGCTGTTCCCAGGTTGCGGCGTTTCCGATTCGGGATGCTCCAGATGAATCATCCGCCTTTCCCGCCGCCTGGCCTCCTTTCCGGCCTCCTCCGCCCGAGGCCTCAGTGGCCGGCGTCCCGGCTAGAGCAGCACCGCCCCTCAGGCCGCCCGGGTCGGGGCCACGCAGCTGAAGTCCCTCCCGGCTGCTGGTCGCGCGGACCTGCGGCCTGAGGCCTGGGTCCCGGCCGGGACAGGAGCCGCTGGGTGGCGTGCGGTGTGGCCCCACGAAAGGGAGGTGGGGGGAGGGAACGTGGCCCCCAGCCAGGCACCCAAGCCGCAGGAGCCGAGGGTAGGACCTCGCGTCCAGTGGTGCGTCCTCCGCCCCCGTCTGGTTTCTAAACAGCTGCAACGCTGGAAGGAGGAGGCCTTGCTACCCTACCCACGCCCCATCTGCACCCCGAAGCTCAAAGCGGGACACCCATCCCTGCTCGCTCACACAGGGGCGCTGAAGGCCCGGGGCCTAGCACGAACCGCGGCGTCTACCGTGTCCGAAGCCTGGTTTCACAGATGGAAACTGCGGCCCAGAGAGGCTGGGGAGCCCGCCGGGGTCACACCGCCACACGAGGCGGGGACTTCACCAGGGCCTGACGCCGGGCTCCTGGACCCTAGCCCTGGGCACCCGGCACCTCTTGGCACAGCCACAGGAGCGTCCTGGGAGGAGGCGAAGTCTGTCCTCTCCTTATCCCTGAGTATGTCCCCAGCCCGAAACACAAGTGACCACCCGCCTCAAGCCAGAGCTGGCGCCCGGCCCCAACTCCAGAAATGTCACCCCCTAGGCCCCGGCGCGTCCCTGCCTGGAGGAAGATGAAAACATACAGAGCGAAGAGATGGGGACATGCTCAGGCTCAGGGACCCCGAGACTCTGGAGGGCGTGAGTCGACGCTGGGGACCCCACGCAGGCAGAAACTTGGAGACACAGCCCGACCGTCCCAGGTCGCGGGAAGTTGCTCGGGGCCGAGTCCCCCGTACTCTGGGGTTGTCCCGCCACCGGCCGCGGCCACGCTCCGGCCGGGTAGAAAGGGAGGACCGGGCTCCCGCCCTCCGGGGCCCGTGGCGAGGGAGGAGCCAAACAAAAAGTTAGGGAAAGTGGGGAGCAAACCCATGGATCCTGGCTCGGCTCACCTAGTTCGGCCGGTCCGGGTGTGAGTGCGCGCGCCGAGCCTCCCCGCGCCGCCTGGGTCTCCACGGAACCCGGGCCCCGCCCCGGCCCCGCCCCGCGCCGCCCGGCCCCGCCCCCAGGGCCCCCGGCACCGTCCGGGTTGCGCAGGGCCCGGCCCCTCCACGGCAAAAAGGCGGCAACTCAGGTCTGCGGGGCGCAGGTGAGCGCTGTGTGCGCGCCCGGTGACTCCGAGTCTCAGGGGACCCGAGTCCTGCCATCCCCACTCCCTCCCGCAGCTCACATCGCTTGCAGAGGCCCCGAAGGGCGCCCCCTTCCTCTGTGGGGAAACTGAGACCCCAGGACCGAGAACCCCGCGTCCAGCCCCGCAGCCCGAGCCTGCAGACTGAGGATCCGGAACCCGCACACCCGCCCCCGCCTCGCAGAAGCGGCGGCCTGAGTCCTCGCTCTGCCGCGACCGCACGGCGCTCCTTCGGGCTGAGCCTCACTGCCTTCATCTGCAAAATGGGCTCAACGCCGCTGCCTCGCCAGATGCTGAGACACAAATCCGGCGCCGAGGGCAGAGTCGCGAGCCCCGCACGCCCTCCACCCCCGGGCGGAGTGGACGTGGCGGGCAGGGCGGGCCGCCCCGAGACGGGCGCGCCCAGGCTCCAGCGGGGGAGCCGCGCCGGCCCCAAATAAGGAGGAGGGTCCTGAGGGCCGCGGCGGCCCGGCCGACCGGCCTGACGGGGGCCCGCCCCTGGAGCAAGAATGCGGAGAGCGAGCCGGGGGGCGGGCTGGCGGCCCAGTTTCCATGATGCGGGGGGCGGGCTCGGAGGCGGAGGGGAGGTGCGGGCCGACTTCCAGGTTCCGCGCCCGGGCCCCTCGGGAAGAATTTCCGGCCTGGGATAGATTATAGCCCGCCCCTCCCCCCGGCCGCGGGGACCCCCCGGCTCGCGGGGCTGGCGGGAGGGGGAGGGGCGGTAATGAGACCCGGCTGTGCGCCGGGGGCGGGGAGGGAGACCCGGGGAAGGGGCGGGGCGGGGCCGGGTCCTGGAGCTGCTCAGCCCTCGAACCCCCGTCCCGCCCTCTGCCTCTGCAGAGGAGCCTGGGGATGAGACGGTGCCCTCGGGAGCCAGGCGTCCTCGGGAGGGACCCAGCCCATCCCTGGGGGCGGATCCTCCTCCGGGGCCCAGAGGAGGCCACAGGGGGCGAGGCCGAACCTCGGCTCCAGGGCCTCCCTCCCGCCTCCCCCGTCGGACTGGAGGCTCCTGAGCGCTGAGCCCCGAAGAGCGCGCCCTCGGCCCTGCGGATGCCGGCGCTCGGCTGAGGCTGTGGCCTCCTCCCGCCTCCTCCCTTCCCCAGCCCCCAGCGACCCCATCTCCGCCCTCACCGCTTTCCCTCCCGCACCGGGCTCGCTCAGTGCCCCCGCCCAGCAGCTGACCCCTCTCGTTCACTGCTCTTCCTGGGGATACCAATTCTGGGAGCCAAAGCCTGGACAGTATCCCCATCCTTGCTGTCACCACCTGCTCCTCCTGCCTGCTCTGGGTGTCCCTCAGTCTCCCTTGGCTTTCCTCCCTCCCTGGCCCTCTGCCCTCCCTGTTGGGGCTCCTGCCTGGGCCAGCAGCTAGTCACCTCCCTGGACCCCTCGGTCATCCCTTATTCCTGCTCCTCCCTGTCTCCTCCTCTGCGAGGGGCCCTGCTGTCCACCCAAGCACAGTGGTCACCTAAACCTCTTTCCTCTCCCCCTTCCGACCAGTCCATCAAGTCTTAGGGACCCTGCTCTTTCCCCCTCGAATTAGCCCCATTCTCCCTTCCCCGTAGGCACTGTCCTGCTCAGGCCACAAGTCTGGCCCAGGCCATCAGCATCTCTTGCCTGGAGCCCACATGGCCTTGCCGCCTCCTGCCCTCCTAGCTGTCTGCAGACAGGCACCAAGCATCTTTCTACACTGAATCTGAACCTGCCACTCCCTGCCTAAAACCATCAATGACTCCCCAGTGTTGTCCAAACAGAGTTTAATATCTCTTCTTGCCACTACAGACTGGTCCCTGGCCCTCTCAGGGCTCCCGCGGGGCCCGCCGCGCTCCTTGCCTTATGCTGGGAACACCCCCTCCCCTGTTGTCCTCTTTCTGCCTTCTACTCATTCCTCGGACCTCTGACCCTCACGACACCAGGAGCTTCCCTGTGCACGGGTGAACTGAAATCGTTGTTTGGGAGTGGGGTCTGTTTCCTGTCTGTGTCCCCACTGGTGGTGACGGCAGGATTGGGTCTGTCTTGCTCAGCCCCGGAGCCCTGTGCCTGGCACAGTGTCTGCCCCCGACCGGCCCTCCCTGTTGGAGGAATGTGTGCAAGGCTGGTGTCTGCCCCCCACCCCTGGACCCCTTCCTGTTCTCCACCCTGGGGCCCCAGTCCAGACAGCAGGGGAGAAAGGACTCAGCTCTGTTTCCCGTCTGTATGGGGGGAAGGATACTTAGCTCCCAGGTTTGTTTCGAAGGTTAAGAGTGCATGTGTTCAGTGCCTGGCACAAAGTGGGTGCCAGCAAACAGCCTCTCCCCGCTCTGACCATGGGGTTTCAGGTACAGAGGGCCGTGTTTGGGGGTATAGACACCTCCCTGGGCTTGTTTAGGGTGGCAGGGGAGGGAAGGGTCCCCTTTACCAGATATAACCCCGTTTAATTCTCTTGAGAGCGCTGGGAGGTAATGTTGTGCCTAGTTTACAGAAGTGGCTGGGAAGAGGCAAAGAGACCTGCCCACAGACAAGCCAGACTGGCGTCCTCTCCCTCTGCAGAGAGACTTGCCCGGGTCTGTTGGGTTTGTCCTGTGGACGTGCAGATGTGTGGGTAGCCAGTGGCCTGGCTGTTGGGACAGTGATAGCCCCCGGGAGACCTGGATCCCTCCCCAACCTGTCCTGGCATCTGTGTGACCTGGACTCCTTCACTTCTGAACCAGGAGGGTCCTGGATGAGATGTTCCCTGGGGACCCGGGTGATGACCATTTCTCCCCCAGACTTTTCTACAGAGGCAGGGAACATGACACAGTGACCCTGAGGCCCCTGCCAATCTGAGGCTCCCTATCCTCTCCAGAAGCTACCCTGGGAAAGGAGTGGCTGTCACCTCCTACATGTCACAACCCACCCCAGGCCACAGCACAGCAGGGCCTGCAAATTCAACTTCTGTAATCTCTACTTTTGGAACGAGGCCAGCCCTGTCTGAGCTCCCTTGGGTTTCCTGCCTGAGCTCCAGTCCTTGATTCAGGGTGGCCTGGGAGAGCACTGAGAGGACACAGCCCAATGCCAGTGTGGCCTCCACACACCGTGCCTTGTGGCTTCTGCCCAGAGAGGCCACGGCCTCCACTAGGACTTCAGAGCTGGTGTGGTGGTTTTTGCCCCTGTAGTCCTGATAAGGAAAACCCCCATCTATTACTTGGCACAGCAGCCACCTGAGACCCCCACCCCTCACGGAAGACCGGCATCAGCATAATACTAATCTATCACCTGGCCCATCAACTAATCCATTACCTGGCACATCAGCATAACACTAAACCTATTACCTGGTACAGCAACTACCCCATTACCTGGTGCATCAACATAATACTAACCTATTACCTGGCGGGCATTAGTCACCTTATTATGCCTCTGTGTCCTCTACATAATGGGGACAGTGGTAGTGACAACTTCAAAGGGCTGTCACGAGGGTCGAACCCCTCAGCCCCGGGATGCAGCAAACAGAGCACGGGGTGCTGTGGTTTTTCTGGCCTTTAGCTGGTGCTTACCAGTCAGTTTCTTCACCTCTAAAATGTGAGATTGAGGCCGGGTGTGGTGGTTTATGTCTATAATCCCAGCACTTTTGGAGGCCAAGGCAGTAGGAGTTCGAGATTGGCTTGAGCAGCATAGCAAGGCCCCGTCTCTACAAAAAATAGAAAAATTAGCTGGGCGTGGTGGCATGCACCTGTAGTCCCATCTACTTGGGAGACTGAAGTAGGAGGATCCGTTGAACACAGGAGCTTGAGGTTGCAGTGAGCTATGATGACGTCACAAACAACAACAGCTCTAGCCTGGGCAACAGAGCAAGAACCCGTCTCAAATATACATATTCAAGGGTTAGGATGAACACACTTGTCCACCAAAAGCTGGGGAAGCATCAGCTGACTCCTTGGGGAGTCATGCCCAAATGACCTCAGGACAGTCATTTCACCTCTGAGCCTGTTTCCTCATCAGGCTATAATCTCCTTACCTGTCTCAGAGTCCTTACCATCCAGAGCTCACCAAGCCCTGCCCAGAAGCACCCAATAAACCTTAGCTGCCATTATTATTTCTACTTCTATTGAGTTAGCTCTGATGTTCTACCTCATCTCTGTGACCATTTTCAAATTCTTGAATGTTCCAATTGGCTCAGCTGGGATCAGGCATCTGTCTCTGATCTGATCAGCTGGGGACTAGTAGGGGGGACAAGGTCAGGAAATCCAAAGGAGTAAGGGCTGGAAACACAGATTCTCTCAGAAGCCTGGGAGGGGTGATAGGTGCCTACAAGTGACTGCCAGCCTTGGGAGGAGGAGGGGCTGGACCTTGGGAGTCCGGTTATCTCCTGCCCAGGGCTTGGAGCAGGGCTGCTGGCTGGAGGTGTGACTGTGGGCACAACCTGTGTGTCCAGCAAGGGACTGAGGCTGGAGGGTCCCCGTGAAGATCTGCTTCTGTCATCCCTCTGGGAGTGCTCACAGCTGACAGGTCACAGCAGGAACCATGGGGTAAGAAAAATCTCAGTTGAGAAAATTGCATAATTTTTTTTTTATAGAGACGGGGTCTCGCTATGTTGCCCAGGCCTGAGTGCAGTGCCTATTCACAGGCCCGATCCCACTACTGATCAGCGCGGGAGTTTTGACCTGCTACGTTTCCAACCTGGGCCGGTTCACCCCTCCTTAGGCAACCTGGTGGTCCCCTGCTCCTGGGAGGTCACCATATTGATGCCAAGCTTAGTGCGGACACCTGATCAGCATAGCGCACTACAGCCCAGAACTCCTGGACTCAAGTGATCCTCCTGCCTCAGCCTCCCGAGTAGCTGGGACTACAGGCGAGCGCCACAGCATCCGGCAAAATTGCATAATTTTGAGAATATCTGCGTGTTTCCTGCCCCTCCACTGTAAATTAGGAGGATAGCACTGTTGTGCAGAAAGGTGTGCTTAGAGGGGAGCAGGGCTACAGGCAGCCCACAGTGGCAACATGTAACACCAACAAGAAATCCATGTTTGTTGTAAACCGCTGTGATTAACTTGTCACTGCAGCACAACCCACTGCAACCTAACACACCTGGCAGTAGTGAGCACGTGTTAAATAGTAGCTAATTAGGTGATTGTTTTATTTCAGTCACAGAACAATGGGCCTGGCTGACGTTGCCAGAGCAGAATTTAGGGACGGTGGTGACTTGCTTTTAAACAAGATAGAAGCGTATTTTACCTTCGCTTTACAGCGGGAGCATTCGCTGTGCGGGGTGCTCTGCCATGCCTAACGTGTGGCACTCGCCTTGTCCTTGTGGTTGAGGATGCTCCTGGCTGTTGCCCCTCCCCAGAGTCTGCAGACCAAGCCGAGAGAATGGGGACGGGGCCCCCTTTTGAAGGCACAGCACCCAATGCACAGGTCCAGAGTGCCCCTTGTCAGCACCAGGTCACGTGGCCGCACCTAGCTCCAAGGGAGACTGGGCAGTGGATACTGGGAGACAGCTAGGAGTCTGCCACGGGGGTGTGGCACCTCCATTTCGTGACAAATCGCACTGCTGATGAGGCACAGAGCGCCTGTCCCTGGGAGGGAAAGCAGAGGATGGACCTCCGTGGATTCGAAGTGAGAATCCTCCAGGGCAGGCCCCAGTTCCAGGGGACAGCCCCTGCATCGGGGCGGTGCCCAGGGCTTGGCACCGGGCCCAGCGTTGTTGCCCCGAGCCGCAGGGACGCCGGCGCGACGCTCCTCCGAGGGCCCGGGCGCCCCCTGGCGGCAAGGCCGCGCACCTGCCCGGGCGCCGCGTTCAGGGCGGAGAAGCCGGATCCGCTGTCTGCCGACCTCACACGGCGGCCCGTGTGTCCCCCGATCCAGGACCCAGGGCCGCTGGCCTTCGGGCCTCACGGATGAGCTCCCATGCCTACGGCGGAAAGGATTCCCCTTGGGAAGGTCGGTGAGCGGGGAGGAGGACGACCGGAAGCGTTGTGGCTAAACCGCATGGCACCAAGCCACATGGAGTGTCGGGGGTCGGGTCGGATTTACCCGGCTGTGAGATTTACCCCGCGAGGTGCTGCTCAACCGAGGTCCCCAAAAATCCTCTAACGGCGCAGTGAGAGCAGCACTACCCTCATCTCTGCTACTGATGAGGGCCCTGAGACTCAGAGACACAAAATGACTTACCCAGTAGGTAAGGGACCCAGCCAGGCTCAACCCGAGACTGCCTCAGTCTAAGCCCAAATTCTGGCCCTGGAGTAGTTGCCCCGGGCTCTGCCGTGCACCTCCACACCTCCAGGCTTGCCTGGCCTGGTCCCTGCAGTGGGCATCCAGCCCAGGCCTATAGAAATTTGCTTCATCTGACAGGCCACATGTCCTTTGAAATTCGTGATGACTATTTCACCATTGCAAAGGGGACAGAAGGCCCAGGGAGCCCCTCATCTACAAGCACCCTCTTCCCCTTCCTTCACGCCAGAGGCTGGCAGGCCAGACCCGGGGCCAGCTGCTCTCTGGCCTGGTTGGAGATGCTCCTGGCTGTTCCCCTCCTCTGAGTCTGCAGACCAAACAGAGAGAATGAGTTGGGGACCCCCTTTTAAAAGCACAGCACCCAGTGCACACTGAGCATCAGTGCTTTGCTGCTCATTTTACAGATGACGAGACCAAGGACATGGCAGGCTGCAGTGGCGTCCCCAAGGGGTGCCTCCCTCCTCAATGTCAAGGCTCTGAGCGGGGAGCTGGGGACCGCAGGATGCAGTCCCAGTGGAGCAACTAGCGTGCGTGAGCTTTGAAGGGGCAGGAGAGGCACTTGGGCAGGTGGGAGCAGATGGGACCTGCCACCCACTGACTGAGCACTCCCGCTAAGCTGGCCCTGCAGGAGGCCATTGACCTTACCTCCTGTAAGGTGAGCAGGTGTTGAGCTATTTTCTGCTTCCAGGCTCAGGGGTGACATGACCCCCACCCCAACTCACATAGTATAGGGCAGCATCAGGACTCCAGGCCAAGTCTGTCTGACTCCAAAGTCTTCTCCATGCAGAGTTGGGAGATAAAGGTAGGAATTATTCCCATTTTACCAATGAGGAAACAATGGCCCAGAGAGCTTAAGTAGGTTGTCCAAGGTCACAAAGCAAGAAGGTAGAGATAGTCATACACTCCTAGAATCTCTCATGTCCTCATCTGTAAAATGTGGTCAACACGCTGTCCTTACAGGGGTGTGGTGAGGACTAAACAACTTAAACTCCACTGTGCCTGGCACATAGTGGCGCACAGTAGGTGCATAGTCAGTACTGGATCATTCACCTGGTCTCCTACAGATATTTTTAAAGAAAGCTTAAGTCCCTAATCACATTACAGTAAGAAGAGATAGCCCAAAGGATTCGGAGAAAATGTTCTCAAATGGAGGTCCCTGAAGATTTTCTTCACAGAGACACTGGCACTTCCAATCATTAAGCTAATACACTCGCCTGCGGGGCTCGCCAGGCTTCTGCGACACTATTGCGTCCAGCAAAAATATCTGGTTTGGAAGAAACACTGATGATGCACCAAGAGACTTTTTAAACCTCTTTGCTAATTCTCTTGCCAAGAGTTGCTTGAGGGGAAAAAAATAAGGGGAATAAAATATCATTGAAAGGCTATACAGTCAACTTTAATGGTAGGTAGCTAAACGACAGTTTTTGGGGGTCTACATTGTAGTCGCTGATGTATGTGGTCAGGAATATTCAGGAAGGTGGGGGAGGAATTGCTAAGCATCAACTCCGGTGGCTGCGGAAACGGTGCCCTGAGAGGATTACGAGAGTGCCCTGTTAACAGGCCTGGACGCTTTCCACTTTTCTTGCAGTTATAAATAACACCAGTGTAAACACCTTTGTACTTGGAGCTCTTTTCTTTGCATTGTCACCTCAGGATAAATGCCCAGGAGTGGGAGTAGTAGCCAGCTCCTGCCTGTGATTTCCGGCCGCACCAGCAGTGTGGGAGCTCAAGTTCAGTCACAGTCTGGCTGCACCGGGTTTCCTGATAGATACCGGGTGTAATGTGATACTGTAGGGTTGTTCCAATTTGCGTTTCTTTCGGAATATCCCCAGGTTCTTAACAGACTCTCTAAGAAACACCAGAGTTTCCTGGAAGGTGTGAATTAAGGACAAATATTCTATCCGCTTAGAATTATAGAAAAAATGAATTTGGATTATTAATATAATGGGATCTGGTTAAATCTCCACTTGCCTTTTGGAAGACTCTTTTATTGTTAGTATAATACACCTCCAGGAAAACCTGAATGTCCAGCTCATCAAACTGTCCTGCAGCAAATGCCCAGATGTCCCCACCAGGCAGGAAACAGGACACTGTCAGCACTCCCAGAAGTTCCCTGCACGTCCCCTTCCAGATGCCACCTCTTCCCTCTGTCCAAAAGTACACGCTATCCTGATTCTAATTCTGCAGTTTAGTTGTTTAAAACAGCTGCAGTTTAGTTTTGCCTGTTTTAAAAGTTTTTATGTGTGGTATTGGAGTTTGTCCTCGTATTTGTCTGGCTCCTTTGTGTTTGTAAAATTTGTCCATATTGCCCCACGTACCTGTAGTGTGTTCGTTTCCATTGCTACAGAGAACTCTGGTATATAAATATACCACAACTTGTCCATTCTACTATTGAAACTTTGGGTTGTTCTTGGTTTTGGCCATCAGGCCTGCTGAGCATGTCCTTGTACGTGTCATTTGGTGCCCGTCGTGGCCTATATACTTCTGTAGGTCTATAGCAAGAGGTGCAAGTGTTGGGTTTTTCTTCTTTCTGACTTGCCTTGTGGTTTTATGGTGAAATGAAACATACTGCATTTCAGATCCTGGGATTTTTGCCTTATATAGCTGGTGTTCCTGCACCAAGCACGGATTAAGTCTGTTTGGATTTTGGCATTAGAAATAAAACTCTGTAAGGAGCTGAAGCTTTGTGAAGACAAGTTCCTTCCACGTTTGGTTCATCTTTGAATCCTCATGACGTGACACAAAATGTTTGCAGATGTGTAGCTGACATGTGTCAACGTTTGACTGCCCTGCTCCCAGCCTCCCACGGCTCCTGTGGGGGAATCCCTCATTGTGTGCTTCCTGGGGGAGGCAGCGCCTTGACCCTTTTACTAAAACTGAGGGGACTAGACCAGCCAGTTGCAATCTTATGCCCGAGGCCTGACCGCCCTCTTCCTGGCCCTCTGGACTTGCCCCAACTCCTGCTAGTCGTCCAAGCAGGTCCTTCAGCTTCCACCAAGAATAAAAAGGGGTCCCCGCACACCAGGAACGAAATGATTGTTCTGTAGCTGGGTAACAAGTACCCTGCAGAACTTCTTCCCTCTTATTAAATCAGCTTCATTGAGGTATTATGTATGTATGTCATTAAAATTCACCCATGGAGGAATGATTAAATGAGCCAAGGCCTCTGACTGTGATAAAATAGGACCATAGCCTCTACTGTATGTCCTTTTTGGATGTGTCGTGTATCAATTTATATATTTCAAATAATTTTCCTTCTCAGGCCGGGCGCGGTGGCTCACGCCTGTAATCCTACCACTCTGGGAGGCTGAGGCTGGTGGATTGCTCAAGGTCAGGAGTTCGAGACCAGCCTGAGCAAGAGCAAGACCCCATTCTCTACTAAAAATAGAAAGAAATTATCTGGCCAACTAAAAAAATATATATAGAAAAATTTAGCTGGGCATGATGGCGCATGCCTGTAGTCCCAGCTACTCAGGAGGCTGAAGCAGGAGGATCGCTTAAGCCCAGGAGTTTGAGGTTGCTGTGAGCGAGGCTGACGCCACGGCACTCACTCTAGCCCGGGCAACAGAGTGAGGCTCTGTCTTAAAAAAAAAAAAAAAAAAATTTTCCTTCTCTTTTCTTTTTCCTTATTACTGTATATAGCTTGTGGTTAAATTTACCATTTAGTGCAGGGGTCAACAAACATTTTCTGTAAAGATCCACATAATAAATATTTTAGGCTGTGTTGCAATAACCCGGTTTCACTGCCATGGACGATTCATAAAAGAAGGAGCAAGGCTGTGTGCCAGCAGCAGACACCAACGTTTGAATTTTTGTATAACTCTCACATATTATGAAATATGCTTGTGATTTTTTTCAAACATTTAAAAATGTAAAAACTATTCTTAGCTCAAGGGACATGTAAAAATAGGCAGTAGGCTGGAGTTGGCCCACAGGCTGTAGTTTGCCAACACCTGATTTAGTATATAGGTTGCAGAATATCAAAATGTGGTTACTAAAAAGACTAGAGGAGTGAGAATTACCTGAGCAAGTTTGTAGGAAAACCGGGAGGATGTTAGGTTGACTTAAAAAAAATTAACAGGCTTTATGCATTTGCTGGAAATGTGGGTGGAAAGTACAGAATTCCCATAATCCTTCCTCCCCTCTGCTCCCCTTCCCTCCCATTATTTTTTTTATTTTTATTTTTCCAGACACCAATTCGAACCAGAGTCCTCTATTATTAACATCGTGTATTAGTGTGGTACATTTGTTATACTTGATGAGCTAATACTGATATTATTAACTAAGTCCACGATTTACAGTAGGGTTCACGCTGTGTTGAACGTTCTATGGGTTTCGACAGATGTGCAGTGCCACGTATCCACCATGACAGTAGCACACAGAATAGTTTCACTGCTCAAAAAATCCCGTGCGCCATCTAGCCATCCTGTCCTCTCCCTCCCTGCGCCTCTGGCCACCACTGATTTTTTGACTGTCTCCACAGTTTTGTTTTCTCCAGAATGTCATATGGAATCATATAGTATGTAGCCTTTTCAGTTGTTTCCTCCATCCATGTCTTTTCATGGCTCTATAGTTCATTTCTTTTTATTGCTGAGTAATATTCCATTGCATAGTTGTACCACATTTTTTTTAAATACACTCATCTATTCACCAATTGAAGGACATTTTGGTTGCTTCCAAGTTTTTATTATTTATTTATTTATTTATTTCAGAGACAGGGTCTCACTGTGGCCCGGGCTGGTGTGCAGTGGCTATTCGCAGGTGTGACCACAGGGTCCTGCAGCCTCAAACTCCTGGCCTTAAGCGACCCTCTCTCCTAGCCTCTGGAGTAGCTGGGACCACAGGTGTGCGCCACCATGTGCCTGGCTTGCTGCCAAGCTTTGACAATTACAAATAAAGCTGCTATAGCTGCCATAAATGTTCGCATGCAGGTTTTTGTGTGGACATAAATTTTCAACTCATTCAGGTAAATGCCAAAACAATTGCTGGATGGTAACAATATATTTATCTCTGTAAGAAACTGTCAAACTGTCTTCCAAAGTGGCTGTACCATTTTGCATTCCCACCAGTAATGAGTTGGAATTCATATTGTTCCACATCCTTGCCAGCATTTGGTGTGGTCAGTGTTTTGGATTTTAGCCATTCTAATAGGTGTGTAGTGGTATCTCCCTGTTTTCATTTGGAATTCACTAATAACATATGTGATGTTGAGCATCTTTTCATATGATTATTTACCATCTGTGTATCTTTTTTAGGTGAGGTGTCTGTTCAGATCTTTGGCCCATTTTTAGAGTGGCATTTTTTTAATTGTTGAGTTTTAAGAGTTGTGTATTTTGGAAACAAGTTCTTCATCACATATGTGTTTTGCAAATATTTTTTTCCCAGTCTGTGGCTTGTCTTTTCACGTTTAACATAGTGTCTTTCAGAGTAGAAATTTATATTTTAATGAAGTCCAACTTATCAATTTTTCTTTCATAGATTATATCATTGATATTACATCTAAAAAGTCATCACTGGCCGGGCGCGGTGGCTCACGCCTGTAATCCTAGCACTTGGGAGGCCGAGGTGGGCAGATTGTTTGAGCTCAGGAGTTCGAGACCAGCCTGAGCAAGAGAGAGACCCCCCTGTTAGAAAGAAATTATCTGGCCAACTAAAAATACATATAGAAAAAATTAGCCGGGCATGGTGGCGCATGCCTGTAGTCCCAGCTACTCGGGAGGCTGAGGCAGTAGGATCGCTCAAGCCCAGGAGTTTGAGGTTGCTGTGAGCTAGGCTGATGCCACGGCACTCACTCTAGCCCGGGCAACAAAGCGAGACTGTCTCAAAAAATAAAATAAAATAAAATAAAAAAATAAAAAGTCATCACTAAACCCAAGGTCATCTAAATTTTTCTCCTATGTTATCTTCTAACACATTTATAGTTTTGTGTTTTACGCTTAGGTCTATGATCCATTTTGAGTTAGTTTTTGTAAAGGTCTGAGATCTGTGTCTAGATTCATTTTTCTGCATGTGGATGTCCAGTTGTTCCTGTACTATTTGTTGGAAAGACTTTCCTTTCTCCATTGTGTTGCCTTCATCCCTTTGCCAAAGACCCATTGACACTATTTGGGTGGGTCTATTTCTGGGCTTTCTATTCTATTGAATTGATCTATGTGTCCATTATTTAGTCAATACGACTTTGTCTCAATTACTGGAGCTTTATAGTATGTCTTGAAGTTGGGTAGTATTAGTTCTCTGACTTTGTTTTTCTCCTTCAATATTGTGTTGGCTATGCTGGGTTTTTTGCCTTTCCATATAAACTTTCAAATCAGTTTGTTAATAGCCACAAAATAACTTGCTGGGATTTTGATTGGGACTGTATTGATTCTATAGTTCAAGTTGGAAAGAATGTTTAACACTATTGAGTCTTTCTATCCATGAACATGAAATATCTCTCCATTTGTTTGGATCTTTGATTTCTTTCACCAGAGTTTTGTAGTTTTCCTTATATATACCTTGTACATATTTTGTAAGATTTATAACTAAGCATTCCCTATTTTGGGTGCTAATGAAAATGCTTTTTAAAAAAATTTCAAATTCTAATTGTTCATTTCTGGCATATAGGAAAACAACTGGCTTTTGTATATTAACCTTGTATCCTGCAAACTTGCTGTAATTACTTAGCAGCTCCAGTTTTTGTTATTTGGGATTCTCTACAAAGATGATCATGTCATCTGTGAGCAGTTTTATTTCTTCTTTCCCAATCTGCATACCATTTTTTTCCCTTATCTTTTTAATACTAAATAAAAATCTGAATCCTTTTCTTATTACATTAGCTAGAACTTGCAGTATGATGTTGAATAGAAAGGTTAAAAGGACCCCTTTTAACCCTGCCTTGTTTCTTAGAGGGAAAGCATCTAGTTTCCTAACATTAAATATGATGTTAGCTGTAGTTTTTTGTAGATTTATCAAGTTGAGGAGGTTCCCCTCTATTTCTATTAATAGTTTGTGGAGAGTTTGTATCATGAACCGGTGTTGGACTTAGCTAACTATTTTTTCTGCGTCATTGACATAATCATGTTTTTTTCTTCTTTATCCTGTTAATGTGATAGAGTCCATTAATTGGTTTTTGAATATTGAACTAGTTTTGCATACTGAAATAAATCCCATTTGGTCATGATGTATAATTATTTTTATAATCATTGGATTCTATTTGCTAATATTTTGTTGAGGATTTTTGTATCAATATCCATGAGAGATGGTCATCTGTACTTTTCTTTTCTTATGTCATTGCTGGTTTTGGCATTGGGGTCATGCCAACCTCACAGAATTAGTTTAGGAAGTATTTCCTCTGCTTCTATTTTCTGGAATATATTGTAGAGAATTGGTATAATTTCTTCATAAAATGTTTGGTAGAATTCACCAGCAAACCCATCTAGGCCTGGTGCTTTCTGTTTTAGGTTGATTCATTAAAATATATTAATATATATTCAAATTATCTATTTCTCCCTTAGTTTTGGTAGATTGTATCTTTTAAACAATTGGCCCATTTCATCTAGGTTATCAAACTTGTGGAGATAGAGTCCATAGTATTCCTCTACTCTCCTATACTGTCCATGGGATCAGTAGTGATAGCCCATATTTCATTTCTGATATTAGTAATTTGTGTCTTTATTTATTAGCCTGGCTAGAAGTTTACCAATTTTATTGATCTTTTCAAAGAACCAGCTTTTGGTTTTGTTGATTTTCTCTATTAATTTCCCAATTTCAATTTATTTCTGCTTTAATTTTTATTATTTCTTTCCTGCTGCTTACTTTGAATTTAATTGCTCTTTTTCTAGTTTCCTAAGTGAAAGCTTAGATTTTAGACTTTCTAATATGTGCATTCAATGATATAAATTTCCCTCTTAGCACTGCCTTTGCTGCATCCCACCAATTTTGGTAAGTTATGTAATTTCTCTTGAGACTTCTTTTTTGAAAGTACGTTGCTTCATCTCCAAGTATTTTGGGATCTTCCAGCTATTTTTCTGTTACTGATTTCTAGTTTAATTCAATCGTGGTCTGAGAACATACTTTGCATGATTTCTATTCTTTTAAATTTGTTAAGGTGTGTTTTGGGACCCAGAATGTTGTTTTTCTTGGTGAATGTTCCACGTAAGCTGCAGAAAAATGTGTATTCTGCTGCTGTTGGAGGAAGTATTTTATAAATGTCAACTAGATCCAGTTGGTTCACTATGTCCTTACTGATTTTCTGCCTGCTGGATCTGTCAATTACTGATATGGGGTGTTGAAGTCACCAAAATATGATAGTCTTTTTGTCTCTTTCTCCTTGCAGTCTATCAGTTTTTGCCTCGTGTACTTGAAGCTTTGCTGTAGGTGCATACATAATAGAGATTTTTATATCTTCTTGGAGAACTGACCCCGTTATTGTTATGTAATACCCTTCTTTATCCATGATAATTTTCCTTCCTCTGAATTTGGCTTTGTCTGAAATTGATATTGCTACTCTGGCTTTTTCTTTTTTTCTTGTTTTTAAGAGACAAGATCTCATTCTGTCGCCTAGGCTAGCTCGAGTGCAGTGGTGTGATCACAGCTCACTGCAACCTCAAACTCCAGGGCTCAAGTGATTCTCCTGCCTTAGCGTCCCTAGCAGCTAGCACTACAGGTGCGCACCACCACAATCAGCTAATTAAAAGAAAAAATTTTTTTTTTGGTAGAGATGGGGTCTCACTGTGTTGCCCAGGCTGGTCTCAAATTCCTGGCCTCAAGTGACCTTCCTGCCTTGGCCTGTTAAGGTGTTGGGATTATAAACGTGAACTACAATACCCAGTCTTCTTCTTTTTTTTTTTTTTTTGATAGATGGGGGGGTCGCAATACATTGCCAGGTTGGACTTGAATTCCTGGGCTAAGAGATCCTTCTGCCTCAACCTCCTAGCTAGGACTGCAGGTGCGCAAGCCACCATGCCCAGCTAGTAGCTTTTTTATTAGTTGTTACCATGGTACATCTGTCTCTAGCCCTTTATTTTTAGTCTTTGTCTGTTTAAAGTGGTTTCTTGTGGACAATGTGTAGTTGGGTCTTGCTTTTTTAAATCCACTAACAGTCTAATTATTTAGACTGTTGACATTTGAAGTGATTACTGAGATAAGTTTAATTATCTGCCACATTTTTTATTTGTTGCCCTTGGTCTTGCATTTTTTTTGGGGGGGAGGGCAGTTAAGTACGGGGAGAAGGGCAACGTGGATTTTGAGCATCCAAAAGGGTAGCCTTTGTATTTCTTTGGCTGTTTCCTATTTTGGGGAAATTCTGTACTGTGTGCATTAACGCACTATTTTGTACTGCAGAAACGAAAATGAGCCAACCTTCTTATCACTGTTTGGAATCCAGGATGTGAGATGACCTGGGCTTGGCCAATTGGGTGCTCCCAGGCAAGCCTTTGGGTCTTGATCAAATGATGGAGCAATTAAAATATATTCCCAGCAGTGAGTGGGCTAGTGGCATTGTCCTGTGACAACTTAGCAATTTTTCTTGAAAAAAAGCATATTCAGGCCGGGCGCAGTGGCTCATGCCTGTAATCCTAGCACTCTGAGAGGCCGAGGTGGGCTGATCGTTTGCGCTCAGGAGTTCGAGACCAGCCTGAGCAAGAGCGAGACCCCATCTCTACTAAAAATAGAAAGAAATTATCTAGACAACTAAAAATATATATAGAAAAAATTAGCCGGGCATGGTGGCGCATGCCTGTAGTCCCAGCTACTCGGGAGGCTGAGGCCATAGGATCGCTTGAGCCCAGGAGTTTGAGGTTGCTGTGAGCTAGGCTGATGCCATGGCACTCACTCTAGCCCAGGCAACAGAGCAAGATGCTGTCTCAAAAAAAAAAAAAAAAAAAAGCACGTATTCAATCCTATAGAAATGCTACGTGACTTTAATCTGGGTTCAAAGCTTAGACATTAACTCACTTGTATGACTTCGAACAAACCTCTTCCTAGTAAGTGTATCACAAATGATGAAATTTTACAAAGGAGAACCAGAGCAATCTAGAGATGAATCCTAGCTTTGTCACTAGCTGTGCTGTTGGTTAAATCACTTCACCTCTCTGAGCTTTTGTATTCTTTTATTTTTTTTTGAGGCAATCTCACTCTGTGACCCCCAGGTAGAGTACAGTGTCGTCACTGCAACCTCAAACTCTTGGGCTTAAGCGATCCTTCTGCCTCAGCCTCTGGAGTAGCTGGGACTACAGGTGTGCGCCACCATCCCTGGCTAATTTTTTTTTATTTTTGGTAGAAATGGGGTCTTGCTCTTGCTCAGGCTGGTCCTGAGCTCCTGAGTTCAAGCGATCTTCCCACCTTGGCCTCCCAGAGTGCTAGGATTACAGGTGTGAGCCACCATGCCTGGCCTGCCTTCCTCTTTCAAGATGGGATTATGTAGTAATGTACACAAAAGGACCTACCTCATAGTAGGTGCTGGTAGGCAAATGGATCACACTTAAGGCCTTCTTCGTTTCTCAATGAAGTGAAGCTTTTTCAGTTCCCTCCAAGGGTCTTTCTTCCATCAGACTGTGGGTGGGTAAGAGGGGAAGGGCTGGCATTACCTAACTTTAGCCTCAAATGTTAAGGTCATCTTCTGGCTCAACTGTTGTCTAGGGGACACCGCGTGGTCTAGAGTAAGTACTCTATTGTAGTCCAGTCACTGACACCATTATGGACCAAGCCCTATGACCCTAGTCAAACAAGCTAACACGTTATGTTCCATGAGAAGAGGGCCTGCCTTCTCCATACTCTATTCCCAGTGCCAAGAACGGTACTTGGCCTACAGAAGACACTCCAAATGTTAACCTAATGTTGCTGGGGGTGGGTGGACATTGTGCTATACTCTCTTCATCTGCAGTTGGGCCTAACAACACTGATCCTAGGGTGTTATTGTGAGAACAAGATGAAAAGTGTACGTGAAAGTACCTGATGTTATCTCAGGTGCACGTCTGGAACTCAACAGATGATTGTTTCCATCCTGTTGATTTCTTTATCCTCTTCATTCACCATCTAAGATTTAAAAATGGCTGGGAAAAACACATCTGGGGATCCTTTCTGTGTACACATGGAATCACCATACCATTATACTGAAAGGATCAATGTGCCTTACAACATTTAAGCAAGAACTTCCCAATGCTCATGTTAAATGACAAAGCTTATTAAATTACACAAATATAACTTTGAGGCAGGAGGATTGCTCGAGCTCAGGAGTTTGATGTTACAGTGAGCTATGACTGCACCATTGCACTCCAGCCTGTGTGACACAGCGAGACCCTATCTCTAAGGGGGGGGAGGGGGGAGAATAGAAACAAAAACTTGGAATAGAATTTGGAAAAATAAGTTGTATTAGAGTAGAATTAAGGTGAATTTTCAAAAGCTGGGTTTGAAAAATTTTAAACTTGTGAAAGAAAAAAAATTCCCAAAGAAATGTTCCCATCCCTACAGGGATAAAATTAGGAAATAATGAATTCTTGCCACCACTGGAGACCCACATGAGATCCTCTGAAGTAGTGGGAATTCCTTTGAAAGGGGTGGGGAACCTGCAGCCTAGGGGCCACATGTGGCCTTCTGGATCCTTGAGTGAAGCTTTTCTTGCCTCCTTTGGTGCTTAAAAAAGAACAATCTTGAAATCAGAAAGCCACGTCTTCCCCACTCCTCGGAGATGCTTCCTCACCTTGGGACCGTCTGATAGCTCCTTTCTCAGGCCACCTGCCCAGCCTCGCTGACCTTTTCTTTTCTGCTCCCTCCATCACTGCCTTGGCTCAGGGCCCCATATCACCTGGTACTGCATGCCCTGAATTGCTGGTCTCCCTACACCCAATCCCTCACACTGCTGTCAGGTCCAGAAACATAACTCTACTCCCCACGCCCTTCCTGCTTAGGTACGTTCAGTGTTCCTTAATGTTTATAGGACACAGGCCAAATTCCTCCCCCTGGTATTTAAGGGCCTCTATGACCTAAATCTTGCCAAACTTGCTTTCTCCAATTCCTCACCATCAAAATCCACGTTCCCTAGGCATTACTGCCCTATGCTTTCCCAACTCCATGGCTCTGTGCACAGATGATTCTTTCAACAGGAATGCCTTCCACTCCCACATCTCCGGAGACTCAGCTGAAGTACTCTCTCTGGTCCTAGATGAAGTTCTAATTCCCTTCTCTGAATGCCCACTTTGCCCTCATGGTGTTTATCATTTGCAACCAGATCACCAGCTCCAGGAGGGCAAGAAACACTCTGCTTTTGTATTCCCAGTGCATCTTACAGGGTTCGGTCTGTAGGAGGTGACAACAACAACTTGAGAAGTGATTCTCCCTCCTCCCCAGTTTTCTGCAGCATGTAATGAAGGCCCTCCAGCTTCTTCCCTACTGTGATTCCTCTCAACAGTTTTTGACTAGTTTAGATCTTAATGAGATGGTGATACTATAGATTCATGGCAAGTTCAACAAACAGTACAGAAGAACGAACTGTATATTCATGAAGAACTCACGCATCTGGGAATGTTCCAAGTTTCCAAACTGATTCATTTCTCATCAGCTTGGCCACAAGCTTCTTAAGAGAGGGAGGATCATAAATAGGAAACGTGCTTTCCTTCTGTTGGGGGAGAAAAATCCTTCAGGGAAGTGTTGGCTCCCTACCACGGGTGATCCCGAGGAACAAAGCAGCCATTACACATGCTACGAAAAGAGTTATCAAGATATATCAGGAAATACAACTTTGATTCAAACACCATGAAATTTTGTCAAGCAAAAATAGTCTTTATTCAAATTTAATGGAAACAGGGGTCACTATACTTTGCAAGACGGGGAAAAATAAAATTAAAAAAAATTCTTTTATTTTCTTTTTTAATATAAAACAATATAATCACAATACCAGAATATGGAACTCTACAGTTTATTTCCTATGGGTTACTGCAGGTATCAATTTTCCTCGACTGTGCTATTCACAACTTTGTTAAGTCCAAAAATATGAAACCAAAGTGGTAGGAAACTTAAGACTTAGCACTTTCACTAAATGGCATACATCAAAGGGTATCAATTCAAGAGCAAAAATGGTTGAAGAACTCACCATACCTACCTATGTCATCATTCCAGCCTTGGCGCCGTCCAGGTACTGAGCTCCCTTGTAGGAAAGGCCAGGCCTGAAAGCCAAGGCGTTTTGGATATTCTACTGTGGGCCATGAGTAAAGGGGGTTTTCAAAGAGAGAATTTTTTTCAGTCGAGCAGGAAGGCCTGGTGCCAGGAGGCTTTACTGAGAGGAAGCACTTAGATTTAACAATTATAGACACACCATTAGGGGAGTTAAAAATGTACAGCAGTGACATGTTCTACTTCAATCACTTGTGCTACGGCTACCAAACATGTACAAAAAAGACTTCTTGGGTAGTTCCAGCTGTGGTCGTAGCCAGTTAGGACCTCGAGTGGGACCTAGATCTAGATCGAGAAGGCGATCTGGAAGCAGACCTGGATCGAGACTTGGACCGGGATCGGGTTTTTGAAGCCGACTTTGATCTGGAGCGTGATTCTGACGGAGGGTTTGGTTTCGATTTGGAATTCGATCTTGACCTAGACCGGGTCTCCTGATTGGTGCCAGCATCCTCACTCTCCCCTCGGCCTTCCCTCTGGCCAGACTCAGACTTGGCGTGTTCCCGTTCCTTTGACACTGAGCGGGACGGTGATCGGGACTGGGAGCGGTCAGTGTCTTCCTTCTTCTTCTTCTTGCTGCTGCCTGCCTTGCTGTCTCGCTTGCTGCCTCGCTTCCTGCTCCTCTCGCTCTTGCTGCGGCTGCGGCTGCGGCTGCGGCTCTCCTCCCTGCTTCTCTTCCTGCCCTTGCTCTTGTCCTTGCTCTTGCTGCGGCTGCGGCTCCTGCTGCCCCCTCTGCTGCGGCTGTGGCTGCGACTCTTGAGGAGGCCCTTCTCCTGGCTCCTGCCCTTCTCCTGGCTCCGGCTCCTGCTCACGCTCCCTCGCTTCTCCTCCTCTGCTCTCCTCTCCTGACTCCTGCTCCGACTCTTGCTTTTACTTTTGTGCCTACTGGGACTCCGGCTCTTGGACTTCCCGGCGCTGTCATTGTTCTGGATCTTCTCTTCGGCTTGGTCTTTGCTCTTGCTGCGGCTCTTGCCCGCGCTGCGACTGCGACTGCGGCTCTTGTTGTCCTTGCTGGGGCTCCTGCTTTTCTCCTTCTTGCTCCGACTCCGGCTCTGGCTGCGGCTGCGGCTCTTGCTCCTGGAGTGGGAGCCTGACCTGCGGAGACACGGGATGTTGTCTGAGTCCTATGCAACTTCATGCTAATCAGAAGATGGTAAGACCAAAGAGGGTGTGTGTGGAGTACTGCCCCACGACATAATGCATGGCTGGCACTGGCTGAGAATTGCTTTCTGACCCCCCTGACAATTCCAATCTGGAGCTGGAAAAGCTGGAGTGAGGGAAGACTGGTCACATGATTAAAATCAAAGTGAGACAGGGCACAGGTTTTCCCTGCTGACCTCCTCCACTTACCCCAAGGGAGACATACCTGGACCGGGATCTACTCTTAGAATGACTGCTTTTGCTGCTGCCACTTCGGCTTCTGCTCTTACGGGAATGTCTGCTTCGAGAGCGAGACCTAGGGGGAGAAAATATTTTTTTAATACTTGCTACAAGGGGCTGGCTAGCTGATTACAGTCAACCAAGACATTCTTTCAATCAAAAAATATGCACAGTACTGGTAGTGGCTGTGTCCAGGCACAAATTGTCTCCTGGGTTCTAGCCCCCGGATGTAGTTACCTGCAAACATTTTACCTGGATGGTTGCCTGAATTTCTTACCACCTCCAATCCTGGGCCCCTAACTCCCCCCCGCAACCTGCTCCTTTGCTGGATTCCTTATTTCCACCGATGCCACATATTAGAAATCACAGACATCCCTGACTTCTCTCTCTTTCCCTCTTTCCTTCATATACTGACGATCCTGCCTTCTAATCTCCCCTGGTCTACCCACCTCGGCAGCTGCCTGGTTTCCCAGTGAGCCTTTCTGTCAATTTCCCAGTGAGCCTTTCTGCATATACTTTTGCACTTTACATTTATGCACCTCACTGCAACTAGAGAGTTGTTTTAGAAAGACAAACACTCCAGGCTTTAAAAAATCTTTAACTAGCCCAGACTGTAGACACTTACTTTCTACTAAAAGCAACCAGGGCTCCTTGGGGAAATCACTGATTTCAGGGTAGGACAGGAAATGCATAAGATGGACCTAGGACATCTCATCATGACAGAAAGAGGGAAACTTTCAAAGCCTCCTGGGTACCACCACCTATGAAAGACTCCTGCTACAAGTGTTTAAGCTGCATCTTAATCACACCACTCCAGACCTAACTTCCAGTTTACAGGAAGTTCAGGGGATAAAGTACAAGTTCAATAATATCAAGAAGAAACAGATAAATATAGAATGTGAGACAGCATTAAAAAGCTAAGAAAAATAAATATCACGGGGGCAATAAGAGGGAGGGGACTGCTGCAGACTAAAGAGACCGAAAAAACCCCTTACAATACACGACCGGATTAGATCCTGGTCAGGAAAAAGCAGCTATAAAGACATCAATGGAGCAACTGGGGAAATATGAATATGGCTTGATATGAATATTAGATGATTTGATGGAATTACTATAAATGTTCTTAGGTGAGAAAATAGAACTGTGGTTATCTTCATTCTTGGAGACAAATGCTGAAGTATTTAGGGGCAAAATGTCACAATTTTTGCAGCTTACTTTCAAATGCTACAGCAAAATAAATGTATAGTGTGTCTGTTTAAAAATATATACATACATACAAATGGCAGGGAGAGAGGAAGGGGGAGAGGAAGAGAGAGAGAGAGAAGGCAGCAAAATGTTAACTGTTAAAGCCAAAAGGAGGATACATGGGTGTTCATGAATGGTGCTTTCAACTTTTATGTTTGAAAATGATAAAAGATATGGGGAAATAGTAAAGTGCATTCACATAAAAATCAAACAAAAACAAAGACACTGAAGACTGAAGACAAAGGAGCCAACCTGAAGGGCTCCCAATGACCAAAGATAGAACAGTCTGAGCATAAAATTATGATGTTAACAGATGAAACATCAAATATACAAACACCCAAGAATTCATTCAAAATGACACTAAACAAAACCACCTTTATCACCATCTGTAGGAGCTGCAAGGGCATATTTAATGTTCTAAAAGTTAGTAAAGTAAAGATGGCTCAGGCAGCTAACTCCTGAACATACTGAGCCATGTTAGCATCACTCAAAGTGGGACATCCAGACATCATACCAGTGGAGCAACAAGAAGCACAAAGCACTACTAATGAAGTCGTCTTGCCAAAACCCTGTGCTTTCCCTAATGCCTCAAGATCTAACTGTGAGTTTATAGGAAACAGAATAAAGGCACATGTTAAACACTACAAAGATACAATCAACAACAGTTAAACTATGGGAAAATCTTCACAAGAGATGACACTGTTTACTCAACAATTAAATGCATGGAAAATAAAAAGAAGGTAAAGGGGGATGTGGCAGTGATTAAAAGTAGAATTAAGAGACATGCCATCAGATTGCAATGTGATTCCCATGTGAGAGCCTAGTATGAACAAACCAACTGAAAAAAATGTATTTGAGATAATTGGGAAAATTTGAATACAAAATGGATATTAAACGATAGTATGGAGTTACAGCTAATTTTGCTATGATGTTACGGTTTTATTTAAAATATTAGAGATAGAGGCCGGGCGTGGTGGCTCACGCCTGTAATCCTAACTCTCTGGGAGGCCGAGGCGGGTGGATCATTTGAGCTCAGGAGTTCGAGACCAGCCTGAGCAAGAGCGAGACCTCGTCTCTACTAAAAAAAAAAAATAGAAAGAAATTAGCTGGACAAGTAAAAAAAAAAAAATATATATATATATATAGAGAGAGAGAGAGAGAGAGAGAGAAAAAATTAGCCGGGCATGGTGGCACATGCCTGTAGTCCCAGCTACTCGGGAGGCTGAGGCAGGAGGATCGCTTGAGCCCAGGAGTTTGAGGTTGCTGTGAGCTAGGCTGATGCCACGGCACTCTAGCTCAGGCAACAGAGTGAGACTCTGTCTCAAAAAAAAAAAAAATTAGAGATAGATACTTAAGTAGTTATAGGTGGAATGATAGGATACCTAGACTGGCTTTATTTATTTATTTATTTTAATTTCAGCATATTATAGGGGTACAAACGTTTAGGTTACATATATTGCCCTTCCCCTGCCCCTAGACTGGCTTTAAAACAATGTAGCAAGAGGCCGGGCGGTGGCTCACGCCTGTAATCCTAGCACTCTGGGAGGCCGAGGCGGGTGGATCGCTCAAGGTCAGGAGTTCGAGACCAGCCTGAGCAATGAGCGAGACCCCGTCTCTACTAAAAAATAGAAAGAAATTAGCTGGCCAACTAAAATATATATAGAAAAAATTAGCCGGGCATGGTGGCGCATGCCTGTAGTCCCAGCT
>CM052444.1:89663751-89676692 GCA_028533085.1 Varecia variegata | reverse complement strand
CTCTCTCCTACCACCAGGCCTTTAAAAATGCCCTTTTCTGCTAGAAGGGCACTTCTTTCTCTGCCCACCATCTGACTTACTTCAGGTCCAGCTTCTATGACATGTCCTTAGGGAAGCCATTGCTAACTCTCCAGACTAGTTACGCTGTTTGCATTTCCTTCAACATGCTTTGCCCAGTGCCTGGCCTATTTGCACAGCTGCTGCGAATAAGACCAAGTCACCACTCTTGAGTAGCTAGTGTATCTGG
Source organism: Varecia variegata (assembly GCA_028533085.1). Taxonomy (NCBI): domain Eukaryota; kingdom Metazoa; phylum Chordata; class Mammalia; order Primates; family Lemuridae; genus Varecia; species Varecia variegata. Next base: position 89,676,445 of record CM052444.1, on the reverse strand, counting down.
GAGAGTAACTAAGGGACCAGTGGCCATGTGTGCCCTCAACCAGGGTATGATTTTCAGACCCCAAGAAGAAATATGAAAGAAGGCCACTGATTCCTGCCTCAGAGAAAGGACTTTACTTCTATTTACTCATGACATAACAGTTCAAGAGTTCTACAAATAAATATTCAGTTCAAAGTTCTGAGTTATTGAACCAGATGGATTCATGTTACTGAGAACTCAACAGGGGAACATAAACGAATCATCTATGCGCTCACTAATGAACTTATGGTGAGGTGCAACTCACAGAGGACAACAACAGTACCTTGAATGGCTCCGGCTCCTGGAGTAGGATCGGCGTCGTCTAGAACCTGGCTTGTCTTCAACTAATCTGATTTTTCTGCCATTGACTTCAGTTCCATCCAACTTTTCCAAAGCTCTTTTCATATCAGAATAAGACACAAATTCAATCACCCCTTCATTTTTGCGTCCCTTGTGAGCATCTGCATAAGTTACTTCTCCTGCCTGACGCATATAATCCTAAAGGAAAAAAAAAAATCCCTGAATACACCATGATAAATTTTGCTAAAATAATCATCCTAGAGAAAGCTTTCCTTTTTCATTAAGAAATGCCAGCTTTCCTTAGAATAAAATTTATTCTTAAATATGTCCAGCTACCCACCAACCATTTATTGAGGTTCTTCAAAGCACCAGGCATTAGGTAGAGAGAATAATATTAAATTGTTCTCTCAAATAACGTTTTGTGTAAATATAAAAATTTTTAGTAAACTATCATTTTCTAAATTTTATAGTGGCAAGTTCTTTGTGTGTGTGTGTGTGTGTGTGTACTTTACAGAGAAAGGGTCTCCGTCTGTCACCCAGGCTGCAGTGCTGCATGCAGTGCAATCATAGCTCATTGTAGCCTTCAACTCCTGGGCTCAAGTAATCCCCTGACGTTGGCCTAAATTTTTTGTTTATCAAAACTCACATCATTACATTTAAGTCAAGTCTTTTATGCTTCATTATAAATCCACATTTGAAAACATGAATAGAGGCCAGGCATGGTAGTTCACGCCTGGGTATTAGCGATACATTATCTCTAAAAAAAAAAAATTAAAAAAATTAGCTGGGCATAGTGGTGTATGTCTCTAGTTCCAGCTACTTGGGAGGCTGAGGCAGGAGGATTGAGCCCAGCAGTTCCAGGTTACAATGAGCTATGATGGAACCACTATACTCTTGCACTCCAATAGTCCAGACGACAGAGCAAGACCCTGTTCCCCACCCTCACCCCCCAAAATTATAGCCATTGATAAAATATCCAAAGTAAAATGTAAACAACCCCATAAACGAATTATGAAATTAGCCCCCCCATTTTATTTTAAATTGTTGTTACATTATCTCTTAAAAACAAGTTAAAAGTCTAAAAGGCAACAGAAGAGTATTGTCTAGCTCTGGCTTAGAAGTGGTAGGCCCACATCCCTTCGCTACAAGCCTGTTTCCTCATTCTCTTTGAGGATTTCATGTGGTCCAATGAGAGAATACAAATAATGTGCTGGATAAATGCTAAAGTGACATATAAATAAGAGGACATATACGTAGTGCTTGAAAAAGATAATGAAATTTGGGTAAAATTTAAAACTTTGAGCTTACTGCTAATTTTCCCACATTTCTTTATATATAATATATACTCTATAGATTACTTGTGGAATGAGTATATGAATATTCAAAAGCAGTTCATTTTTGTATATTACTTTGCGGTCCATATTTTACAAAGTTACATTGAACACTTTGCTCACTGCATAATAAACATACTTACATGTCTTAACTTACATAATCTTCGTAACTAGTGTGCCTAGTACCTATTCTGAAGGTTTACCTATTTGTTGAGATTTTTAGGTTATATGCAGTCTTTTGCTATTATTCATAATCCACCAAAGAACATCTCTGTACATAAATTTATTTACTTGAGTTATTAGCAAGAGTCGGGGTCCTGGGCAAAAGGCAGGGAGCCATCCAAGTTGGGATGTATGTGAGAGTGAATGAGGATGCTATTCATAGGCCAAGACTAGGACTGTCCTGGCAAACTGAGACATATGATAATTATGGTAAAAGGGCTTAAGAACATCACCACTATTTTATCCTGCCATACTTTCAATTAGTAATCACAGCAGTTAACATATTGAATGCTTATCGTATGATGGGTATGTTTTTAATTAATTTAGCCCTCGGAATAACCACCTGAGGTAGAGCTAATCGTCACCCTCATTTTACACACGTTGGAAGTGAAATACGGGGATGTTAAGTAAACCGCTCAAGGTCATTCAAGCAGTAAGTGAATGAGCAGGGTCTGAACATAAGTAATAAGACTCCAGATCTTGAATTCCTAACACTACCCCTCACTATGGGCAAAACTACAAAACTACCATTTCTCAATGCCACCAACAGTATACTATGTAATTTTCACCTGAATGCCATCCATCATCACTGGGGATTATAAATTTACATATTTTTAAAACAACAGCCCTTAAATTTGTTTTATTTTTGGATTTCCTTGATTAATAGCTAATATTTATTGTGTCAGGAGCTGTTCTAGGCTTTTAATATAAAAATTCACTCAACTCTCTCCATAACCTTGAGTAGAAATTAAAATAACCCCATTTTATGCTTGAGGAATATGCAGCACAAGAGGTAAGTGACTTGCTAAGGTCACATAACATAACTGAGAAGCAGCAGAGCTGGGATTCCATCCAGGCAAGGGGGCTCCTGAGCTAGGAAATCTGCTCTATTATCTATGACTCCCATCTCCTGAGAGTGAAACTGCCCCAAGGTACAGAAATATAAAGCCAACTAAGAATGTTGACTAGGCTCCATTTTAACCAAAAACTGAAAAACTTTTCTAAGAAATTAATTTCATACTAGATTTAGTGATACTGCATGAAGAGCTGGCATTTTCTCCTCACAAACAGAGTAGCTTTCCAGTTTCTACACACAGTGTTCAATGTGTAACACTCCGAATACTGGAGTCATTCTATCAGCTACACAATCTTGCTGGTAGACCTTCAGTAAGGGTCTGTTGTAATGTTGACAACTAGCACAATGCACTAGAAAAAACAACAGACTGGGAGTCCAGGAGTCCTGGTCCCAGCTCCTGCTAAAACCAACTGTGTGAGTTAATTTTTTCTGGATCTCATTTGAAGGTTGCTGGGAGCAAATTTTAAAAAGAAAAAAAAAAGAAAGGGGGTGGGGGTGGGGGAGAGAGACAGACAGAGAAAGAGAGATAAGTGCTTTCAGTGAGAACTACATGAATGTAAAGGATTCCTAACTATTCTTAATGATGGACCAAAAAAAAGAGTAATGAGATAGAAAACGGAACATCCTTTGATTTGTCCCCCTAAGACCATCCAGGTTACGATACTACTCAGTTTTTCTTCCCTATTAAAATTAAAACCCAACACTGTTCTCAAAAAAAAAAAAAAAAAAAGGAAAAGGGCTGGAGTACACTGGATGATAAACATAGCACTGGACCTTCATTCTTTGACATCAAAAATTTAGGACAAATATGCCATGAAAAACAAACATTGCAGGACAAATATTCCATGAAAAGCAAATAAATCCTATGAAAGAACACAGGTCAGACTGTCAATTTCACCAGTGAGGGCCCACAATGGAAGCTGACATAAATTTGCATGTTATAGCTAATGCAGAAGGAAACTCTAGTGGTTCCAACCTTTTCTTTTGGTGAGAAACTACACTGGCATCTTCATTTAATGCTCTCTAGAAAGGAAAACTTCATATAATTTCATATAATATAGATTTGTCCTTTGATGGTCCCATAATGTATAGTAGGAGTGAAATTCTGATGTACTTTGTACTCCTATGCAATCTTTAACTGGAGAATTTCCAAATGCTCTGTGAAGGCTTTCAAACATACATCACCATTATATTCTATGTATGCCTGGGCCTGCATAAATTTACCTGTTTCTCAACCTTAACCGTTGCCCAATCTTACCCCAGAAAGTTAATGGGCCCCAAACCTTTAGGTCTTGCCAGCTGCACCGACTTGACAAATTCTCCACAATAAGTCTGTACTCTGTGCGTGTAGGAGGGCCGTATTTATCTCGGCCACTTCTTCTATAACCATATCCACCTTTGGAAGGTTTAAATACATAAGATTACTTCAGTGGAAGAAAAGGAAAAAAATGACACAGCACATATTCCCCTTAAAGATATCACTTACCCCCACCCAAACAATAGCATATATATTAACTCTATTCCCACCCTTAATTCTAAACTAGATTTTTAAAAAAGGCAATCAGTTCAACATAAAAATTTAATTTATAGAGTTGTAAGTATACATATTCATTAATATTTATATTTAAGATTAACATGCATGAAATTAAAAACTATTAACAATTTAGAAATAAGTAACCAAATTACTAAATCAGTTACTGGTGTTACTCACAGTGATTAAAGTTTTTGTGAATATTTTATATGAAAAAAAGATTTTCAGGCACCTATTTCAGTTTAATCTCATCTGTGTCTAACCCTTGGGATCCTCACCACCCAGGTCTAATGGGGAAAGGTTGCGGTCGTCACATGGCTTCCTGTTTTTGGTCAGCCAAGGGCCACAATGGTTCAAAGAGCCACGCATGGAAAGGTAACCCAAGGTCAGCAAATGGAACAGGCAGTCATCTTAGCCTCAAAGGATTCTTTTAATTAAAACATTGAGGTCTTTGTTAAATCTATGTTAAACAATTGCATTACAGAGAAAAAAACAACAACACAAACACACATCATTAAACATATTTATAAAGTATTAAAACAAGAAATTCATGTCATTAATTTAATTAAAATTAAATATTATCAAAGAAGTTTATTTGCAATTCTACATTTAAAAAGAAACATAATTTATAAAACAAATGGCTTAAACATCAACATATTTAAATGTAATAATTAATTACTTTAAAAATTAACATTTAATAACAAAAGCATGTCATTGATACAAATATGCCCTTTAAATGCTTACTGCGTCCAGAACCGTAACTGCCATCTCGACGTGGACCGCGGGCATGCTCAACAATTACTCGCTCACCACAAAGGTCTTTGCCATTCAGTTCATAAACAGCATCATCTGCATCACGCAGATCATCAAACTCCACAAAACCATATCTAGAAGAGAGCAAACAAAATCCTGGTTGGCACCATTTTGACATCCAGCTTCACTAACATTAAAGAGAAAACAATGAGGTTCATGCTTAGCAAAGGTTAGGTGGGTTTTGCAAACTAAGGATCAGCTTTCTCTTCTGTTTCGCTGACACCACTTTGCTTTGTGCCAACAGGCACTGCAAGAGGAAGGGAGACCTCTCAAGGCAGACTCCTATCTTTCTAGTAGGAGGCTGGCTAGATACAGAGAATACTTCTTTTGTTCCCCAAGAACAATGAGACCTACATTCAGGCACTGTGGATTGTTAAATCATGTTCAGAATAACATACTAGGTAAAAATCATACTATCTTACACCTCCTCTGTGAAAGGAAAAAAAAATTTTTTTAAAGTTCTTGTTCCTCTACCTAAACAAATCAGTCACAAGTTAATTAACTGTTCTAGAAATTATCAGTGAAAAAAAAATTGGAGCTATTTACTTTCCTGTAAGATTCTAAATTCATTTCCAGATAGGCTAGAATTCTCTAAAATCTATATACAACTATGCAAACTTCTTTACGTGGTATTGCTGGAAATTTCCCAGCAAAGAGGTTTGGTGATTTAACACATATCCAAAAGAAAACACCCCCCACTCCAAATCCTATTAATGCCTATTAAAGAGTACAATTTATAAAACTAAAGCACGAAATTTGTAAAGTACTTATAAGCAAGATTAAACAAGTGTCCTGTAAACTGTTATCAAGAAACATTTAGCTTGGCTAAGTCTAGCTTTGTGATCACTGCCTATGTTTACAACCAAAACCATCTTATGGATCATACCTAATTACAAAGGAAAGTTATAAGCAATTTCTTTAATCTTTAACAAGGCTGTATACACAGGCAAACACTGATAGTGTTCTCTGCATTTAAACATACTGCCACTAAAAACAGGTTAGAAGACTTGCCAGAGGTTCACCTAGCCTGCTGACAAAAAACTATTCCAGTTTCTTTAGCATGTAATGCTGTACTCAGCAACATGTTAAGTAAGTGACAGAACTCAGAATTGCTGAATTTTTCCTTTACTAAAGAGTTCCTTTCATACAAGAGTCTCTCAAGGTGATAATGTGCTAGGTTACACCATGTAGGTAACAACTTTGGAGGGTTCTTTACGCTGAAATGTTTGAGTGGCACTGAATCTAAGCTCCATTTAAAAAATGTAAGAGACATACCCAGTTATTTAATGGCAAGTGTTTTGCAGTAACATAATTCAGAAGCCACCTGGTTCAATTTACGGACTGTGAAGTCTTTAAAAAAACACGGTTTCATGGTTCCATAGGCTGGAATTGCTGAGAAGCTTAATAAGAATGATTTTAAACATGCTGTTATATTTGACAAGGCAAGTAAAGCCCCTTCAAATCATTGACTTATGCTCAAAAGTGCTTTCCAGTCACTAAAAATCTGCAATAGATAATATATTGTAGCTATTTTTTCCTCTCTTAGGTAGGATGGATCATCAGGAAAATTATACTATTATTTCAGAGACAACATTAAGAAAAAGCAAAGAAAAAGCCAAATCTAACTACTTTCTACTTTGGTTTATCTCTTAATATGTAAAACACACACAAAAAGGTGCCTTCCTTAATTTGGTTGTAAGACCAGGGCTGAATCTGCTTTGCCCACAGCAACCACTGCTCTTAGCATCACGTAAGAGTGTAATGCCAACCAGACAAAAAGAAGAGAGGACATTTGGCATGGGCATGCAAGGAATGGCTCCCACTCCCCCAAGAGTTGCCCGCTGGCTCAGCAGTGTTCAATGACCAGAACTGATCTAATTTGATCTCAGAAGGACAACACTGACTCCTGAGGATTAAACAAATCACAGGAAAATGCAAACTGTCTTCTTCAAAATAGTTAAGGTTCAAAACTACTCGGAGGTCACAGAATGCAAGACCCTAAGCTCTGCAAGTCAACTGAGATAGAAATCCCAGTGACTGCTGATGGTAAGTGGTATCTCTGTCAGACCTACGTGGGAATACATGCTCCCAGACTCAAAATCATCCTGCCAGTGTCCATTCTGTCCCAAAGCTTACAAGCAGAACTTACCCTGACCTTTCAAGGAAAGCAGTGACGATCTGTTCAGTGGAGGCACAATAATTTAAAAATAAAAATTAATGCTCAGACAGACCAATCTTTCTTTGGAAGCTGAGGCTGAAGCAAGGCACACCTCTCATCTTGCCAATAAAACTCTTCCCTGAGTTGCAGGGACAATGTGTGATGTTACAGAAAAATGACCCCTACAATCATTCCCTAACATTTACTTCTAAAAATTCCCCAAGTAGGTCACTTTGTAGCCATATTTTTGGGGTATCCAAGTCACTTATTAAGCTAGTTGACAGGAGATCAAATTTATTTCACAGGAAGATTTTTGGCAACTCCTCTGTGAAAAGCCACAAAATCTATTTGGAACATTTTCATATCAAAGTCCAGTTCAAGGATCAAATCAGACATCTGTCATTTCTCTCTGCCACAGACATGCTCGGGTAGCAGGAGGCGGTTTGAAGATCAAAACAAATATCCTCCCAGGCAACAAACCATACCTGATAGGGAGGGAGTAAAGCAAAGACCAGAACAGCATGGTTGGTTGTGTCTACCAAATTACTGCTGATTTAGATATGGTTTAATTGGCTAGCTCTATTTCATTCAAGACATAGAAGTAATGGGTCCCCCAAGTAACGAAGACTAGCTAAAAACAATAAATGTTACCTAACATTGACTATATACTCTTATACTAGGCAATGGTACCTTGTTTAATATTCATAGCACCTGAGAGCCAGGCGCTATTATCTATTTTACAGATGAAGAAACTGAGGCATAGAGTTTTTTATGCATAACTTGTAAAAAAAAACAACAACAACAAAAAAAAACCCAAAGACCATCTTTCAATAATTCTAATACAAGAATGAAGAGAATGAAGGATTTCAGAAGGAATCTAAGACAAATTTAAAAAACCCAACCATAGCAGGGATTGACAAAAACACAAACAGCCCTCCTTAAGCCTCATCTTACTCTCAGATGCCACATCCTTTCATCTTTCTCCTCTACGTACATGAAAGAATAAAAAGTCTGGCCTTACTAGTCAATATATAATACTCTTTGATTAAGAGAAAAAACTTCTTTCTTCAATGTTTCTCTCCTACAGTTTAAGTATTCCTAATCTGAAAATCCAAAATCTGAAATGCTCCAAAATCTGAAACTTTTTGAGTACCAACAAAACGTTCAAAGGAAATGCTCACTGAAGCAGTTTGGATTTTTGGATTAGCGATGTTCAATCGGTAAGTATGATGCAAATATTCCGCCCCCTTCCAAATCCCAAACACTTCTGGTCCCGAGCATTTCAGATAAGGGATACTCAACCTGTACTGTCTTGCCCCATACTGTTTTCTTCTGGTCACATTCTATCCTGACAAATTGAGTCAAAAGAATATGGGGAAGTTGCTATCATTTTCCTGCTAAAAAATGTAGGCACCATGATTTTTACCAAGTATAGACAGGTATCTGGACACCACAAACAAAAGCCAGATTGAATCACATGGGCTGTTCTAAACTTTAGTCCATTCTTATGCTGTTGCCAATGCTCTCAATGCTCTCCTCTTCCTCATTCAACAGCTATTAATGTACTGCTCAGGCTATCAGCCAGAACTCTGAAAAGGTAGAACTGGAATGTCTCTTAAACTAAGGTACTCCAAGATGACTACTACATTTTTTTTTTTGAGACAGGGTCTCACTCTGTCACCTGGGCTAGCGTGTAGTGGTATCATCATAGCTCACTGCAACCTCAAACTCTTGGACTCAAGCAATCCTCCTGCCTCAGCCTCCCCGGTAGCTGGGACTGTAGGAATGCGTCACTACGCCTGGCTAGTTTTTTATTGAAGACTTCAATTTTAGAAATGTTAACCATACTTCTTTACCCAAGAATTATCATCTGAGCTCATACTGTTCCTAAAACAGACTTTCTCTGATCCAATGGTTCTAAATACCACTATGCCTGCCCTTCTTTCTGTATGTTCCACTGAAGAGGATGTAGAGTTATCTCACCCTTTTCAGAATGGCTCAGAGTCACCTGTCTTCCAAACAACTTCACTGAACAGGGAGGCTGGAGAAAAAGTCCTCCCGGAACAATGATGTGTATGACTTGCTCTAGAAATAAGCCAATCAATGGCTAACTGGGCAGGGTGTGACTAAAGGGGTGCTCAGTACCAGAAACTGCTGGGGAGTGCATATGAGGAGCAAGGGAAAGCAAGCCTCCATGCGTGTGACCACGGTCACCCACCAACACTGCTTACCGAGGGGCATGCCTTGGATGATCTCTCTATAAGAAAAATGTGCCCCTTTCCACGGTGGATCTCTGCTCACCTTTGTCCTAAAACTGTGCCACATGCTTTTCTTTGTATGTGGACATGACAGTCCTCAGCCAACCATCAGCAGGATGTGAGTTTTGTTTTCCCAATGTGGTGAGCCATTCCCACATTCACTCATTTTCCTTGTAAGAACCGAACCTCTCCATGGCTGGTCAGGATTAGGGATGTTGCTGTAGCCAAGGAAAAATTTTCATCTGTTGAAGTTAACCCACGGGGTGGCTTGAGCCCTCAATCTAGAGTCAGAAGAACTGTACTTTAAGGGCAGAGCCCTTAAATCTACCCTGAAAGAAATGGCATTCAGTGAACAGGAATCAAACAGCTTTCCTTCAAAGCACTCAGTGTTGGTCCCATGCTTCAGCCAACTTGGTCTTATGAGGTGAAAAAAGTTAGGACACATGGACAGGACAGTAATAAAAACCAGTTAATTCTTGCTGTCTGCATAAAGTACTCGGAAAACCATAGAAAGACACTTCTGCAACCAACTCTAGTGCTCAGATGAGGCCAACTCAGAGAAAAAGCTTGTGAATAAGAATAGTGTAACTGCCCCGATTCCAAAGGTGTGCAACACTCCAGGGAACCAGTGGCCAGGCCCTCACAGAATTAAACACTGTCACATTTACTGCTTGGGATCAGTGATTATGGTTGCAATTTGACTTTTCCGGTAACAGAGGGTTGTTTATAACCCACAAGTAGAAGCTGCTACCATGTGAAGTAGGTTCCGGAGATCCTTTCCTATCCTGAGACGGGAAGGAGGCTGCTCTGGGTTTTCTGGCCTCCCTGTCTTTCAGTCTCAGAGGAGGGAGGGCCATCAAGGCCACCCGGAGAGGGTGGATGACTTACCCGTGCTCACTGAGTGGCAGAGCTGGGGTGCGACTTCAGGGCTCACCATTACCCAGTCTGGGGCTCTTTTCACGTCGGCAAACTGGCAGTTCCCGCACACCAAGAGCTCTCTGATTAGAGCTAGTGTGGATTCCTGGTCTGCAAACGTTGGCCACAGCTCAGTCTGCACTTGATCTTTCCCCACCTTCAAAGAAGAAAACCTACCTCATGATTTCTCTCTCCCGGATCCCCTGACCATTCATTCCCAACAACCTTGTAATCACTTCTGACTACTCTCTGGTTGTCCACCAGGTCTACTGCCAAGTTCTACAGTTTCTTCATTTTGCTGGGCCTTCACACTGTCTCTCCTTTTGATTGATTTACATAATTTTAGGTTATAGCTATTTTTACTTAGTCAACTTGTCTCTACATTGTAGCAGGGAAAGTCAGCTGCTAAATTTCTTTTGCTTGTAGGTTTATAATGACTCCTAAATATCTTTGTTTATGTCATTCTTTAAACCAGGAGCACCTTGACTATGTGAAGCCCAAGAAACCTGCCTGAGTCCAATTATTTTAGCACTTTCTATTCAATTTTCTGTTTTACATGGCAATGTTTTTGTGGCTTTTTAAGCCTTGTTTGTTTCTTTGTGCTAATCTTCTAATTTGATTAGGAGCTCTTTAATAATAACAAAGGCTAATACCTCTGTTGGGTATTTACCAGAGTGCCTGGCACATAGTAAATAATTTATCCATAACATTTCATTCATTTCTCACGAATGAAATGTGAAGGATGTATTATTTATTATTGTTCCCATTTTACAAAGAGAGATTAAGGCCTGGAGAGGCTAAACAACTTGTTCATTGTGAAGGAGCTCGTAAGTGGTAGAGCTGGATTTGAACCCAGACCTCTGACTCTAAATCCCCAGCTTTAAACCATAAGGTTCCACTGCCTTTTAAAGGCAGATGCTTCTCCTTCTCTCTCAGTCCTGAGTATAATCTTTTTCATTCAACAAATGCTACTGCTTGACTTAAGGATCCTAATCTTAGATAAGCCAGGCTGTAGTAAAGTTTTGTGATACAGCAGGGTGAAGTCTCCAGAGGAAAAAGAAATTTATCCTGGGGCAGGGTGAAGCACCTCTAAGCTGGGGTATGTGACAACCAGGTTACTTTCACTCTTGTCTTTTGGTTCTCATTAGCCAGTGTCAGCCATCTGGTCCTTCCGAAAACATGTGTGGGTTCAGAACATAACAGACTAGAAGAATAGAGGAAAAATAAGATTATTCTGTGCAATCCCCATTCTGGAGGTCCCACATCAACCCCTAGAGTCTGTCTTTGGTTCTAAGCCTTGGCAAAAATTAGACCAGCATAGAGTAAATGGAGAGTTGGACCTAGACATGGCGAATGTACATGGATATTGACAATATTATGTATTTAAGAATGCATTTAATTAGCTTCACAAGAAATGGTGACTGGGGCCAAAAATTACAAATATAAGCATGAATGGTGGGGGGAAAATGGGCCAGAAATCAACGAATTCTAGAAAGTTTATGGACTTCCAACTATGCAAGGATTATAGTAGCAACCAAAAAAGTATTCCGTAGATGATAAGAATCTAAGATCTGATTTAATTTTGATTAACTCCAAATTATTGTTAAAACAATTACTCCAGCCCACTAGGATTCTTCCTTTCTTCAAATTCCTTTGTAATGGTAACTACTCCTATTTTTTTGCATGTCTTACTACATATCATGTATTATGCTAAGTGCTTCACACACATTAAATCCATTCAATTTTTACAACTCTGAGGTTTACTGCTATTATCTCACAGATGAAGAAAAAAGAGCAGTCTAATAACTTGCCAATGCTAACCCCCAAACATCCAGAATTCTTCAAAACCCAGGTCCTAACCTAAAACCTACATTCTGCCACAATGTTCTACTGCTTCCTATGCACCAATGGAAACAAGTGGTCCATCAGACCACAAGCTGTAGGAGCACAGAAAATCAGTTTCATTAAATTATGTGCTGTAGTGTGGAAGACAAATGCCCACATGAATATTAGCATCTTATGAGAAATATTCAATGGCAAGAAAATATCATTTCTGCATCTGTTGTGTGCTGACACCAATAAGCTGCGAACATTTATTTTCTACTAATGGAACCAAACCTACAAATAATCAAAATTTTAATGCCAGTCTATGAAGACAGAGGAAAAAAAGGTAATAAATCATTAAGAAAACTATATCTCAGCAATGAGGATACAAATACATTAGTGGGAAAATTAAACTCATGATTCTCCTTTCTGACACAGTAAACCATTTGTTAAAAAAACCTCTAGGCC
>CM052444.1:89628328-89663251 GCA_028533085.1 Varecia variegata | reverse complement strand
AATTAAAAACAATTTGGGGCCAGGCCCGGTGGCTCAAGCCTGTAATCCCAGCACTTTGGGGAGGCAGAGGCAGGAGCATCGCTTAAGGCCAGGAGTTCAAGACCAGCCTAAGCAACATGGTAGGACCCCTGTCTCTTCAAAAAATAGAAAAATTAGCCAAGCATGGTAGCTTGTGCCTGTGGTCCCAGCTACTTGGAAGGATCCCTTGAGCCCAGGAATTTGAGGTTACAGTGAGCTATGATGATGCCACTGCACTCTAGCCTGGGTAACAGAGTGAGACCTTGTCTCAAAAAACAAACAAACCCAATTTGAGAAAACTAAAGAGATGAAAGTCATAGTACCAATTTAGAATAAAACATCTGGGATATAAAATAGAATTACCACATCTGTTACTTTTACTTAATGAAATAAAGGTTTACACTCAGCAGATAGCACTACCTGATTCCACACCAAAGCTATAAAGAAAACCAGTTCATACTTACCTCTAAAACAATACAATGAGCAGGCTGCCAGGTGTTAAAGCCTCATAAAGGCTACACATCTGGGACCATCTCAGCTGTGTAAGGGACTACATCCCTCCTAACTGCCTCAGTGGTGGGCTGCCGTCTGTTCTTTTTATTTTTGGTTAAAGATGTCACTCCCCATATATTTCTTGGGGATGCCCTTCCCTTGAAATTGGCCATTAATTAAATATTTTGATGAATTTTTCAAATTCTTTTACAATTAATGGGTCAATAGCTTCATTTCAATCACATGCACAATTTTCTCAAGTGAATGTTCTGGTCTGCGGTTCCTGACTCCCTTGCCTGAGCCTTGTGCTGAGCCATTCCCGAAGGATGAATTCAAACCTCTTTCCTCCAGTCCCCTCGCTCCACCGCTCCCACCTCCTTCCCCGGCTCTCTAGGTCTTGGAAGTTTCTGTTCATGAAGGCCCCCTTTCTGGCATACAGGCCTAAAGACATGGCTGAGGACCTGGTGGAAAAATAATCCTACCCCAGGCAGCCATGACAAAGCTACCACCACCTTGCAGCTCTTCAAAGAGTAGCCTGAGAAGAAGAATCACAAGCAGTCTCTGTCCAGGGACATCATCATAAAAACTTCCATCTATCTCACTTTTGGTGGTAACTTGCCAGCTGGTCATAAGCCTCTGCAGAGACTAAAGGCTGAACAGGCTAGGAAACCTGAACTACCTCTCACCACTGGAGGCAAGTACCAAAAGGACAAGACCAAACCATCTGGAAAGAAACAGCATGAGAGAAGCTTTGACTGTCACTGCCCATGCTATATCTGGTATGTGAATAAAAAAAAATTCTTCAGTTTTCAGAGTTGTCAATAGCTCATTTTGTAACCTTGGGCCACTTAATCATCCCATGCCTTAGTTTCTCCATCAGCACAAACTAGGGACACCACCTGTTTGTAAAGCACTTTGATATACTCACTTGAAAAATAATCAAACAAATGCATTATTATTTTTTAAAGATTTAAGTGTTAGCTTACAAATTTATAAATACCACTCCCAACAGCATTCTCTCAGATGCTTGGAGCACCTTTCTTCTGAGGAACTCAAAGTATAATTTTCTGCTCAGGTTACTGGGAAGCATCCAAAAATACTAGGAACCCAAATCACATTTTATTTCCAGTTTACATCCTGTGCCTATCTTTTAAGAAAGGACAAATTCCTCACATGGCCTTTTTATTCATATAATACCTCAATGAGGGAGGAGTAAGATATTAAACTGAAGAATAGTGGTTTAAAATGATTTAGTCAAATAATTACAAATGATGGTTAGTCATACCACAAACTGACCAGGAAACCAGGACAAATGTGTGTGGGGGACAGGGGACGGTAGGGTGGGGTCTTGAACCAGGGCAATATATGCTAGTAACAAAATCTCAATATAGTGTAGTCTCTTGGCATTGACTTCTTCAAAATGACAGAAAAATTTTAAATTATCCATGTCTTAGGGAAAAAAAGTAAAATAAATCTTTTGGGAGTAGGTTGACTTCAACAAGAAACTTCAGTACAAAAACAATTTGATCACATTTCTAATAGTAATACTACTAATAAAACAATGATGGGATGTTACTTAATTCAGAGTCCTATTTCTTATTATTTATAATTCATTTTAAGAAAAACTTCCTGATTAAAACATGAGGCCCTTTTCACTTGCTAAATTAGCAAGGATTTTACACAATACAGGTGCTCAATGCTGGTGAGGCAGCCACCACATGGGCATGCTCATACACTGCTGGAACAAGTGTAACCAGTGCAGCTTTTCTGCAAAGTTATGTGGTTGTATGTCTTTACGCATTAAGAGCCTTAAATATGTTCATTCCTGCTGCAACACATGAATTTTATTTCATGGGATCTGTCCTAAAAGCATAATAAAAATGCAAACAAAGTTTGCATCCAACACAGGGTTATTTATAACAGGAAGAATTAAACAACAACCTAGGAGGAATGGTTGGGTAAATTGTGATACGGACATATAATGGATTCTAATCAAACTATTAAAATGTTAAGGAAGATTCTGAAGTAATAGAAAAAAATAGAGATAAATTAAGTAGAAAGAGACATAAAATTGGACATAAGACAACCTATGTTACAAGGATTCTTAGTGATACTTCTCTTTTACTTTATGCTTTTCCTATTATCTAAATTATTTATTAATACAATGAACCTACATTTATTCTCTAATCAAAAAGTTACTTTTAAAAAATGTTCTTGAATCAGTTATGCTTGGTAGGCTAATGGAAGAGCCTTAGCCACAAGATGACCTCATATATGATTTTTTTTTTTTTTTTTTCTGAGACAGCCTCTAGCTTTGTCACCCAGGTTGGAGTGCACTGGCCTCATCATAGCTCAATGCAACCACTAACGCCTGGGCTCAGGAGATTCTCCTGCCTCAGCCTCCTGAGTAGCTCAGACTATAGGTGCGTGCCAAAACACCCGGCTAATTTTTCTTTTTTTGGTAGAGATAGGGTCTCGCTCTTGCTCAGGCTGGTCTTGAACTCCTGAGCTCAAGCCGATCCTCCTGCCTCGGCCTCCCAGAGTGCTAGGATTACGGGCTAATTTTAAACATTTTAATTTTAAAAATATCATTTAGGCTGGGTATGGTGGCTCACATCTATAATCTCAGCACTGTGGGAGGCAGAGGTGGGAGGATCATCTAACACACTGACTGCCACACTAGGAAAAAAATTTTTTCCTTGGGGCCACTGTGTTTTATTACGAAAATAGAATAACAACTTTGAAAACAAAACTATCCTTTCTAATTTAATGAAAAATTTGTTGTTATGGTTTTCTGTGTGTGAATTATATGCAACTTGAAAAACAGTTCACATGGCTCCCAAGGTGAAGAGATTTGTGAGATACATATGCTTCACGAAGCCCTGGGCTCAAGACTACTGTGAGTTAAATAAAGCTCACATTGCAGTTAATGGGTTAAGATGAGGAGTTCAAGACCAGCCTGGGCGACAGAGTGAGACCCTGTCTCTGCAAAATAAATAGTATTATTTAAAAAATTATTCCACAGATGTAGCCAGTAAAAAAAAAAAGAAAAAAAATTAGAATAAAGGGTAGTGGAGAGTTCAGAAAAATCGGAATTCTTAAACATGGCAGGTGAAAATATAAATACTAGAAGTTAACAGAAACCAATAGTTAGCAAAATCCTTAAAAAAAAGTATATATGCTTTGACTCCAAAAGTCCTCTTTAAGGTAATAGTAATAATAAATGTGTACAAAGATTTATGTAAAGGATATCCACTAGTATTATATATGAACAGAATAGTGAAAAACCAAAGAGAAAGAGTATATGCACATACATGCACGTGAAAAAAGGCAAAACCGTGTACTCCAAATGCTGACAGTATCATGTTTGGATTATTTGTCCTCTATATTAAGAAAATTTATAATAAACATGTAAAATTTTTATAATAATAAATATGTGCTACTTGGAAATGTTAAAAAGCAAATTAAGAATGGGCCTTTATGTAAAGAGTTGTTCAAACAGTCCTTTAAACAAAACTTTGTTTTGTTTTAATTTCTTCTTAGATAATCATAAGATTAATCCAGAACCAAATGTCTTACCTTTCTTAACATAGATTCAAATGCTTGGTACATGTGGGTTCAAATGGGACATTATTCCTGAGGCTGGCAGAACAGTTTATGAGCAAAACGGTGGCAGAGTTCCCAAAGGGAAAGTGTTTGCTTTTTCTTTGTTATTCCTGTCATCCATTAGTTATAGCATTAGCATAAAAATGATAAAGCACTTATCTGTCACTTGGTGGTGGGTGAAGGTAAAAATCTCTCTCTCTCTCTCTCTCTCTCTCTCACACACACACACACACACACACACACACACACACACACGCTTGCGCAATTAAGAATACACTAACACCTCAACTAACCAGGAATCAACAACCTGGATCTTTAAACTATGCTTCCTTTATCCCCCCCTTTAAAGGAAAAGACAAATTAAAACAAGCATTCAGTAGTCAAAAGAGAAAATCCCTGGGTAGGTTCTGGGGTTGGCAGAGATTTCTCTTGGTATCTTAGGCCTAACAAACAACGCTCTTCAGCGATTAGGGACACGCAGAACAAAAACCCGACTTACTGAGTCAAACTACATATTTAAAAAATTAAGGTGCATTCCACTTGAAGAAACTTTAAACAAAGGTGAAAACAAAAATTTCCTTGCAATAATCAGTATCATGAAAATCCAATGAAACAGATCCCAACATTCTCTGAAAATTCTGACTATTCACGATTTTGCTGTTATGTGAAACACGGGTTCTAAAATTTATAGTTTCAGAGTTTCTCTTGAAAGTTTTAATTCATGACTTTAATCAACTAAAAAAAAAATAAAACTCTGAATGATTTGGGATTTATCTTTCCAGGTAAAATCTTACAATGTGGTAAGTTTTATTCATTAACTAAAATATGGAAAAATTAAGATAAAAAGATCTATGACTGAGGCCACCACAAGATTTTATAGCAAAAAAGAAACCATTGTTAACTAAAAAAAACCTTCTACACATTACATGAAGTGGCTTATTAATAAAAAAGAAAACCCATAGAATCCATACACAAAGCCAGCAAAAATTACCAAAGAGCTAAAAAGCTATAAACAGGTGCTGCTAATATTGTTGCTTTCTGGACACACACCTAGGATTACCTCCTTACCCCTCCTCACAGTGGCTCTTGCTGAAGTTTAAGCAGCAGGTAGGAATACAGGAGACCCTAATGGGATCTGGAATAGTCTATATCCTGGGAGGTCTACATCATGTTTGTGGTCCCAAACCGAACCACCTTTCTAGACGTTCTCTAAAACAGAAGCAATCTAGATTAGGGTTGCCTGGTACAATAAAATGGCATGTAATGAACAACTGCATACATACCTCTTCTCCAAATCCCAAGAGGGTCCATAGAATCCTTTCTTGGACACTAAATTTCCCTAGAGAACTCATCTTCTTCCTCACTTTGTCATCTTTCTATTATACAAGTATTTTACACCTTATTTAATTAATTCTAAATTTTACCCAAAACCCTTCGGCCTAGCATTTCTATTGATACATCTCACTTCTACAAATTTGAACTCCAGCAATTCTTCAAAGCCCTATCCATCCAAAGTCTGCTTTTGAGTTCAAATTACTATTAATCACAATCTATATGTTCAAAGATGCTTCTCAGTAGGGAGATCCACTATCCTCAGTTTCAGGAGTATAAGCTTATACATATAGCTAAATTACGCCATCTTTTCCTTTTGAACCTACTCCCTCCTTTCAGACTTTCTTGCATTTACACCATATAGCCAATTCTTGCTTGAAATACATCTTTACCATTGGTCCTCTTCCCAGAAATCATTTTCCTCTGCAATGTTTCTTGAATGATGCCAGGAGGTCATATTTTGTGCTGTTTGGAGATTGTCACACCTGTCTTCAAATCCTTATAATGACTTCCCATTCCTCATTTCAACCTTGACTTTCAGTCACAGATTTCATACATATAATGGTTGAGCAGCATAATTGTAAGAATGAACAGTTCCTTAAAAGAGACCCAGGTATTTAGGGTCTCAGAAGGTTCTCTCCTCTTATCTCAGCATTTCCTAGGTTGCTCAATTCTTCCCTTCAGAACCTTTGAATTTCTACCTATTGATTTTGACTTTTAGTGTAAAATCTTAATAGCTGTTGTTTCTGTTTTATGTTGTTAAATTTCTAGATCCTTCATAAAGCTCAATCCAAGCTAGATTATTTCTCACAAATGCTCCTTATTGAATCTCATACTCATTACCAATTACAACATATACTATTGCCACATAGTTTCTTCATTTCAAGCCTCGTTCAATCCATTCTTCAAAATCCCTTTCAAACAAATATTTTCAAGAAAACCATTCTAAATTTTACTCGTTTGAGTTCAAAGAGAGCAAAGCATTTCTTAATTCAAAATGCACATGTCAAAATGCTTAATTTATGTTAAGAACAGAACTTGTTTTCCTGCCTCCTTCCTCAATCCTATTTAGCACAGTGGTAGGCATCTTGGTGGTGGTCTATTAATACACTTGGTTGACTAACCAGTTTCCCCATTAACATTCACATCATTTCCTATTTACTATCATTTGAGTAACCTTAGAAAAGACTTCACTAAATATGCTTAATGTTATCAAACACTAACAAGCTGTCTCCTAATGATTATGGTCAAATCCCTTTGATTACAGCTACCACTTACTGCTATAAGCCAAATGCTTTACATTTATTATCTCTAATCTTCCTTTTCCCTGTGAATGAGGAAACAGGTTCAGAGAAGTAACTGTCCATAGATGTAAATGGTGCAGAGTTTGACCCAGACCTATCTGACTTCAAAACCCATATTTTTCCCTTAACAGTTATTCTGTCAACTTAGTTGGACTCTGAAAAAACTGGGGTATTAACTCTCTCACATATATGTAGCACAATAACACCCCCTCGACTTATTCCTTAAGAACCGAAAGTTCTATTGTACAAAATGAGTAATTTTCTAAGCCTTTTACTCTAAAAGAAATCTGTATTCTTCATAAACACTTTATTGACAATGTCCTCAGAGGGTGATCCTTCCTAATGATCAATTAGAAATGGATTTTTAAACTTAAAAAAATTTGAGAATATGATAGCTAACAATTTTTCTCAAATGTGCAACTTATACTTCAGTACCTTTGAAAACCCCTCAAGTGTCAGTTGCTAGTATTCCACTGGGGAGTAAGCTGTAGCTATATATCAGACCTGTTGCAAAGTGGAGGGATTTTATTTTTAAAAGCCAAGGGTTCCTCTAACATCCAAGGTTTAGTGCCCTAAAACGTTGTCCCTAGTCCTTTTAATTTTATATCCATGCCTTCCAAGCTCTACCTAACATTTCCTGGTTTCCAGTTTTCCCTGTTGATTATTTTCTCCAGGCCTGACTCCTCATTTGTTTTCCCTAAAAGCTGTAATTCCTGCTGGCCCTGTTTTGTCAAAGTAGATTAGGAATACAAGTAACAAACCACAGAGGGAAGGCAGTAAGTTAGTAATTTGGAGATGTGTGTCTCCGTCTGCATCAACTAGTTGACCCAGACCCTAGCCAGGGTGGCCACTATTCTCTAAAAATTTGTACAACAGCAAAGCAATTTTTTGGCAAGATGGAGAACGGAAACCACAGCATGGAAACTCTGCACGGAGTCTTAAAGATAAAGAGTTAAGACTTTAATTTACCCTTGCAGAGAGAACGGGGAAGGCTTTCAGCATGGCAAGACGATACTTTCGAAACTGTCATTAGACTACTCAAACTGGAGTCTCCCGCCCAAAAGAGTGTGGCACATGGCAAGTCTAAAAGGGCCCCCCTCCAGAGCTCCCGTTCCCAGGAAAGACGCGTTGTGACTGTCTGATCCATTAGACTGGGGAAGAGGTGAAAATAGAGCAGGAAATCCTGTTTATTTCCAGCAGCCCTCAAGAGCGGGAAAGGTCGGTCTCTACCCGGAGACAAACCAGGCCTCAGTCCAGGACCTGGAAAGGGAAAACCCAGTCCTCCCGCCCAGACCCCCAACCCTACTCGGGTTTTCCTTCTCCCGGTCCCACTCAGATCCTCACCATCGCTTCCATTATCCCTCCTCCACCCCCACCCGCGCAGGCGCAGTGGGAACTGGGGCCTACCCGCGCCCCCAAGGCGCCGCTACTATGGCGGATCCAGACCAGGCCGGTAGCTGCTCCGCGCAGGGTAGGCGTCCCTCTCCCGTCCCCGCGGACTCCTCGCCACCACTGGGGCTCTGTCCCCACCCGGCCGGCCCCTTTTCCGCCCTCCTCACCCGTTCTTCAGATCCACTTCCAGGATCTTCCCATAGCCCTTAAAGAAGCGCTCCACATCGCGCTCCCGGGCCTGGTAGCTCAGGCGGCCGATGTACACCCGCGGCATCCCGGCAACGGCGGTGGCGGCTGGCCCCGGCCCCAGCCCCCCTTAGGCGGCGGCCGGCAAAGCGAGAGCGCGGCGGCGGCGGCGGCGGCGGCAACGGGCGGGCGGCGGGACCGACGCAGCCGAACCCGGGCGACGTACGCGAGCACGTAGCTCGCGAGCGCGCGCCTCCGCTTCCCCCGCCCTTCCCTTAGGCGGAGGGTAACGGGAGGGAGCGCGCGTTCGCTTCCCGCCTGGCCAGGACTGGGGGGCGGGGCGCGCCCGGGGGCGCGCCGGCGCGGGGCGGGGCCAGGTGATCGATAGGCGGTGCTGCGGCACGTCCTCTCGCGAGCTTGCCTTCCGCAGCGTGTTTCTCCCCTCCCGCCGGAAGTGTCCGCACCTTCCGGCGTAGAGCGAGCGTTCCCGCTTTTGTCCTTTGAACCGGGTGTGGTTTCTATTTTGCAGCAGGAGCTTTGGAATTAAACCTGGGTTCCAAACTTTTATGTACCCGTGACCTTGGGCGCGATGCCTTTGAGCCTCATCTTCTCTGTAAAAAGGGATAGTAATGCCTACCTTCCGGAGTTGTCTTGAGAATTATATGAGAGTAGGTATTTAAAGCACTTAGTACTGTTTCAGCACATCGTTAAGTGTTCAATAAATGATACCAATATTATTTTTAAGATAGGACACTATGCTTAAATAGAAGCCGTGAGAAGTGGAGAAGGCTGGAGCTCTGGAACTAGATTAGGCGTGAGTAAATTACTTGACGAATCTAACCTATTTTCTAATCTGTAAAATTAGAATAATTTATGCCCCTCTTAGTGGACTACCAGGGTAAACTAAATGGGCTAGTGGAAGTGGTTGGAAAAGTGTCTGGAACGGAGTAGGAGCTCAATAAATACTGAGGTTTAATGCAGTTTACCTTCAAATGCAGTTTACCTAGAACTGCAAAGGAATTTTGTTTCTTCGCTTGTTTTTATTGGAAAGGATAATTCAAGGTTCAAATGATACAAAGTGAAAGGTCTTCCCTTCTCTGTCCTACAGCCGCTTAGTTTCCCTCCCCGGAGGCAGTTTCTTAAATGTCCTTCCAGAGGTTTAATTTACCCATATGAAACAAATAGTAGGATACTATACATTCAGTTCTGTACTTAATATAGTTTCAAAATCATTCCATAAGAGCACAAAAGGAGCTTCCTCAGGACTATTTTTATGGCTCATAATATACCATTTTATACACAGTAATTTATTTAACCAAATTGATATTGGTTCCAACCTTTTGTTAGTGCAACAGCTGCAGTGAAGGAACTTGTATATACATATGTGTGACTCTATTCCTAGAAGCAGGCCATTTGGGTCAAAGGAGGTGGTGGGCATGTGTAGTTTTGATAGATATTGCTCAATTCTTCCTAAGTGTGTTTCCCCATATCCTTGTCAACACTATGTTATCAAACTTTTTGACCTTTGTCAACCTGATAGGTGAAAAATGGTATCTCCAGGTGGTTCAATTTGCAAATATCTTATTTTGAGTGGAGTGAGCCTTTCTTCATAAGTTTAAGCTATGTTTTCCTTCCTGTGTCTGTTAATTTCTTATTGATTCATAGGCGCTCACTATATCTTAGGAAAATCAGGTCTTTGTCAAGTAAGTTGCAAATATTTTTTCCCAGTTTGTTGTTTGACTTTGCCTAGGCCCTAGAGTGTTTTTTTTTTTTTGCCATGCAAAAACAATAGATATTTATGGAATTGAATTTATCCATCCTTTATTTTTGATTCTAGATTTTGTGTTGTAGTTTGAAAGGCTTTGCTCACTCAGCTTTGTCTGTTTGTTTTTGGGTTTTTTTTTTTTTTTTTTGAGACAGGGTCTTGCTCTGTTGCTGGAGCTAGAGTGCAATGGTGTCATCATAGTTCACTGCAGCCTCCAACTCCTGGGCTCAAGCAATCCTCCTGCCTCAGCCTCCTGAGTTGCTGGGACTACAGGTGTGCATCACCACACTTGGCTAAATTTTTTTATTTTTTGTAGAGCCAGGGTCTGGCTATTGCCCAGGGTCATCTTGAACTCCTAGCCTCAAGCAATCCTCCTGCTTTAGTCTCTCAAAGTGCTAGGATTACAGATGTGAGCCGGCACACCCAGCCCCTCACTCAGCTTTAAAGAAAAAAAAAAAAATCTCTCATAGTTTATTCTGTTGCTTTTAAGACTTATTTTTATATTGCAATCTTTTTTTTTTTAAGTGAATAAGTACAGAGTTTAGTGGAGCCCAAAGCTTGAGGATGGCCACCCAGGAGCATAGAATTAAGTTGCCCTGAATATACACTCCCTATTGCAATCTTTAATCCATTTGGAATTCAATAAGGTATGAGGAGGATAACATTCTTAAGAATTAGCACTAACCTTGGTTGTTATGGTCTGATCAACCTGTTGATTGTACAGATGGGAAGAGCCTTCCAGAAGGGAAATGCCTGTCTCCAAAATCTGCTGCTCCTCCTGAACTCTCTAACTCAGGGAGTGGCACTTCCATCCAGCAAGGTGCCAAGTTCAACCTTCAACCACCACATTGAGTCTGTCCTTTTTATTCTTTCTTCTAAATATTCACAAATTCAGCCACTTCTCTCCATTCCCATTTCTTGACCTAGTTGAGGCCTCATACTATCGACACATCAGGACTTTTGTGTGTGCTGCCCCCTCTGCTTGGAATATGGCTGGCTCCTTATTCAGGCCTCAGGCCTTTGCCCATCTTATCTCAAATACCCTCTGTCATATTTCACAGCACTCACTCTATCGTGTGTAATTACCTTATTTATTTACTGTCTTTCTCCTCCACTAGAATGTAATTGTGCTGGTATCAGGGGTCATGTTTTTTTGTCTCCTGCTATATCCCTAGTACCTACAACAGTGCCTTTCATATAATGAGTGTTTAAAATATTTATTGAATGAATAAATGAACAATCTCTTACCTGAATTACTTCAATGGCCTCTTGATTCTTTTTTTTTTTCATGAGACTCAGGGAAATATGAACTCTTGCCATTGACATGTCAATGACAGTTCACATGTCAAGAAGAGTATCAAGAAGTCCTGATAAAGGGAGCTCCAAGGCCAACGGTGGGGCCAAAAGAATTGGGACTGTCTGGTTTGGTGACCAGACAGGGTCAGGGGACCTGGCTTCTAAAGCCAACTCTGCCAACTATTGTGTGATCTGGAACAACTCATTTCATCTCTCTCAGTAGCTGCTGCTTCTGTAAAGTGGTAATATTAACATCTCAATGATATAGGAAAGTTGTGAAAATCAAATGAAGATGCATGTATGAAAGTGCTTGTATACTGCAAAGGGTTATGGGCATAAGGAAGGCTTCTTTCTTCTCTTTCAGAAGGTGCCAATGTCTCTTTCCTACTTACCTTTAGTCTAGCCCTGCTGTCTTACCAGGAATGTTCCTGCCTTCACATATAGGCAGATGCTTGCTGTGTCAGGACTGCGCCTCTCTTCTGTACCATTTTTAGCTGCTGTGGCTGGACCCAGTGTCCATGGCTCCTGCCAGGAAACATGGAGCTGGCAGGTGTTGCTTTGAGTTTCCATGCACAAGGACAGCAGTGCCTGGCACACACAGGTTAATGTAAGAATCTTTTTCTTCTGGGCCTCAGTCTTTCCCTGAGGAAATCGGGCTTAATTACCTCATCTCCCAAGACACAAGACATTCATCAATATTACGGCAGTGGCTGTAAGTAGTCACAGGGTGGGTGGTCCCAGAAGAGAGGCAGCAGAGTCATGAAGCCTCAGGACTTCAGGTGTGCTCAAGTTTTGATTTAGGAGGTAATGCCTCTTTGTCTTCTTTTAATTTCCTGGAGCCAAAGGTTCCTCTTTTAGCCATTTAAAAAAGATATTGTTTACTTAGTGGGCCAGAAGAGCTGTCCCAACTCCACAGAGACTACGGAGTCTGAAAATTAAAAACAATTTCCTGCACTTGTAAAGAATAGAAGAGATGATTTTAAGTCAGATTCTCTTTTGACATTATGCTTTGTCTTAGTTCCCTTTACCTCTGCTGGCCTCTTAAATGTTGGCAACCCCTAACTGGTCTTTGAAATTTAGAGGAAGGGAGTGGGTTTATTTATCTGAAGTTCAGAGGCTGGGAATCTGATTTCTTTTTTAGTTCCTCCCTCCTCCAAATTGTCCCCTAACCTGTTGCCAGAGGGATTTTTCCAAAGCACAGTTCTGATCTTCTGGCTCAGAATTGTTTTGTTCCCTGCTGTCAACAGGATAAAGTCCAGATTCCTTAGCTGGGAATCATAAACTGCCACAATCCACTTTCTCAGCTTCAGATTGATTGACTTGACTTCAACATAAGTTAATCAATGAATTTGTATCGCTTAGGATTAGGTTCAGTGAAACTCCAAATATTAGAGGCTTAAATAAGATAGAAGCTTATTTCTCATGTACAATAGTCCTGAGGTAGGCAGGTAGAGCTCTGGGTGTCAGGGAGCCAGGCTTTGATCTTGCTGCTGTCCTGTTTTTAACATGGTCAAAGATGGCTGTACAAACCCCAGGAATCATGTCTGTATCCCAGCCAGGTGGAAGGTGAAGAAAAAATACAGGATGCATGCCAGCTACATTTGAAAGAGGTTCCTAACAAACTGACACCACCTCTGCTTACATAATGTGGGGCAGACCTTGTTAGCTGCAAGGGATGCAGGGAAACATTGTGTTTATTCCAGCCTACCATGTGCCCACCTAAAAGTCATAGACTTTAATTTTAAGGAAGAGAATGGATATTTGGGGAAAACGAGAAGGTTCTGACATCAATGTCCTGTCTCTATAACTTTGCTTAATCTGGTCTCTTAGTCTGTAATGCTTGACTCCCTTCCCCGAGTAAATCATCCTTTAAAGACCAGCCAGATGTCACCTCCAGACCCCTAAAGGTGCAATGAATAATTCCCTTCACAGTTCTCAGGACATTTTGTATTTTATGCCATGAGATCTCTAAACATGGTGTTATGAACCTTCCTCTCTCCTGTCTGCCTCCTCGTGGAGTCAGTGCCAGGGGCCCTGCTCCTTCACTGTGGCCACAGGCTCATCGCTCCCTTTAACCTCCAACATGTGGATTCCCCTTGAAAAGCCTAATCTTAACTTCTACTCCTGTAGCCTCGGGGCAGCCTCCTCTCCCTCTCAGGCTGTTTTCACTGGCCCACGTTGACCATCTGTACAAATCACCTGTCCCACTAACCTAGAGGATAGAGGATAGGAGAACAGGAAGGAGTTGGGGCTGATCTGGAGCCCAGGTGGACAAAGTGGCAAATTTTACCCAGAGGGCACTGCCGATCCTTCTCAGCCCCAGGCTGAAGCTGCGTCCTTTTCTCCAGAGGACACACAAGATGCTCCTAAAGGCAAGATGATTATGCTGGGAGTCTGTGTACACACTTGCATGCAATTAAACCTTCCAGAGCCAGTTCTTCCACATCACTCCACTTCTTAAAATCTCTCAATGCCTCTGGAGGGCTTCAGGGTAAGTCAGACTTCCTTTGTAGCCCTTTGTGATCTGCCCGCCACCCACAGCTCACCTCAGTTCTCACATTCCTGCCATGTCTAAGGTAGCAGCTGCACTCAACCTCCAAACTCTCTCACTGTTGGCTTTGTTGGTATGCATTTTCCTGCTTGGTTTGCCCAACTTGCTGTGGACAATACTTCCTCTAGGAATCCTTCCTTGACACCCTCAGGCAGAGCTGGGGCCCGTGTCCTGCCACAGTCCTCTGAACACCTCGGTATCAGTGACCTCATCATTGCACTGTAATGGTCTGTCTCTTGCAGTAGGCTAAACAACTTGAGGGCAGCAGCATATCCTTCATTGGTAATCCCAGCTTTAAGCACATACTAGGCACTCAGTAAATACTCCCTGAATGAGGGCCAGGTAACAAGAGAGATATCCCAAAGTCTCTGTTCTTTGCTTTGGGCAGTGGATCATGAAGCAAACACCAAAAAGTCACATGTCAAACTCCTCTCTCTGCCTGAATAAAGCCCCCTCATTTGTCAGGGCCCACCTTCTCGCTTCACCTCAAGGAAGCTTTTCCCAACCCCAGGCCTAGACTGAGACCTTAGTTATGCTCTCACAGTACCTCCTGCATGTCTTCTTTACAGCACTAATCACCAGGTAATTGCTGTAGGACTGTTTCATGCAGAGTTCGTGGCAGTGGCACTGTGAGCATTTGGGCTGGATACTTCTTTGTTGTGGGAGGCTGCTCTGTGCACTGCAGGATGTTTCACAGCATCGCTGACTCCTGCCCACTACATGCCAGTAGCAACTCCCCCCTCCAAGTTGTGACATCCCCCCCAAAAAAAGTCCCCAGATGTTGTCAAATATCCCCCAGGGGGTAAAACTGCCTGATTGAGAACTGCTGGTCCAGTTAGAATGGAAGTTCCATGAAGCTGGTCCCGCTACCTGAGATCCCACGTCCTTAGTTCCTCAGGGCTTTGATGACCTTGCCCCGCAGTCACTCTTCAGTGCAGCTGATTTCCCCATCCCCTGGACCGAGCCGCACACTACCTGAGAAGTGAGTCAAACCTTCCTTTCTACGAGAGTCTCCTCTCTGGGCTTGTACCGCTTGCGTGCAGGGATTGCCACTTACTGGCTTTTGCGCCTGCCAGTGCCCAGCCAGGCTTTGCTTTCAGGGTGGTCAGGAAATGACTGCTGGGGGGACAAAACAAGGAAAAGCAGGGCAGGAACTTCTTAGTGCTGTGAGATGGCCGGTGCACAGTGACAGTCCTCCTTGACAGGGATGACTTCTATTTTAATTTTATTTTTTTACTTCATTAGGTACCCTAAGGCTGGCCCTGGGGAAAGCCTTGGCTGCCTGCACATCTTCCTAAGAGGAAGAGGCGGTGAGGGAGGAGCAGTCTGGGGAGGCCTGGGCCCTGACTGAGGGACCTGCAACCCGTCCTGCTGACCAGCCTCCCCTCCTACTTGGCTCTGGCTCCTCTGGGGTGATCACATGGTGAGAATCTGCTTTGAAGACACAAAGGGCTTCATGGAGGCTTCCAAGGCATGCTGGTAGTCCTGCAGTGGGACCTCGGTGCAGGCGGGGCCTGTGAGCTGCCCTCGGCGGATGAGATCGCAAAGTGTGAGGATCAGCGCCTTGAACTGGTCTGTGGGAGGTTGGAGGAAGTCAGACAGGGGACTAGCCACTGGGGCTTGGTGAGATGGCACATGGCTGCCCTGTGGGCAGGAATGGGCACTGAGCTCCTGTAAAGCCTTAAGAGCCTGGCTTTGCCAAGGACAGGGTGGCTGTGGAGGCAGCCTGGTCCCTGTGTTCAGGACAGTGAAGGCCAGGGTGGGGACAGAGGAACATGGGGAGTGGCCCTAGGAGCTGATGGGTGGGCAGGCAGAGACGGCTCAGGCCCACAGAGCCTGACTGGGTGCAGCCAGGGTGCTGAATGGTGGGAGAGGCAGGGAAGCCGGAAGAGGTACAGGGAGGGAGGTGGGTGTGCCTGGCAGGCCGACTGATATGGAACAGAACGTGCTTTGCTCAGGGAAAGGAGCTCTCCCTGAGAGCCCAGGACTCCCAGAACCCCACGTGAGGCCAACAAAATCCTCTCCCTAGTCCTGCCTCCTGCTAAGGACCCAAAATGGTACAGGAACATGAGAAGTGAAGGCCTTGGCTGAGATGTGTTTCTTCATAGATATAAATTCATTCAGCCTTCAAATCTAATCACATTCCCTGCTTAAAACACTTCAGTGGCCCCTCAATTGCCCTGAAGATAGAGTTTGAATGCTTTCAGTGTGTAATCTGGTCCCAACCCACCTGTCCAGCTTCCCAGGCCCAGCTCAGACCTAATGTTCCAGTTTGCTCAGAACCACCTGGGTGCCTGGAGAGTTGCACTCTCTGTCTGTGATGGGCTTTTGCAGGGGCTAGGTTTTCCACAGCTCACACCAGCACTTTCTTCCCCTTCACTTGATAGCCCCGTGTGGTTCTTCATTCACAGCTTGGGGTCACGCTCTGGGGAGCCAGTCCTCCAGGAGAGGAGCACAGTGTCCTGACTTGGGATCTGGAGTCAGAGAGACTGTTCACATCCTGGCTGCACCACTCCCTAGGTGGGGTGACCTTGGGCAAGCTACTTAACCACTCTGAACCTCAATTTCCTCCTGTCAAACGGGGCTAACAAGAGTTTAAACTTATGTTTAAACTGAGGCAGAGATTAAGCAACTTGCCCAAGGGCCCACCACTAAGGCCGGGTAGAACCTCTACCCAGTAATGGTGGAGGCAGGATTTGAGCCCAGGCAGGCTGGCTCCAGAGTCTGTCCTCTTCACCTGGCTGTCTTCCCCACGGTCAGCTCCTCAGGACAGGGGCAGTGTTTGTCTTGTTCGATATTGTGCCCCCAAGGACTAACCCAGTTTAGTCCAGTAACTATTTGCTGACTGCAGCAGGGGCCAGAGGCTATTTGCCTGGATCTTGTGGTGGGGCTGGGGACCCAGTCACCTCTCTAGGGCTCAGAGTGGCTAGTCACTTCTGCAGCCATTCTTAGGCACTGCTCTCTCCTGTGACCCTTAGCACTGGGGCCACCACTCACCTGGACTGTGGTTCTTCTTCCACTGGGACAACCAAAAGCCCCGAAGTTTGACATCTTTAAAAATGAGCAGGCTCTGTGGACACAGGAAGGACATACTGGGCTCTGAGGGCAAGAAGGTCAGGCACACTTAAGGACACATTCCCCCAAAGGGACAGGGGCATCGCCTGAGTTTACACAGCTGAGGTGTCCGGCCCCTGTCTCCAGGCATGCCTCCCCCACCAGCTTACCACAGAGGCTATGACGGGCTGCTTGGCCATCCCCCCATAGGTCACCATGGTTCCTCCAGGCCTGAGGAGTCCGAAGAGAACAAAGAGTGGGCACAGAGACAGAGCCCTTCTTGAACCTATCATGGCGCTTCTATTCCAATCCTGAGTCCTAAACCTTGCTCTCAGGATGGCTGGGAAGGGTTCAAAAATACAGATTCCTAGGCCTCACCCCAGACCTAATGAATTAGGAAGCAAGAATGTACATTAAAAACAACACGCACACCCCACACACCCTCCAGATGACTTGCATGTTCAGCCAGGGTTGGGAACGCACTGATCTAACCCACCCAGCCAGGCTTTAAGTGTTCCAAAGAAACACACACTACAGAGAAGTGCTCAAGAGCTGAGTTCAGCCCTGGCTCTACTCCCACTTACAGGAGCGTGGACCTTGGACAATGCACTGAAAACAGACCAGACCTCGTCTGCTCATTCTGAGGATCAACTCAATGAAACAGTTCTACAGACAGGCATGATGTGGACAGTGTAGGGGACAATGACGAGTGTCCTCTCACCACAGGAGGTGCCTTGTTATACCTACTCTCTGATGTTTCCCCCCCACGCTGCCGCACACCCAGCAGCAGTCAACAGGAGTGAGGCTCATAGAATTTTTAGAAGCTAATAAGCTAGACTACTCCCTGGCTCTTTGAAGAGTCTATTGATCAAGGATGACCTTAGGCACATTTTGAGACAACACAAGGAAGACTTTGGAAACTACCAAGTGGAAGAAGCTGCTATGTGGGGCATGTTACTATCCCTGAGGTTGCTGGGTAGTTTGGTTTTAAGTACCCTTCAAGTGCCACCTGCTCTAGAAAGTAGCTGCTGGGAATTAGGCCCTCTCTCCTCAGTGTCCCCACTGCACTTGGTCTAATCAGACTCGCTAACATGAATTGAATGTCTACTATGTGCCAGGCACAGTACTGAGCATTTTGCATGTGTTGTCTCTGAATCCTCACAGCAACCCCAAGGGAGCACTTTTAATGTCCTCATCTTGCAGAGGAGAAAGCTGAAGCTGAAGCCCACCCCCTGTTTGTACAGTGATTTTGTACATCATCTTAGTGTTCCTCAGATTAACCTTCAGAGGCAGAAGGGATTTATCTCACCCCCATTTTACAGATGAAGAGACTGAGGCCTGGATCATTTTTCATGCATTACCTAACTTTTCAGCTAGTAAGTAGCAGAGCTGGGGCTTGAACCCAGGCATTCTGACTCTAATACCTATACACGTCACCACCGCACAATGCTTCATCCACAGTGACAGTCTCCAGAGGCTGCCTGATGTAGGGCAGAAGTGTGCTCTGGAATCAGGCAAGCTTGGGTCAAGCCTGGCTCTCCTGCTGACTAGACCTTAGGCCAAATACCCTCTCTGGGCCTCATTTTCTTTAAGTATAAAATGGAGACCAGACTAGAACCCCATATCTAGAGGTTGTGGGAGGGGTAGGTCAAGCACTGCCCATGGTCTGGCACATGGTAAATGCTCAGTGATTCTCATGACAGCTCTTTGGCCACAAGACTCATCTGCCTGTCCAGCCTGTGCATTCTCACAGATTACCTTAGTGTCCCAGCCATCGCTGCACTTGGTAGCTAGTGAGTGCTCGCATATATGTGTTAACTGAATCAATGTTGTTGAGGGGATTGCTGCTTTAGTTGTGTCCTTTCAGGCCACCCTCCAGCTCCAGAAGTTTATATTAAAGGAAAGAAGAACGGAAGGATGTGTATCGTTAACACTGTCAACGGTGCTTATCTCCCTTAGTGGTGGGATGATAGGTAACTTTTAGGCTTAAGTTTTCCTTTGTATTTTTACATGCTTTCAAAATGTTTTGTAATAAGCATGATGTTACCTCTAAAATTAGAATCTATTTTTAAAAGCTAACACAAATTTTAAAAGCTCATAAGCTAGGATTAAGTGACTTTTTAAGACGCCCTAGGTTATGAATCCTTGGCCATCTCCCTATTGCAGACAGCTTTAGCAATCTACTTCTGGGGTCCCTTGGAAAAATAAAGCTGGGCAGACCTCTCAGTCATCTACAAAGGAGGAGGCTGAGAAATAAGTGCCCAGGTAGCTAGATGACTTGTTCCTATTCATTGTTGTGCTGACCTGGCCTTGGCTGCCAGTGGCCACTGGGACTTGGTCACCTGATGGTCCTCCCAGCTAAAGATCTGGAGAACTCTAGCGAGCTGGACCTGCAGGGCTGAGGGACTTACGCCAACTGCCGCAGCAGCTCTGTGGAGCTTTTCCCGCCGACACAGTTGAGAGCAAGCCGCGGCTGGGGCACGTCCTGGAAAATAAGGAACCTGCAGTGAGGGAGGCACCACTCTACACGCAGGGTCTGAAGCTTGCCTCAAACAGTACTTCCCTGGCCCAGGGGCTGTGTTAGGTGGAGGCAGTGAAGAAAGTGGGATGTTTATGCCTTTAAACTCGCTTTTTTCTCTCCCCAGGAAGGGCCTTTCCCATTGTCCATTCCAGAACTTGGTTCAAAACTCAGCTCCTCTGGGAAAGAATAGGCAAAGAGCATTCATGTTCAGTTTCAGTGGATTTCAGCTCCGAGTGTGCCTCTTGTCAGTACTTAGGACGTAGTTTAATAATAATAGCAGTGTTGATCTACTGCTTCAGAGTTTGTAAGCGGCATATGTTCTTGAGTGAGTATATGTCTTTGGCTCTTCCAGATAGTTCAGTGCAAACAGGCTAAGACAGGATTTGGTCACTTCCTAGTCATGTTGAGGGTGAGTGTTTTGGAAGGTTAAGAGGCTTTGAGTTCAGAGAAACCTGAGGCCAGCCCTGACTCTACCACGTATAACTATGTGGTCTTGGTCAAGACTTTTATCTTTTTTTTTTTTTTTGAGACAGAGTCTCACTCTGTTGCCCGGGTTAGAGTGCCGTGGCGTCAGCCTAGCTCACAGCAACCTCAAACTCCTGGGCTCAAGCGATCCTACTGCCTCAGCCTCCCGAGTAGCTGGGACTACAGGCATGCGCCACCATGCCCGGCTAATTTATATATATATATATATATATATATATATATATATATTTAGCTGTCCATATAATTTCTTTCTATTTTTAGTAGAGATGGGGTCTCGCTCTTGCTCAGGCTGGTCTCGAACTCCTGACCTCGAGCGATCCACCCGCCTCGGCCTCCCAGAGTGCTAAGATTATAGGCGTGCGCCTGGCCCCTTTATCTTTTTTGAGTCTTGGTTTCCTCATCTATAAAACAGATAATAACTCCTTTGTAGAGCTTTTGTGGGGATTATCAGATACAAAGTAAGGCAGGTGCATAGGAAACATTACTTGTTTTCTTTCTCTTCCCTCTCTGTGCCTGTTTCCCCAGGTCCTTTCCTAGGTCTGAGAATCACACCCATTGTGACACTACAGATGTTTAAAACTACAAATCATACAGTGTTTCTAAACTCTGTTTCTTCTGCCTCCTTCACAGCATCTGGGCACTTGATGCTGCTCCCAGCTAAGGGGAATGGGCTTTGCTTGTCCCAGAATAGGAGAGGGAGGTTTACAGAGAGGAATGATGGGGCCAGGCCCCAGCTTTCTTTTTCTTTTTTTTTTTTTTCAGACAGAGTCTCACTCTGTCACCTGGGCTAGAGCACAATGGCATCATCATGGCTTTACTGCAACCTCAGACTCCTAGGCTCAAGTGATCCTCCTGCCCTCAGCCTCCTGAGTAGCTGGGACTACAGGCATGCACTATCATGCCTGGCTAATTTTTTTCTATTTTTAGTAGAGATGGGGTCTTGCTCTTGCTCAGGCTGGTCTTGAACTCCTGATCTCAAGCAATCCTCCTGCCTTGGCCTCCCAGAGTGCTGGGATTACAGGTGTGAGCCATTGTGCCTGGCCCCCAGCTTTTTAAATTAAAGTCTACTTTCTTGAGGGACATGGGCACAGACTGGAGAGGAAATGTCTCTCTTCCTAGGTACTTTACTTTTTAAAAATTTTAATTACATAAAATTAAATATTAATATGTTAATTATATATAATTAAATATATTATATACATAGAGAGAGAGAGAGATGGAGGTCTGTCTCTTGCTCAGGCTGGTCTCGAACTCCTGACCTCAAGCAATCCTCACACCTTGGCCTCCCAAAGTGCTAGATTACAGGTGTGAGCCGCTGCACCTGGCCTCCTAGGTACCTTAAAGATGTTTTTCATTTCAGGCCTTCTTAGCTCCTCCTCTGTGATGACGTGCTCAGCCCCCAGACTCTTCAGTCTGTTGGTCAGTTTCTGGATGTCAGGTCTGGAAACCAAACACAGTCCAAGGTCCCTGGTCACACCTGCTGGCTTTCTCTACCAAAGGCTCCCTGGACCCCTCCCTATAGCTGTGAAAACCCACATTTCTTTTTGCATGAACCTGGGATTGGGTTTAAGCCAGGTCTTGAACAGGGATCAGCCACCTAATTTTATCAGGCTCCAATAGTTTCCTCACAGGCATGAGAGCTAGACTGGGTGGTTTCTACAGCCCCTGCCAGCTCAAGGATGCAAGAAACCATCTGTGCCATTTGAGAAGTCATTTCACTTCCTGATTTCCTCTACTGAAACGACAAACTCCACTTCCTTTGCCCCCTCTTTTCAAGAGGCTCTTCCGAGTGTTGTGCAAACACTCTAGCCCGGGAGTGGCTAAGGCAAGCAGAATAATTTTTGTTAGCACAACTGAGGGGATGAGGAACTGAAGTGACTATTAAATCTCCTACTAAAACTGGAAATCTAAGACAGACACAGCCACATTCGTGGACAATGAGGCTTAAAGGAACTGGATGATATGATGGAAACAGAATAAGTGAGGAAACAAAATCTGCCTCTGACATGCTGTGTCTTCAGGAGCAAGTTGCTGCTTCTCTCTGAAACTTGACAAACCTGCCCACATCCTTCACATCTACATTTAGTGCACTTCAAAGTGCCACCCAAATGCAAGGGGAGCGAAAGGGCACAGTTCACAGAAAGAATAATATAGTTCCAAACATTCCCAAATATGAACTATGGTTTTGAAAACGGGGTTGTCTCAAGTCAAGAGTCTCAAAAACTCTTAGCTGTTCAGTAAGGGCAGTTTCCACCTCCTTCCCGCCCTCTCTTTACATTTCAGATTCACTCATCCTATAGCCAAAAGCCACCTGGACTTCATTCCTCGGGGCTGACTCATCTGTCTCAGCTGCCAACGGTGAGTGAACCGTAAAGGCGCCAGTCTACGGCTGTGCAAGGGCGCCATCTGGTGGCCACACGGGCAGGTGTGAGGTGGAAAGCTGGGATTAGGCTCCCCCACACACCTTTCTCGGACCACGTTGATGGTTCTCAGGCCCAAGGCTGCAGCGATCTGGATGACTGCTTGTCCCACTCCACTGTTGGATGCATTCTGGATGACAGAATCCCCTGTGGAGCCAGGAAGACACCCAAGTCAAGCCCTGTGGCTCTGTAATGCGTCAAAGGTTCCCAGCCTGGGATCCTATTGTAGGGCAAGAGACGGAGTCCTCAGGCTCAAAAGGGCCCGAGACCCCAGCTGCTGAGCCGTCTCAGACCTTGCACTGTTGCTCACGGCTCCCCTGGTGCCTCCCAAACTTCCACAACACTCACGATGCCTCCCAGGACTTGGCGACTCAGCAACTACAGTGCACATAATTTAGACCCTGCTGTGTAAAAGGTTTTATATCCATCATCCTCCCAACTTTTATGTCCTCAAGGCTGCTTAGGTTATTTCCTTGGTTTCTAATGTCTTCTTCCTTCCTTTTGAAATCCCATATATCTTTTGAAGCACAGCTCAAGTGTGCCTTCCTTTATGAAGCTTCCTGAATTCTTCCCTCTACATGTGCCCACAGTGCCCTTGGGCCTTTCTATTAATGCCATGGCCTGCCTTGTCTTACACTTGCTCGTATACAGGTCCATTTCCACCAATAGCTTGCAGCTTCTTGAGGGAAGGGCCATGCCTTATTCCCCTCTGTACTGTTTAATAAAGGGGCACTGCCTATTAAAGCCATACTGGACAAATTGGCAGCCCCTGGAACAGGGTCCTATTAATAGTTTTATGGTCAAAGCCCAGGTTTAGCTTTGGAATCAGCCAGTGGGGAAGGCAGTGTGGCATGTTGGGAAAAATGTGGGCTCTGGAACGAGATGGACTTGGGTGTGAGTCCCAGCTTCACCAATGACTTGAACTAAATGAGACAGGGAAAATCATGACCTTTTTGAACTTCAGTTTCCTCCCTATAAAACAGGAGTCCTAGGTGCATGGACCAGGGAGCCCCTCATGAGGGTGAAAGGCATCGCGCCCAGGAAAGTGCTCTGTTAACTTTGAAATGCTATCTGGTTTTTCAGAGGCAGCACAGTGGGCCAGAACTAGAGGCAGAGGACTTCCTGGAAGAAGAATGCCCGTTTTCCTTAGCCAGGGGTCAGCATACAGGGTGTCACCCCTTAGTGGATTATGACTCAATCTAGTAGGTTGCAAGCAGCCTTTTTTTAAAGTTAAAATTGAGGAGAATATAATAAAAAATAATGGTACATCATTGTATATAGTAAGGGTAAATACTGTTCCAAGAAACTTTGGTTTCCATTATATTAATATATATCTTCATATATGTATATACTGGATTATAATGTAAAATGTAACTCTTACTATGAGTCAAGATCCTACGTTTGTTTAACACTGATCTAGCTCATGCCACATCAGCGCTGAGGCAGAAAAGTAGAGAGATGCACAGTGGGCACTTATGTTGGGCAGTGTCAGAACACGCAGATCTTTTCACCACAGCTGCAGCCCAAATCAGAGGTGGCTTAAGGGGAAGAGACGCAGGCGACCAAAGTGTCTGCTGTACCAGGACTCCAGCAAAGGTCCTTGGTCGTACCCACTGGCTTTCTCCACTGAAGGCTCCCAGGACCCCTCTGCCACAGTGGGGAGAACCTGTGTTTCCCTTGGTGGAAAGCTGGGATAGGCTTTTAGCCAGGACTTGGGCAATGGCTGGTCACCCAACTTCATCATATTCCAACAGCTCTTGGCCTCAGTTTCCTCACTGGCATGAGAGAGGTAGCTTGGGTGATTTCTACAGCCCCTGCCAGCTCACAGATATGCAAAGTGTATAGGGGAAGCCCAGGAGGTCAATGCTCCTTGGGGCAACCCTCAAGCAATGGGGGAATGACAGTCAGTGGAAAACTGGCCCAGCTTCCTGTCATTTAAAGGTTAATTCTGCAGTGGGTGCAATGAGGACCTCCAGAGGGCCCCCAGCAGGACTGAGCAATAGTTGCCCAGTGCAGTACCCAAGCCTTCATGGGCTCTGCCTCCATCCGTCTTGCTCTCCCTACTCGGCTCATTCCTGCTTCCTGGGGTCACTGCCCAAACGCTGCCCCTAGTGCTGCTCTCAGGCTCTGCTTTCAGGGGAGCCCCAACAAAACACTTGGTTTTACCATTTACTCGCTGAGTGAGCTCATGCAAATAGTTTACCTCTCTGGACCTCAGGTTCCCCGTTTATAAAAAGGAAGAAGAATAAAAGCAGCTGCACTGTATGCCAGGCACTGTGCTACGTGCTACATTGCACTGTTCCATGAACCTCGGAGCTCTTGATTCTCCACTTTACAGAAGAAAAAATCCGATGATGTGACAGGTGAATTCACAGTTAGGGAAAGGTGAAGCTTGAGGTCAGACCTGGGTTGTCTGCCTAGGGCTTCAACTCTTAACCAGTGGTGATGGCGACCTCACTGCACAGCTTTGAAGATTTAATGCACCCAGTGGGGATAATGCCTGTGAAGGCGCTTATGTGAACTGGAAAGTGCTATGTAAATGCTGAGTGGGATTATTAACACTAAGTTCAGCGCTTTACTGGAAACACAGAGGCTGTGCCTGTCTTGTCTGGCTTTGTGTCCCTAGAGCTTAGCATAGCTCAACACATTTTTGCTGAGTGACAGAATTCCATCCCAAGCTCTAGGGAATGTGACCCCTTAGCAGTTTTCAAGAGCGTACTTCTCATGAGGTTTCAGCATGTTTTCTAGGAACCACGCTAACATCTTTCTAAGTGAAAGCTACAGCAAAACACTCACCCAGGTTAGGGGCCCGTTACCCCCGAGGACCCCTCACCGGCAAGTTCCCATGGCCTCAGGGTCAGGATTTGAGCCGCACGCCAGTTGGGAGACCCGGGCCTGCTCTCCCACCTGCAGGTCCCTACCTGGCTGCAGCTGCTCGAAGTCCACCAACATCCTGTAGGCCGTGCAGGGATTGACACTCAGGGTGGCAGCACTCTGAAGAGGGATGTCACTTGGAACTCCGATCAGTGCTTCCTCGCTGAACACAGCCTCCGTCCGCCAGGTTCCTGAGTCAGGGGATGAGCCCAGGATCACAAGGAGGGACCCTTCTGCACACCCAACCCCAGCTCACCCTCCTCAGTGGATGGGCATCTAGGACGGCAGACTCTGAGTAATGCTTAGATGAAAAAAAAAACAAACTGGAAGTTCCTTTTCGTGTCTTTGAGTTCTCATGATAATTACATAAGGTAGACTGTTGCTCCCATCTAAAAAGTGTGGTAAGGGCAGTTCAGAAGAGATTGCCTCTCTGAGTAACCATTAGATTTAGCTAAGTTCACAGTGCAGGTGGCTAATGACCTCATACTACTGTACTCTGGAGGCAAACTACTGCAGCAGCATCACCACCAGGGCAAGAGAAGCTGAGAAAGCCGCTTTCTCCTGCACAGCCCTCATTCTGCTCATCTAGGGCAGGCTGACTTGGGTGGTATTATGGAAGAACGCATGAAAGTAGAGGTTACTCTAATATGTAAATCATACTGGCAGGAACTGCCTGACTCGCCTCCTTCAAGAGCTGTTGTACAAATCAAATGAGACACGGGAAATGGAAGAACTCTGTAAGCTGAAAAGAAATGACCACAAAGCTCCATCCAACATTCTAGTTCCAGACAAAAGAATCACAGAATGTTAATACTGAGAAGGTCCCTATCAAGTATCGAGTTTGAACTCCTCATATAACAGGGGAGGAAACTGAGGCAGTGACTTGCCCAAAGCCACCTGGCTGATCTAGCCAGAGTTGGAGCTAGAACCTGAGTATCGGGGCTGCCCCCTTATATCCTGTGCCTACTCTGGCCAGGCACTTGAACCACACAGACGTGTTCCTTACTTTCATTCTAGTGGAGTAGAACAGGTGAAAACAAACAAGCAGATACAGTAATTATAAGTTATAAAGAGACAGTAACAGTGAATTACCTTATTTTTTTAAATTTTTATTTTTTAGAGATAGGGTCTCATTCTGTTGTCCATGCTGGAGTGCAGTGGCATGATCATAGCTCACTGCAGCTTCTAACTCCTGGGCTGAAGTAATCTTCCTACCTCAACTTCCCAAGTAGCTAGAGCTACTGGCGTGCACTACCACACCCTGCTAATCTGTAATTTTTTTTTTTTTGCAGAGATGGGGGTCTCACTATGTTGCCCAGGCTGGTCTTGAACTCCTGGCCTCAAGCAATCCTCCTGCCTCAGCTTCCCAAAGCACTGGGATTACAGGCATGAACCACCATGTCCAGCCAAGAATTACTTTCTCTTTCTTTC
This sequence comes from Varecia variegata, assembly GCA_028533085.1. Taxonomy (NCBI): domain Eukaryota; kingdom Metazoa; phylum Chordata; class Mammalia; order Primates; family Lemuridae; genus Varecia; species Varecia variegata. The sequence continues at coordinate 89,636,523 of CM052444.1, read as the reverse complement.
TTTCTTTTTTTTAGATTCTCACCTATTTTGTGTGGGACAACTAGCTGACAATTACTTTAGATAGATGTCAAGAGTGGCTCTTCTGAGGGGTGACAGGCTAAGAGTGAAAGGATAGAGATGCTAACCACTCGGAGAGCACACAAAGAACGTCCATGCCGAGGAAAAAGCATATGCAAAGACTAGGAGGCAGGACAGATAGAAGAGTGGGACTGGAAGAATCCACATGGGAGGGACAGGAAGAGAGAGTGACGGGAAGAGTGGCTTGAGATGTGGCTGATGTGGCAGGGCCAGATGAATGTCAGACTTTCATGATCGTGCCCCACAGTAACCATGAGTTCCACGTCGATTGTTAACATAAACATATATGAATATAGATGTAACAGAAGCCTACGTTTTATAGAAAAATATTTACTCTTACCATGTGTGATATACTATATTTTTTATTGTACTCTGCTCAATTTTAGTAAAAAAAAATGCTGTTTGCAACCCACTAGATTTGTTTAACTAATGGGCTACAACTCACGGTCTGGAAACACAAGGCTCAGGGTCATGGTATGGAGGAGAGTCGATCTTATTTTAGTGAACGGGAAGCCTCTAACGATCTTTAAGAGGATCCTGGGGTGATCTGACGTAAACTTTAAGATCACTCAGCCAGACGCAGTGGCTCATATCGGTACTCAAGAGCCTAGCACTTTGGGAGGCCAAGGCAGGAGGATTGCTTGAGGCCAGGAGTTTGAGACCAGCCTGGGCAATAGCGAGACTCTGTCTCTACAAGAAATAAAAAAATTAGCTGGGCATGGTGGTGCATGCCTGTAGTCCCAGCTACTTGGGAGGCTGAGGTGGGAGGATCGCCTGAGTCCAGGAGTTTGAAGTTGCAGTGAGCTACGATGATGCCACTGCACTCTAGCCCAGCAAGAGTGAGATGCTGTCTCAAAAAAATAAATGAATAAATAAATAAATAATCACTTTGTTGCTGGGTAGAAAAGACTGTGGGGTGGAGCGGGCCAGGTGGTAGTGGGAGGCCAATCAGGAGGCGTTCGCAAGGGTCCAGGTATAAGAGGATGGCTGCCTCAACCAGGACTTTGGCAGGGGCGTTGAGGAAAATGGATTTGAGTTTTGTTTTGAAGACAGAAGCAACAGGATTTGGTGAGGGGTCAGGTCCACACTCATGCAGGCAGGATCCTGTATGACGAAGGGGTGAAGATGATGGGCCTCGGAGTCAGACAGGATCCAGCCTTGGCTTTGCTGTGCACTCACTATATCACCTTAGGGAAATTACCTGGAGTCTTCTTGGCTAAGAGTCTGGAGGCTGTAGTGTCTGAGGGGCTCTTGGCCTACACACTTCCAAAGCTCTTGGGTATGTCCACTCACTAGCTGGTTGCTGGGATTCTAAGAGTATCCTGTCACCATGTGGTCCAGCTATGGGAGGTAGGGGGCAACCTAGGCAATTACTAATTGTGCTGCAGGAGGCCAGAAACAATGTGGGCTTTAGGGACTAGGAACTGGGGAGGGAGGAACACTCTTTATTAAGGGCTGTGTCAATCCCACAGTAGGTCTGTGGCTGAGAAAATGAGAGACTGAGAAGTTGAAGGATTCCTCTAGAATTCAGGAGGTGCCTTGGCATTCTCTGGGCTTCACCCAGCTTGGTCTCGAAATCTTCACAATCATCTCTCCCATTCATCTTAGCTAACATTTACTGTACTTTACTCTGCACTACACGCTTGGTGCAGGGCTTTCTATGCATGAAATCAAGGATGTTTTCTAGTTCCCTTTATGGCATGACAATAGAAATCTGGCCCTTGACGTGGATTTCTGGGGCTTAGCAGTCCTAATCCTCTTCTCAAGAGAGTCTGGGTGGGCGGGGGCAGTGCCCATGCTCATGGACAAGGGCTTTCATGGTTTCAAGTAGAAACCCCTAGGCTTTGGAGTTGGAGAGACTGGCTCTACCACTCACCAGAGTGGGACTTTGAATTATCACCTCACTGTTTTTGAGTTTCAGTTTTCTTGATCTATGAAATGCAGAGAGTAACACTTATGTCGTGGTGTGAAGATTAAACTAAATGACATTTGTACAGAGACTATCACTGTGTCTAAGACATAGTAGGTGTGTAACACATGTTGTTTTCCTTTATTAGTCCTGATTCTCAGGCCCTAGCTCTGAGGATAGTGACTCCTTCCTCACTCGTGTGCAACTGACCTTAACCACCTCCAGCATCTAATGTGGGCATCAGCAAACTATGGCCCATGGGCCAAAGCTGGTTCACCACCTGTTTTTATAAATAAAGTTTTATCGGAACACAGCCATGCTCACTTGTTTATGTATTGTCTGTGGCTATTTACAACAGCAGAGTTGGGTAGTCACAACAAAGCTGGTACGGCCTGCATAGCCAAAAATACTTACTACTTGGCCCTTTAAGAAAAAAGTTTTCAACTGATCTAATGCATAGAGAAGTTGAGCATTTGCAAAGATCACTGCATATATTCCCTCAGTTGCACTGCATAAGAGTCTGTTGAGAATTGCAAGGCAGTGACTATTCGCTCCATTTCACAGATGAAAAAACTGAGGCTCAAAATAGTTGTGACTTAAACAAGGTTATACAGAGGAGCTCGAAGGAGAACCTGCATCGGATTCCCAGGCCAGTGCTCCTTCTACTGCCCTGTGCTGCCTCAGGAAGGTTTGGAGTGTTTTCCAATGAGAAAGTCAGTTGGCAAAGATCTGTCCACACTCTCTGGCCCAGTCTCCCCTGGGACTGGCTGCAAGTGGGAAAAAGCTGGCTATGGGCACAGCAACAGCTGGGCAGCTCAGTACCATGAAAAATAACCAACATCTGCCAGTTGAGGACTTACGTGTTTAATGACTTACAAAACTGCAGTCTCCATGAGAAGACCATGTCTGTTCACTGCTGTACCCTAGATCCCAGCATGCTGCACATGCTTACAAAATGTTTACTGAATAAACTGGGTTAATTATAGTCCTCACAATTATAAAATCCTCATCCTATCCAGCTGGCACACTGCTTAAAAGACCCACCTTTTCTCCACATATACAATGACCTGCAAACGTCCTTTATTCTTCTCCTCTCCAAACTGAAAGTATTACCAAGTCGTCTTACTTTAGTAGCTCTTGAATCCACTCCCTTTTCTCCAGGTCTAGGGCACTGTCTTGTTCAGACCTTTGTCATGTGAAGCCTGAACTGTTTGCCTCCCTTCTCATTGGCTTCCTGCCTCCACATGCTGCCTTTCCAGACCATTCTCTGCATTGCTTAAATCTGATCAAATCATTCCTCTCCTTAACTCTCTATCGGGACCCCTCTGCTTGTGGATGCAGGCCCTCCATGTCCCAGCCTCCGCCGACCCCTCCAGCTCCATCTTGCCTCTCCCACTCCCACCCATGGCCCAGCTGCACTGAGCTACCTGTTCTTTGACGGTGCTGTGCCTTCTCTTGTCACCTTACCTTTGCATATGCTGTGCTCCCTGCCTGGGAAGCCCCTCCTCACCTAGCCCATTGGCTGCACTTTTAGTAGGTTTGCTAGACTGAGTTCAAGCATCACTTCTAATGCTTCTCAACTTTGTGTGTCCATCCTGTGATTACAGAACTTGTAATACTGTATTGTATTAAGTGTTTTCTATTCTTGGCCTCCCATCCCAGCCAAGAGCACTCTGAGGGCAGGAACTGTGTCTGCTCCATCTTGATGTGACCTTCACTCAGCACAGGGGCTGGCCCAAAGCACTGGCATCAGTACCTAGTAAGTTCTTGCAGCCCTCAATTTGCTCAGATGGCTGGGCTCTGTCACTGCCAGGTGGGTGTAGGAGAGGATAGAGCCATTCTTGACAGCTTCCCTGTTCTCAGAGAAGCAAAAGAGCTTGAAGGAGACCCTAGTTATTGTTCTGTTCTGCCTGTATCTTTTCTTCCTACAAGTGCCCCTGCCTAGCCTCTGGGGCTGTCAACCACAAGGCCCCACCCTCTATATCACAGAGGTGGGCAAGACAATCAGAGCAACCCCATCTGCCAGGTGATTGGTTCAAGGCCCACTCAGGGCCATTCTGGTGGATGGATATGGTTGTGCTGGACATGATTGTGGAGGATGTACTCATTTGTACTCATCTGAGAACATCTCAGGATGATATAAACCTCAGGCTGCTGGTGCCATCTATGAGAGGTATGTCTCAGAGTGGATTTGAATCTTAGCTCCACCACTTACTGGCTGGGTAACCCCAGGCAAGTTGCTTAATCCTTTACATTTATTATTGTCTCATCTGCAAAATGGGAATAAAATGTATTGACCTCATGTTGTGGGAATAATTAATATATGTAAAGTGCTTAGAATGGTGCATGGCACAAAGAAAGTGGCCAAAAAATATCTGTTGCTATGATTCTATCACTATGTAGGGAGATCCCATCTGAGAATTAATGAGAAAAAGAGTTCTGACTGCACTGAGTTCCTAGATCCAGCTGAACCTGAAGCTTTCCATCTCTTACACTTCCCAGTTCCACAAAACAATTAACTGCTTCTTCCTTTTTTCCCCTTCTTTTCTTTTCTCCTTCCTTCCTTCCTTCCTTCCTTCCTTCCTTCCTTGACATAGGGTCTCACTCTGTTGCCTAGGCTAGAGTGCAGTGTCATCATCACAGCTCAGTGCAACCTCAAACTCCTGGGCTCAAGTGATCCTCCTGCCTCAGCCTCCCAAGTAGCTGGACTACAGGCACACACAACCATGCCCAGCTAATTTTTTAATTTTTTGTAGAGGCAGGTCTCACTCTTGCAGATTGGTCTCAAACTCCTGGGCTCAAGCAATCCTCCTGCCTCAGCCTCCCAAAGCACTGGGATTACAGGCATAAGCCACCACACCTGGCCTATTATGAAATCCCTATACTTGCCTCCAGTAGGAGTGGGAGCTGAGCCAGGAGAGCAGCATTCTGTTTCTTTGCTCTGGGGGTGATGTACCTGTGTTCCCATCTCCTCAGGCCATGCTGATTGGAGCTATAATTCTCTGCATCCTTACATCCCTAAATTCCTGCCATATGGGGCAAGACAGTACAAATAAGATATCCCTGCCAACCAGGAGGTTCATATCTCATTGAAGAAATCTCTAAACCAATAACCGATAATAGAGGAAGTGCTACAAATTCACAGGAAGCAGAGGGCACTTCTGGCTCCCATGTGTGTGCATATGTAGTATGAGAGAGGGAAACAGTCTTGGGGGAGGGTCAGAAAATTCCTCATGGAGGAAGCTTCATTGGACTGGACCTCTGATGGATAAATTCTGTGAGATAGGGATAAACCAAAAATCATTTCATGTGGAGGGAGTAAAATGAGCAAAGACACAAAGGTGAGATTGGGAAATGGTGGAAAATCCCTTGTAGCCTCAGCAGAGGATCTGCATATGGGCGAGGATTGCATGAGTGAGAAAGTCAGTCAAAAAGGTAGACTGGAGCCACATGGGGTGAGGCCCTGCAAAAGCCAACTGAGGAGCAGGATTTTCTTTGACATATAGTAAGTCATTGGTGAGTTTTGTTTTTTAGCACTTGACAGTTTTTGAGGCACATTCATTATACAAATGGATCCTCACAGCAGCTCCAAGAGGGAAGCAGGACAGACATTATCCACTTATGAACACAGGAAGAATTAAAGCTTGAGAAGTGAAGCCCTTGCCCAAAATTAGAAGCCCAATGGAGTCTTGTCTCCTGTGTTCCCACTACAGTCCAGTGTTAGGACCTTCTGGCTTATAATTTACAGAGCCCCAACTCAAACTTGGTTTGAAAAAATAAACAAATAAAAGCTGCACTGCTTAGTTATACTGAGCCAATGAGTGGATGTCTACAGAGTGGGTGACATAGAATCTGGAAAAACGAAAAGGCTGCTGACACCTGCAGAAACTCACCCAAACCGGCATTTGCTGGAATCACCCAGTCTCCTGGCTTCAACCTAGTTACATTGCTGCCCACTGCCACCACCTGTCCAACACCTTCATTCCCTCCAACAGCAGGCAGCTTGGGAAGGAGGCCGTAGTTTCCTGAGGGAGAAGAGCATAAAGGGTCAGCCAATGAAATCTGGGCAATGAAAGAGCATGGAGTTTGGAGTCTGACAGACCTACACCTGATCTGGGCTCTGCCTTTGACTTGCTGCCTGCCTAACCAACCTGGGAGCCTTAGCTTCCTTGTCTGTATAGGGGGATAATACTCTTTAGTGTTCATGGTGATTACGGGGATCAGATAACATACAAAATGAGCCCAGCATGTCACAGGCACTTCACAGTGGTTGGCTTATTCTCCACTGCAATCTTCCTAACTCTCAAAAAGCCTCATATTCCAGAGAAGGGAGGCCAGGGAGAGCTGACACAGTCTGCAGACAGCTGTTGCTAATCACAGGAATTTCACACCCACACCTGAGGAGGAATGAAAACGAGGTGGCAGCTGAGCAAAAAAGCCAATTAACATAAGCCACAGAAACCAAGGTTACCTTGGATCATATTTATGTCAGATGGATTGATAGGGGCCGCCAGCATCTTCACACGGACGTCTGATCCTCCCACAGCAGCTAGCTCCAGGTTCTTCAGTCTACGCACAAAGCCAAAAGAGAGATGTTAATGTCATCCAGGCCAGACTGGGCATCTTTCGCTCAAATCATCTCCCCAAAGTAGGTCAGGCAGCATTTTTGAGCTGCCGTATGTGCCCAGGAATTAGGGCTGTGGTAAAAAAGAGAGGTGCTATAGAAAATTAGCACAGGGTACAGGCTGACTGTCTCACTAACTGCTGGTGGATAATCCCTAGTGGCCGCTCAACCACACTGCATACTCCGGGACAGGAAACCTCTGCTGGCCTGGATTAGCCTTGTGTTTCCCAAAACTTGCTTGGTTGTAATAATCACCAAATGTGCTCACGCGTATGGATTCTCAAGCTCAGCTCTGACCTGAACCAGAATCTCCAGATGAGGGCACCCCAGTAATTCCCACGAACAGGCAGACCTGAGAGACCCGGGCTAGCCTGCTGTCCTCCGCCTGTTTGATTTTTGTTGCTCCTAACACATATGGGGAGAGGAAACATTTCCATGACTTGTGGAGAGGGTGGGGAAATAGAGAGATGGCCTACACAGTTCAGAAAGAACTCCCTGGGTGGCTGTGATTCACCCGAGTGATGTCCCTCCTGGAGAACCCCTGTCTGCCAGAAAGAATGCTGGGCAGAGCTAGAGGTCTTGGGTATAGAGCTCTAGCACGGGATGGCTGGGCCACTGCTGCCAAGTCTCCGCTCTGCTCTAGGCCTGTATCTCAATTTGTAAAACGGAGTGAGGGGGTGGTTTGGATCTGATCCCTTCCACGAGCTTTTCCCATGTGCAGTCTGTGGTAACTCCCTTTGAGGGGGTTGGACATCATGGTACCAATATCTTTATCCCACTAAAACTTTGCTTAATGGGCAAAACCTGCCAGAAGGTCTTTGAGGCTTAATGATAATGTCCATATGTTACTTCTGTTATTAAAAAAAGTTTTTTTTAAAAAAAGGAGACCTGCCAACCAGATAGCACTGATCAGTGTACTAGACCCATGGGTCCTATGACTTTTTAATCACCAGAGGCTCCTTTTCTTTCTCCACACCTCTAAGACTTCCTGTTTGCAATGCTTCTGTCTGCCCAAATGTACTTATTAATAATTCCCTTCATTTTTACTTGCCAAAGACACATGACTGCCAACCAGAGGTTCTTAGCATAAGGCAACAGTATCACCACACTAAACTGATGTAATTCCACCCACTTCCTGCAGGAATCCTACCTTTTAATTATACCTGAGGCTTGATCCTAGGGTAAAAGTGTGATTTTTGGACAGGCGTGGTGGCTCATGCCTGTAATCCCAGCACTCCGGGAGGCTGAGGCCAATCACTTGAGTTCAGGAGTTGGAGACCAGCCTGAGCAACCAGCCTGAGCAAGAGCGAGACCCCATCTCTACTAAAAATTGAAAAAAAATTAGCCTAAGGCAGGATGGCTTGAGCCCAAGAGTTTGAGGTTGCAGTGAGCTAGGATGAAGCCACTGCACTCTAGCCCGGGCAACAGAGTGAGACTCTGTCTCAAAAAAAAATAAAAATAAAAAAATAAAAAAGTGTGATTTTTCAAGAAATGTTTTGTACTAATAGTAATAATGGAGACAGGAACTTATGAGGTATTTATTATATGCCAGGTCCTGTGCTAAGAGCTTTAAATATATGATCT
>CM052444.1:89614854-89627828 GCA_028533085.1 Varecia variegata | reverse complement strand
GCTCTTAGGCTGTAACCCAAAGCCCCTTCCTTGCCCCTAGTTTCTTGTGTGACCTACAGGTGCTGCTCACCTCTCCAGCTGCACCTGGCTCCCCTCTCCCCCCAGCTCACCTCATTCAGCCGCCCTGGCCTCCTTGTGGCTCCTCAAAGCCATCAGCTCCTGCCTTTGTACAGGCTGTCCTTTCTCCCTGTAATGTCCCTCTCCACCGATTTGCATGAGGCTGGCTCCTTCTCATACTTCAGGTCTTAGCTGTAATGTCACCTGTCACTTCCTCAGTGAAGCCCTCTTGGACCACCTTATCTAAAGTAGACAATCCTCCCCCACATTCTCTATCATAGCACACTACCCATGTCCTTCAGAGTGCACTTATTGAAGATTGTGATTATATGTTTATGGACATGTCACCTGCTAGATAGTAAGCTTCATGAAGGCAAGGACAATGTCTATATTCATTCATTCATTCAATATTTTTTGAGCACCAACTGCATGCCAGATACCAGGCACTGGGATACTAGATGAATTCCTTCCCTGAAGTCCCTGAGGGAGCTCATTTCTAGAGGTGAGGACAAATAATGAATATGTCATATAGCAGGTCCTCTATTTAAAACAGCAACACTCCCTGTCCCCCTCACCATTTTCCCCCCTAAATTCTCTGGTGTATGAGACAGTGATAAGGGATATAAACCAGAGGATTTGCTTTTCGTTGTTGTTATTTATTGTTTTTGTCTTCCCACTGGAACGTAAGCTCTGTGACGGTAGGGATTTTATTTTTTGAGTCTTGCTCTGTTGCCTGGGCTAGAGTGCCATGGCATCAGTGTAGCTCACAGCAACCTCAAACTCCTGGGCTCAAGTGATTCTCCTGCCTCAGCCTCCCTCGTAGCTGGGACTACCGGCCTGTGCCACCATGTCCAGCTAATTTTTCTATTTTTTTATAGAGATGGGGCCTTATTCTTGCTCAGGTTGTTTTGAACTCCTGGCCTTAAGCAATCTTCCTGCCTTGGCTTCCCAAAGTACTAGGATTACAGGCATGAGCCACCGAGTCTGATTTTTTGTCTGTTTTGTATCTCTACCTGGCCTATAGTAATGTTTTTTTTTTTTTTTTTTTGAGACAGAGTCTTGGTTTGTTGCTCAGGCTGGAGTGCAGTGGTGCAATCATAGCTCACTGCAGCTTCCAACTCCTGGCTCAAGCCATCTCCTCTTGCCTCAGCCTCCCAAGTAGCTAGGACATCTGGCTAATTTTTCTTATTTTTGTAGAGATGAGGTCTGGCTGATGTTGACCAGGCTGGCCTCAAACTCCTGGCCTCAAGTGATTGTCCCACTTGAGCCACCCAAACTACTGGGATTATAGGTGTGAGCCACCTTGCCCAACCTAGTAATTGTTGAATAATTGAATCAGTACCTAATAAGTATTTGTTGAATGAATGGGTTTCCAGGTCTCAGCCCCTATTCAATTCAAGCCAGACAACCTTGATTCAAATCTTGATGCTGCTGCATAAAACCATACAACCTTGGAAAAGTCACTCTCTCACTCTGCCTCAATTTTCTCAACTGTGTCATGGGAATATAGTAGTACATACCTAATAAGGTTACGATGAAGATTAAGTGATTCCATGTGGGTAAAACACATAGAAGGTGCCTGGTCTTACATAGTAATGGACAACTAGTTTGCAGATCATTGTGCAAGGGCTTGTATTAGGTAGAGGCCCAAATATACCTAACCAGTGTGCCCAGAGGTACAGTAGGACCAGTGAGTGCTAGTGAGGGAGACAGACTTCACGTCATGAAAATGAAGAACTTTCTAAATGCCAGCGTTTCCAAAGCCCCAACAACTGCTTTTGGTACGTGATGAGTGCCCTGTCCTTGGAGGTATGTATGAACGCACATTTGGAGGGGCCAAGGTAGAAGGGATTCAAGCATCAGATGGGACAGTGTCTCCCTGGGTCACTGTCCCTGAGAGCGCTATGCGGGACCTAGGCATGGGCAATGAGTGTGCTCGCCTAGAATGTTGGTGCCCAGTCAGTGCAGAGGAGTCGGGGCCTCCGGCGGGGATGCGGGAGTGGGGGAGGGGCGCGCCGGGTCGGCGGGCGGCCGGACCCGCAGCAGCACCCGCCACCGCCAGCAGGGAGCGCCGCGAGACCGCCGAACGCGCGGCCGGGCCTGACGTCAGCGCCCCGCTCGCTCCGGCTCCCGCTCTGGACTCGGCGCCAGTCCCGCTCCGCGCCGCGCTGCTCCGCTCCGGCTCCGGCTCGCCTCGGGCTCGGCTCGGGCTCCGGCGGCGGCGCCCCCCGCGCCGGGCCCCGGGACAGGCGGCGGCGCTCCCGCCATGGCCCGCGCCCAGGCGCTCGTCCTGGCGCTCACCTTCCAGCTCTGCGCGCCCGAGACCGAGACTCCGGCAGGTAAGCGCACGGCGGGCGGACCAAGCTTGCCCCGCCGAGCCCCGGGGCCCGTGGCGTAGCTCGGAAGAAAGTGTGAGTGTAGGGTGGCCGGGCGTTGTGAACGTGCTCCCTGTGTGTGTCTGAGTGTAGGATGTGCGGTTGTGTGCCCTGGGTGTTGTGTGACTGCGAATGTGTGTCCGTGAGTTCCGTGTGCAAGACAAGGAGCTGTGTTGTGTGTGTGCGAGTGTGTTGGGGTGAATGTGTGTGCATCGAGGCATTGGGTGTGCGCTGTCTCTTGTGTCTGCCAGTGTGTAGTGTTTGTGCGGCCAAGTAGGTGATAGGTGTGTAGTGTGTGCATCTGAGTTTGGTTGTGTGGTCAGAGTTGTATCTGCTAATGTGTTGCATTTGTTTGCATTTTGTGTGCCTTGGCCAGGAGTCCTGTTTGTGTGTCTGAGAATGGGTTGTGTGTTTGTGTTACGCATGTGGTCGGGGGTGCTCCGTGGATCCCGCCTGAGTGTGGATCCGAGGAAGCGTGTGTGGTGTGTGCTTGTGAGATCGCGTGTGAAGGCGTGGGAATGGGTCCGGAACGTGTGTGTCCCCGCGCTGTGTACGTGTGGGAGTGTCTGGGGTTTGTGGTGTGCGCCGCCGGGGCTGCGTGGGTCCGTGTGAATGCCAAGTGTGCCGGGAATGCGTGTGTGGGAGCGAGTCTGGAGCGGATGTGAGTGTGTGTGAGTGTGTCCGTGTGTGCTTGGCTGCGCGTCCAGGAATGTTTCGAGTGTGGTGCGCGCCTGGGCCGCGGTCGAGTGTGTGCCCGGGGCCGGGGCCGCCCGAGGGGGCGGTGGCAGGACGTGTGTGTGTGCGTGCGTGTGCGCGTGTGTGGCGCGCTGGGCCGGAACAAGTTGTCGCGGCGGCGCCCCCTGGACTCCCGGGTCGGGCAGGGCCCGAGGCTCGGGAGGGAGGAGCGGGGCCCGCGGCCGCCGACTCCGGCCTGTCGGGCCGTTTGTTGTTTCGCAAGTTCCGCGCGGCGCTGGCGGGCGGCAGATCCGAGGCGGCGCCGGGGCTGCGGGGCGCCCGGGCCGGCGGGGGCTCGCGGGGGGCGGCGGGCGGGCGGGCGCTCCTGCCCGGGCCGGGCGCGGCGGTTCCGAGGGCGGCCGGGCGGGAGCTGTGTTCCGGGGTGGGGGGCTGCGGCGTCGGGGCGCCGGCGGGGCCTGGCTGGCCGCTGCGGGACGGCGCCCCCTCCCGTGAGCGAAGGACGCGCCGCGGACGCCGGGGTCTCCTGGGACACTCCCTTGGTCGAGTCCGCAACTTTGTGCGGCCTCCTAGCCGGCCGGGCCCGCCGTGTGTGTACGCGTGTGAGAGCGTGTCCGTGTCTCTCGCGCTCCTGTCCTCTGTGTGATCGCGCTCCCTGGGTGTGTTTCGGAGTCTGGTGTCTTTCGGTGTGTGCGTGTTCGCGTATCTGAATGCGTGTATACGGAGCTTGTGTGTCCGTGTGCGCGTCCGAGTGCGTGCTGTGGACGGTGTGTTGGGTGTGTGTTTGTGTGTGCGTGTCCCACACCCCACCCTGGGGCCTGGGATCCCATACCGCGGCCCCTTCCCGCGGAGTTGCGAAGGTACCGTCCCCTCCTGGGGACGCCCCCAACACCCCCCACCTCCGCGACCGGCTGGGCGGCTCCAGCCGGGTACCCCAGGCGCCGAGTAACGGGGAGACGCCCCTGGCCAGGCGGGGTCAGAGCCGAGACACGTGCCGGAACCGCCTCCTCCCGGCTGGCCGCCAGCCTCAGACAACAGACCTCCCCGGGATGAAGTTCGAGGCCCCACCGCCCGCTGCGGCGTCCCAGCCCGGAGCTCCCATGGATCCCGAGTTCTCCCGGGCCCTGGTTCGCACTTGGGCCTCGCCCTGCTGGTCCGGAGCCATTGGGCACAGCTTTAGCTTTGACCTCTTGGTGCCGGAGAGGATGCCCAAGGCAACCTCCCTCCCCGTCCACCCCCAACTCCTTCCCCATGTCCTGGAGCAACTATGCCTCTCTTCCCCACCCTGAGATCAAACTGGGGGGAGGGTATTGTATGCTCCCCACCCCCACCTTTACCTCTCCGGTGCCCCAATTCTTGCTAGTGGTGGGGATTGTCAGGAACTGAGGTTTGGGAGTGAGACCTAGAGCAAGTTACTCCCCTTCTTGATGCCTCAGTTTCCTCATGTGCCCCCTGGCATGATAATAATAGTGTATGATACTAGGTAGTACCTTGTAAAGTTAGGCTCTATCTATGAGTGCCAGAGAACAAAAGATGGGGTTGAGGGTTGTTACAAAGCCCCAGAGGCTGTGATTTGAACCCAGGGTAATCTGCCACTTGCTGTTCAGTTGACCTTGGGCAAGTCACATCACTTCTAAATTTCCTGGCCCCTTAGTAGCTGTTACTATTAGAGCTTAATCTAGAAACCCTTAATAAAGGATGTGATATCCCCCGGCCCCCAGTCTGGGTACGGTCAGTCCAGCTCCCTGAGTGCCTCCCGAGTTTCCCCAGTAGGGTGGGTATGTGATGTCTCTCAGCAGAGCAAACCTGGCGGTAGTTTATTCTGCCGTGTTCTTGCTCATTGCATCCTTTCGGTGGCTGCAGTTGTGGACAGCTGGAATGAGGGAGAGGCTGTCCAGTGGTTTCAGGTTGGGCAATAAAGGCTTGTCTGGGCATCCCACCCTTCCCTTGTTGGTGGGGCTGGAGGAGGGGATTCGGCAGGAAGCAGCTAGTGGCTGGGGTGGGAGTGCTGAGCTCGGGGCACCCTGCTTGCTGGAGGCATGCCGCCATGCTTCTGTGCTTTCATCAGCTAGGCTGGGCTTGCGGGCTGGCCTTTCCATGCAGGGCAGGGGTAGCCAGAGTTGGAGGGGGTGCTTTGTGCCCCCTTCCTCCCTCTGCCCCTTTCCCTCCTCCTGCATCCTGTTGTGCCCTGTCCGTGTGCTGCCTCAGAGGCTCTCTCATCTGTCCCCTTCTCTCCCTCTGCAGCCGTCTTTCACCTGCAGGAAGGCTCCAGCCTTTTCCCTCCACAGTGCAGGGATCTTCCTAAGACTCATGTTTTAAACCTGGGTTTAAAACCCTCTGAAGGCTACCCCTTGCTTTCAGGGTTATGTCCTTGCCCCCGGCCCTGTTGCTTGCTCCAGCCCTTGCCTGCCTGTGCAGCCCCATCTTGTTTTGTGTCACTTGCCCTTTGCATCCTGTGATCTGGCCAGCCTGACCTTTTTACCGGTAGCCCCCTAAGTGCCCATGGCTCACCTGCTACTCTCCGGACCTTTGCACAAGCTGTGCTTTCTCCCTAGAACGCTCTTAACTCCACCTCTTGGCAGGCGAACTCTGGCAACTTGTTCAGCTCTCAGCTTAGACATCACCCCCTCCCTGAAGCCTTCCTTGGTTATGCTGAATCCTAGCCCAGGAAGCAGGAGTGGGGGTTGATTGGATTTTTACTTAGCATTGTAATTATTGTAATCACAGTTTATTGGTCCTGTCTCCCTTACCAGACCTTGAGCCCTGTGAGGACAGGGACTGGGTATTTAGTTCACCTCTGAATCCTTAGCGCCAGGCACAAGGCCTCGCCCACCAGGTCTGAATAAATGTATGTGACATGAAAGAATGAATGAAGTCGAGGGGATCAAGTTCAGAGCTGGAGACGCCAGCTGGGGGCGCACTGACTCCATTGAAGGTAGAGATTAAAGAAATAGGGTTTCCCTCCAGGAATCTGGAAAATTCTGCTGGGGGATGATGGTGTTGTGTTGTGAAAAGGCCATGTAGAGAGGGTCATCTGGGAGCTTTGAGTTGGGGTGGTTAAGTCCCTGGCAGAAACTGAAGGGAGCAGGTCTCCTGCCTGCGAGCCCCGCCCCTAGGCCTCAGCCCCACCCCCAGCAGCTGGCAGGGCCTGTCCAGCCCCCAGTCTCAGGCCTTTGTGACACTTGGCGAGGCATTGAGTCTCAACGGTCTGTCTGAGCGTCTGGGGAGGAGGGAGAGCAGAGGGAGGGCGCTGCGTTAGGAGGGGAGGGAAGCCTTCCCAGAAGATCCTTCCTCCGTCCTCAGTCCCAGATCCTGGGGTGGGCAGGTGCGATCACAGCCTCTGTCCTGGCTGCTGTGTGCTGGGGAAGAGGGAGGGGACCTGCTTCCCTGGTGGCCCTTGTGGGTGGGGTGGGGGGAGGCCGGCAGAAGTGTGCGCGAGTGACCCTGGCTTCTGGGCAGCCAGAGTTGGGTGTGTGTATGTGAGAGAGAGAGAGAGTGTGTGTGTGTGATTGTAGCTGGGGGCACAGGGCACATATGTGGCCTGTCAGGGTGTCTAGCCATGTCTGGTCACCCTGGCGTGGCAGGATCTGAGTTTGGAATAAGGAGGTGACCAGGACCAGGTGCTTTGATCCCTGGGGAGCCTGACGCTGGGGTGTCTGGATAGGCAAGTGTCGAATTCCTGGAGTTGGGTGCAGAGCTGTTTCGATGGGTGGTGTCACAGTATCTAGGTGTGGGTATCCCAGTACCAGGGTGTGGGAGGATCAGGGTGTGCAGAGGATATCTCAGTGTCTCTGGGTCTGGAGGTGGGCGTATCCAGGCATCTAGGAGTCTTCAGGTTAGTGGCTGTTTAAGTGCAGAGTGTCTCTGTGTTGTGTCCAGGTGCCTGGGTGTCTGGATATCTGAGTGTGGGGGTATCTACATGTCCAGCAACAAGGTGTCCACGTGTTCAAGTATCCAGGTGTTTGTGAGTCTGGGTGTGAGGTGCCATGTGTCTGTTTGCGTGTTTTGGCGTGGAAGTGCCCTGATGTCCTGTGGGGACATCCATGTGTCCAGGAATGGGGTGTGGATGTGTTGGGTGGGAGTGTGCCTGCCGGTGGCTATCCCCAGCTCAGCCTCCAGGATCCCCTTCCCAAAGCCAGGAGCCTGGGAAGGAGGCCCCACTGGTTTTGTTTCTCCATGGTTAGTCAGTCTAGAGCTTTGTTAGCCACCAGAAGTTTCTACAGTAATGGCAATATTCTCTACCTGCATTCTCCAGTACATAGGCCATTTAGTCACATGTGCTATTAAATTTAAATTAGTTAACATTACTGAAAATAAAAATTCCATCCCTCAGTTGCACAAGTCCTCAAGAGTCACATGTTGCTAGTGGCTGTCGCTGTACTGGTCAATGCAGGTGGAGAACATTTCCATCCTCTCGGAAGGTTCTATGGCCGTGCTGGTCCAGAGGTGGGAGGCATGCGGCAGCTTAGTGAGGCCTGGGCACCTCAGGGAGTGGAAATGTCTGGACGGATCATCACTCAGTGGCTGTGGAGGAAGATTTTGTTGAGTCCACGTCCCCTTCTCTGCAGACTCATTATTTCCTGCCTGGACTATTGCAATCCCTCCTTCTTGGTCTCCATCCTGCCATCAGACCTTTGCTTTCCAGTGTGACCTGAATGACCTGTCTAAGCATACGTAGGGTGCTGCCACTCCTTTGCCCCAAGCTGAAGGCTCCCCAGCACCCAGGAGACAAAACCTAAAGCCTGACATGGCAGACGAGTCCCTGCCTGACCAGCCCTTTCTTTCCAAGGCAGCTGCACCATACACTTCTCCTCTCCAACCCCGCTCCTGCCAGTCTACCGTCTGATCCAAGATCACCAGGCTTACGGCCTATCCCAGAGCCTGCCACGTCCCTTCCCTTCACACCTCTCTACCTTTGCACATGCTGTGCCTTCTGCTGGGAACGCCCCTCCCTTTCTCACCTTGTGGGGTCTGCCTGCTGGCTCGGCCTTCAGAGTCCAGCTCCATTGCCTCTGGCGCAGTGAAGCCTTCCCAGCCCCGTCCTGGCGCAGTTGGTCAGGTTTCTCCCATAATGCGCATGTGACAGTGGGCTGCTGTTGTTTTCCATCCCCTTTCTCCATTAGGCCGGGAGCCCCCTGAGGAGTGGGCTGTGTCTTTGTCATCTCTGGTCCCCAGGGCCCATGCATGGCAGGTGCCCACTAAGTGTTTACATCAGTGGGAACCTCTGGGTGCACAGGGAAGGCTTGGAGGGGGCAGAGGCAGGAGCTGGGCTCCAAGAGCAGTCGTGGGTGGGTTGATATGCCTCCTTGTCTGGCTCTGGGTGGGGGCTGCCATTGCCTGCAGAATGGCTGTGGGAGGACCGCTGAGGTGGACAACTCAGAAGATGCATGAGGTCCTGGGTAGATTCTCAAGGTGCAGACCCCAGGATCAAGTGGTGACTCAGAAGGGACAAGGAGAAAGGGGGCTTAGAAGGGCTAAGGTTGGGAATTTGAGGGCAGAAGCTGCGGGGAAGGATAAGGATGGGGTGGTGGGGGTATATTTGATGGGCAGGATCACAGCTGCAGCTAGGGTGACAGCTGAGGGATGGGCGATACCTGGTGGCGAAGGTAAATCTGGGGAAGAGGACAGCTGGCAATGAAGGGACAAGTGGTGCTGGGGGAAGAACTGAGGGTTGGGGGACAGGTGGGGGATGGAGCAAACAGAGGGATGTGGGACAGCTAGGGATGAGAGGTGACAGCTGAGAGGTATCAGAAACCTATCCAGGCAGGACAGGTGGGTCTCAGCTGAGCGAATGGGAAATGCATGCTCAGAATGTGTGTGTGTATGTTTACGTGTGTGTGTGTGTGTGTGTGTATCCTTGTGGTTGTGCATGTGTGTCCATATGTGTTTGTGCCTAGCACGAGGTGGTTAAGAGTGTGGGCTCAGGGCCCAGACCATCAGGGTGGTTCTAATCCTGGTTTCACCACTCCTAGCCACGTGGCACTTGGGCCAGTTACTGACCTCTCCGAGCCGTTAGTGTCTGTGAGATGGGGATGATAAAGGACACACCGCTTGCATTGTTGTGAGGATGTATTTTGTGTTTGTGCATATCTAGTTTAGAACAGGCCCTGCACGTAGTAAACACTGTAGGTGTTGACTACAGTGTGCACATGTGCGGGCATCCTGTGTGCTCAGAAAAGTTTGCTCTTGGCTTCTGATGAAGTCCAGGCCTGGGAGGAGTAATGGTAGTGGGGATGTGGGGTGGGGGAGTGACTGGCCAGGGTGGCTGAGTCTGGCTTAACTGTCACTGCCTCCCTCCTGTTCCTCCCATTTCCTGCCCACCCTGTGCCAGGGCCTAATCCAATAGGTTTGCCTCTCTGTCCCTCTTCTGTCCTGTCCCACACTGCCCTGCCCTGGGCTGGGGCCAGGGGATACACTTTAATTGTCCAAAAGCTTTATCAGCAGACTCTGAATTCATTGTTCTGCTGCCAGCATGCTGGGGCCCTGCTCAGATATAAATACCTGGACAATGTGCTCAGCTCTCTCTAGACTGCCTGTCCTGTGGGTGGCAGTGGCTTCATCCTGTGCCCTTGGAGAGCCACTCTAGTGGAAGATGTTGGAGGATGGGGGACAAGGCAGATGAGGCCTCAGACCCCAGCCCATGGGCTGAGCCAGCCCAGCCTGGCAGAGCTGTAGGGATAGGGTTCTCCAGGGGTCTGGGTTCCCCTCCCCTGTGTTGCATCACAGAGAGGCAGCACAGCCCTCCCCACAACACTTTTGCAGTGTGCAGTGTCGTTGCCTTGTGCTACATAAACACACTGCATCACGGCTCTGGACTGCTCTGGATGTGTGTTACCTGAGGTCCTGGATCCAGCATGCTTGTACTGCTGCACTGCATCCTGCACTGCACTGGGTGTGTGGGCTCTGCCGAGTTTCTGCACATTCTGCCTTTGCATTGTGCCACTGGACTGTGCCTCCATCCTGCAGCTGTCCTGCTCCGTGTAGCTTCGCAGCTCTCTTTTACGCTGTGTTACTCTAATGGACGTCAGTGTTGCACTGGGAAGGTGGAGTCTCCTGGGTTTCTAGAACGAGCTCCTCACACTGCACCACTGTTTGAGACCAACACATGGCTTTCTACGGCCACATTGTGTGTTTGCATCATAGAGCATTTATGTTCTACGCTGCAGCACCTCACTGGGCAGTCTGCGTTGTGCTGGGCATCGGACTTCCCTGGGATCTGGCATAGCTCCTCGTGTTGCAGCACTGCACTGTGCCTACAGATGGCATGCTACCACAACATTGCATCTTTGTATCACGTGTCAGCTCTGTAATGCACTGCATTATTGCATGGGCATCTGTACTGCATCCGGCATACGAACTTTCCTGAGTTTCTGGGCACTACCCCCTCTGCATTCTGCTGTTGCGTTGTACTAACACAGTGAACCTTTGCTTCCCGTGGCACTTCTGTCCCACTGTTTCGCTGCTCTGCACTGCATACGTGCCTTCTGGCCCAGCCCTTACACTGCACCACTGCTGCTGTAACGCTGCCCCTGTGCTACCTCAGCCTTTCGCTATATTACCAGCAAGGTGTCTTTTGGCTGGTGTTTTCTCCCAGGTTTCTGTTGGCAGCCCCAGGTGAGCAACATCTTTGCATCAAGTGCCCTCCCTGCAATGCACCTCTGCCCCACATTGCACACGGCTCAGGGAGTCTATACCTACAGTGCAACTTGGGACCACTTTGTTGGGCTTTGGGACTGGTTTGGGTTTTTGCGAGCATCACCACTGCACAGTACCTGGCATTGGATTTGTGCACTGCACAGAGTTACTGCCAAAAGCCTCTACCCTGCAGTGCATTTGTTTGTGCACGCTACTGGATTTTAGGACTCAAGGCTCTTGCATAGTATCTCCTGTTCCACATGGCATCTTCACTACACTCCATTTTTGTGCCACTTCCTACTCTTGCCCTCGAGTCTGTACCTACTCTGCTCCTTGGGATTGTACTGAGCTTGTATTCCGGACTGGGTTGCTGTACCCACCAGTTTCTCCTGCACTGCATTGCATCCTTCTCTTCCCTGTCTCTCTGTACTGTTTTGCGTGCCTACACTGGACACACCCTTCCCATGGGAATGCATGGAGCTCCTACTATGTGCAAGGCCCTGTACTAGTGTCTGGAGAAGAAGAAGAACTAGTAAGGCTTGAACTTAACCACCTTAGCATTCCTCCATGCACCTGTTGTGTAACACTGAGTGCCAGCCCAGTATATCACTGGATGCCCCGCAGTGGTGTGCTGTGCCTCATGCTGCTCTGGGGTATGCCTGTGATGGCTGTGGCGCCTCACACTGCATCATGGCCCTGACTAGTTCTGCCATGCAGTACCCGATGTCTGTAGGGGTTTGTGCATACTATGTGCTCTGCCCCTCTGCATTGTGTAGCTGCATTCTGTCTCTGTACAGAGGAAAGCTGCTGCATCACACTGTCAACATGCCACACTGCAGCAGTACACAGCCTTCTCTCTCCATGTGCCTTTATGAAGTACAGATCTCTGTATTGCATGGGTTTGTGCACAGCCTCATGCCCCTCTGCTCTGCACTGTGTTCCTATCACACAGGGCATCTGCACTGCAGGGGAGTGGTGAACTCTGCCCACTGTATCTCTGCACAGCACAGCCCTCCACTCGGCCCTTTGCCTGTCTGGCATCCAGCCCTGGTCTGTGCCTTCCCCTTATACTGCCAATATGGCAGCCCCACTGCTAACACTGGGATTTGCTGTGCATGTTGATCAGGGAGATGGGGAGCGGGTCTGGGGTAAGATCCCCTTTTGCATTTGGCTTCCTTCTATCCTCAGTGGAGATGGCAGGATGTTGACATTGCTGGGTTCTGTGTTGGCTTTTGTGGGTGGCGCCAGCTCAGCTTTCTCTTCCTGTGGCCCAGCCCTGGGTGATCTCCTGTCTTGCAGCCATGCTGACCCCTGGGTGATTAGAGGATGGGCACATTGCTGCCAGCCCTGACCATAATTAATTGCTCGTGAGTTCTTCAGGGCTCTATGGGCAGCTTTGGAAACCCTGGCCTAGGTCTGGATGTGTTGACTGGGCAAGGAGAGCAGCAAGGTGGGCTGGCCCAGGCCCCTGGGCTGGAGTCACTGTCCTGGAACTGGGTGGAGCTGGTTGGAGTCAGACTAGCTGAGATCATGGGGTCAGTCGTCTGGCCACTATTGGTCAGGCACAGAGCTTACAGGTGGGGTTGAAAGGCATGAGAGGCAGTCCCTGACCTCAGGCAGGGAGGAGGTGGGAGTTAGTCCTGGATGGAGCTGTAGTTGGGATGGAGCACTGGGGGTAGGGCAGGGTTAGGCAAGAATTTCCAGAGCTCAGGCCAGTGTTGGTTCCAGGGTTGGGTTGCGCTACCTAGAATAGGGGTACAGCTTTGGAAGATGAAATAGACCAGTGTTGTTGTTTGGGTTGTATTTGGGTTCCTCAGGCCACGGTTAGGGCTGTACCTGGGGTTGGGTGAGATCCCAGGCCCTAGATTTGCAATCTGTTGGGAGAAGTTTTGTTTCTCCTGAATCATCCTTGGGAACTGGATAGTCTATTGACAAACCAAAGAGCACAAAAATCTGCCATTGCAAACAGGCTCTATTTACCTGGGGTCCTCAGAAAACAGTGGTAGCAGCTGCAGCCACAGTGGGCACAGTGTGGTGTAAGGAAAGTCTGGTGCACAATGCTTGTGGGGCTCATACACACCCATATGCACAACTCCCCTCTACCCCACCACACACACCCACCTCCTCCTTAGACACATGCTCACCATTGAATATGGCCTTGTGCCTTTGCCTGTAAGTGTAGCACACTTACAACTTCACAGCGCCTGCCTGGGA
>CM052444.1:89566600-89614754 GCA_028533085.1 Varecia variegata | reverse complement strand
GGCTGGGGAAAGGGAGTAGGTGTGTGAACATTTGAGTGTGGGGCTCTGCTCGTGTGTTGTGCGTCTGCGTGTGATGCACGCTGCAGTCTGCAATCGGAATTGCAGAGGTGAGAGCAACCTCAGAGATCCCCATTCTCATTTAATAGGTGAGGAAGCAGGGGTTGGGAGAGGGCAAGGCACAGAGGGACTTGGAGCCTCAGTAGGAATATGATGCAGGTCCCCTGCCTCCCAGTTGAGTACTGGAAACTTGGTACCAGGTACCTGTCACTCTCACAGCCATGTACACACATGTGCGTGCACCCACACAGGCACAGCTGCCTGTGGAAACATGCATGTGGAGGCGTGGAGACCCGCACACCAGGGAGACTCCCCCTACTCCTCCAGCCTGCCCCTTATATCACCCCATCTTCAGCCCAACTGGATGTGGCTAAACCATCCCCCTGCCTTCCCAAATTGTGGCTGACGGTTGCTCAGGCAACCGCCTGCCAGATTGGGGAGATTAGCTGAGGAATGTAGCTGGGCCAGTTTGAGCTGAGGCTGGGGGAGCTCGTGGGGGACCTGGCTGGATTCAGCCCACCCTCTCAGGGAGGCTTCCCCAGAGATGGGGTGCCCAAGGAGAGGCCTGGTCTTCTCCCTGTTCCCAGCCTGAGATTGTGTCCCCAAGGCTTGGACTAAGTGGGGGTGGGGCAGAAAAGGAAATATGAGAAGTGTGTGTGTGTAAACATTTGAATGTGGAGGGGTGTGTGTGTGTGGGGGGGGGTGGTGCATCTGAGTGTTACTGTAGTGTGTGCTGTTTGCATCCAGGATGGGGACTTGCCCCTTTCCTCACCAGTTCCTGACATTGGACTCTGGATCCCGTGGTGGCTGGGTCTCAAGCTCCCTCCTGATCTTGTGCTCTCTAGAGAAGCCACCTGCCCTACTCATGGCTTACAGGTTGTGTCACTTACCTCATCTGAATCCAGGCACTTTCCTGCTCAAGCACCTACTGTGGCTCCCCAGTTCAAAATAAGGCCAAACTCCTCACTCGGGCATTTAAGGCCCTCCATGATCTGGCCTCAACCTCCCTCCCTCCCTCCAGGCCCATTTGCCAGGGCTTCGGCCAATCCGGCTCCTCTCTGTGCTCTGACAAACTGTTTACTCACTGCCTCCCTTTGCTCTGCTGGGCCCTTTGCCTCGAGTGCCCTGCCGCCCATCTCTCCTGGCCAGAGTGACACCTGTCCTTCCAGGCTCTGCTCAGATGCAGCCTCCTCCAGGAAGCCTCTGCCCTCCTCCTACCCCCTCCCCTGGACCCCTTCTGGTGGCCTTGACCCTTCTCTACTCTGTCTCATCCCCTCACCCCCACTCAGACCTGGAGGTCCCTGGGAACAGAGTGGGATCTTAATCATCCTCGTGGCTCTAATAAAGCCAGCCTGGGACCTGCTTTGTACTGTCAGGGAGCAAATGTCCTGTGAACGAAGCTGAATTAACACGTGTGGTCAACAGAATATCAGGACCTTATTTTGTTTGTGCCAAGTCTCCTGGAATAAAGATAGGTGGTTTAAGTCTGAGCTTTTGTAAGTCGTAGCTGTGTGGCCTTGGGCAAGCAACTGTATCTCTCTGAGCCTGTTTCTATCTGTAAAATAGGAATAATAATAGTACCTGTTTTCTGAGTTGCTATGAGGATTCACCAGCACAGGTGGTCACAGTGGTAGCTGGCGGCCCCCTCGTGGTGGTGTTGATGTGTGTGTGTACATGTCTGTGCCCATGTCTGTGTGCATGAGTCTAGAGGGATTCCCTGCTATGGTTCTGAACTCTGATTTAGTTTTTTTTCCATTGGGCTAGTAGCCTCCCCAGGAGTTGAGTTTCTTAGTGGAAAATGGTCCTCGGCTCTGGGGCTCTTGGCTCCTGAGCTGCCCAGGCTGGAGGTGATGGGGGCTTTTCCCAGCACCCGGGAGAGCTGGCTGTTCCCATCCTGGGTGACCTGGGCTCTCCTTGGGGAGCCTGGCCCCAGACATGTTACCCACTAAGGGCCATAGCTAGAACTGGGCCTGGCCTAGAGACACAGGTCTGGAGATGGACATGGATGAGGGAGAGGGAGTCACTCTGGTTAAGGAGTCACTCTGGTTGGGGTCGGTCAGCCCAAGAGGTCACCCTGGCTGGGGTCAGTTGTAGGGCATTTGGCATAGGTCAAGGGTCACTCTGGCCAGGGTCAGCCAATTTGGGCTCAGTCAGTCAATCTGGTGGTCATTCTGGCTGAAGTCAGATGATCTAGGGCTCATCTATATGAGGTTGGGGCCACTCTGGCCAGGGACAGTCAGCTGGGAGCCAGTCTGGCTGAGGTCAGTCTGTTTGGGGTTCAGCAACTTGGGTCAGTCAGTTTGGGGGCTACTCTGGCTGAGGTCGGATGGTCTGGGGGTCACTCTGAGCAGAAACCTTGGTCTGAGTGTCACTCTGACTAGGTCAGTTGATCTGGGAGTCCTGGCAGGTCATGTGGCCTGACTCAGGATGGACAAGAGGAAGCCATGCACTGGCACTCCCAGGCTCACCCCAGGGCCATGGGTGAGACATCGGGGGCAGCTGCATTGTTACTTGTGAAGGAACAGGAAGGGCCTGAGCCCTAGTCAGGGCTCTAGATCCTGAGCTTCCTTTCTGGCAATCCCTCTGCCTCAGGGAGGCCTTGGCTAAGAACCTTGGGGGCAGGCCCAGTTCAGGCTGAAGTCAGCTGTCCCCCTCCTCCAGGAAGTCCTCCCTGACTGTCCCTACTAGCCATGTCCTCTCTCTGTGCTGCCCTGTGGCCCTCCCAGCCCAGATGGGGTTAAAACCCACCTCCCACAGGCCATAGGGCATGATGCTGACCAGGGCTTTTCAAACAAAGAGGCAAAGAGCTCAGGCAAAGCCCTGCCCCAGCTCTGGAAAGAGTCTTCTTGTACTTCATTCCATCCACTGGGGGCCAGCCTCACACCCACATGTCATTGTTTCACACTCAGATGGAGTCCGGGGAGAGGAGAGGGAGACCCTAGCAGTGGCGAGCCCCTTCTCTCCTGGCTCTGCTGCTGACTGTGTTGTTTCCTTACGCTGCTTCACTTGATCTGCACAACAACAGATGAAACAGGACAGAGCTTCCTGAAAGTGAAGTCACTTATTGCATGTGAAAATGCCTAGCACTGTGCCTGGCACATGGCACTCACTCCCCAGTTACTGTCTAGTCCCCCTCCCCCCTCTTCTTGAGATTGGGAAGCAGCTCAGGTTTGCTGCTTCTACTGTGAAAGGTTTTTCTGGTAGGAAGCATGGATTTTGGCATTTGGGTTCAAATCCTGCCTTTTTTCTCAAGTGGCACATGTTAAGAGCTGCTATTTCCTGAGTGCTTACATGTGCGAGGCATTGTGCTAAGTAGACCATTGCATTGAATCCTCAACAGCCGCATATATGGGTGGGGAAACTGAGGCTCAGAAAGAGAAGGGAGCTGCCTACAGTCAAAAGCATTGGCGAATTGCAGAGTCAAGATTTGATCCCAATTCTGTCTGATGGCAAAGCCTGCTCACTGATCTACCATGTGGTACTGTGGATGGGTCCCTTCCCCCTTCAGAGCCTCAGTCACCTCATCTGTGAAATGGGGAGAAGTACTGGTGGCTGGAAGGTACCCAGAATGGGGCCTGGCATGGTTAGCGCTTGCTTCCTTGCCGCTTGCTCGGGCATTTTCCTGGGTCTCAGATGCTTCTGACTACTCCCAGTGGAACTCCAAACTCTCAGGTGTGGGAGTGAGGCAGGGGCCCAGTTTGCAGTTCCTTCCTGAACCAATGGTGTTCTCAGGTTTATTAGGGGCCAACTCAGGGCTTTGATGAGCTAAGATACATGGACCTAATCACCAACCACAAGATTCACATCTATTTCACTCCTTACTTCCTCTCTCCCTTTCTCATTTAAACTGTTAATATTTGTTGCAAATCCTAGGAATTTGCTTCCTCTAGTCATCCATGTGCCTAGTCCACATGTGACTGTGCCTTTGCATGTCACATTCCTGTAGGCAGTGACCTAAGCTGGCTGACATTGGGCAATGACTGAATCCTGTTGACATCTGTCAGGTAGGAATAACAGTGGTACCAGGCTCAGAATGTGAGGCCTACACGAGACACTGCACTTACACCATTTAGCATCATGCCAGGCTTGTTGTAAGCATGAGATGATTGGTGGCAATTGTTGTTATTTTTAAGGAGATACTGTCAGGCTGGCTTCGGGCATTCACGATCCTGCCAGGCCCAGGGCCCTCTCTCTGTCATCTATGTGAAGATGGAGGGGCAGGTGGCAGAACAGTGAGTAGTAGTCAGGAGATCTTGGTTCAAACCCTGCCTCTGTCACTAGTGAATTGTGCGACCCTAAGGAATTCACTCAATCTCTCTGGGCCTTAGTTTAGGGTTAGGGTTAGGGTTAATTCTAACCATGAGATCAGGTTAGATCTGAATTATCCCTATAATTCTAGTCCTGATCTCAGGGGTTTTTGTGAAATTCCAATGATGTAGCAATCATAACTACTTTTTATTGAGGAGGGTCTTTGATGGGTGGTTGAGCAGTGGGGCATCCTAGGGGGATGTGGGCAGTGTGGGGATGTCTTGGTATTGGGAGGGGACAGTGAGGGAGGAACTTGGGAGGACAGAGGGTAGGGGAGGGAGAGTTCTGTTAGAGGAAGGGAGCAGAGCAGTAGGGAAGGGCCTAAAGAGAGGGAGGGGGAGGGCGGGCCTGGACAGAAGGAGGGGAGAGTGAGGGCTACCTTCCAGGAGCTGTCCTGGCCAGCAGCCTTGCCCTAGCCTGGGCTAACCAGGCCATGATCTCACAGCTGGCTGCACCTTCGAGGAGACGAGTGACCCAACGGTGCCCTGCGAGTACAGCCAGGCCCAGTACGATGACTTCCAATGGGAGCAAGTGCGGATCCACCCTGGCACCCGGGCCCCTGTGGACCTGCCCCATGGTGAGCCTACTCTTCATTACCCTTCCCCCTTTGTCTCCTTCTAGGGGCATCTCTACCCACCTGCTGTGTGACCTTGGGCACATTACTTAACCTCTCTGGGCCTCATCTGATTTTGCATCTGCAATGACATACATGACACTGGATGTGGAGCACTCTGGACACTGTCTAATTGTGCATGTCAGGTAGTTTCACTTGTAAATTGGGTGCAGGTTCAAGTAATCAAAGGCCCTTATAGCTGTGAGCTAAAACTGACTTCCCATTACTCCCCTTATGGCTTCGCTCAGGACCCACCCCGCTCCTACCAGGTCTTCCTAAATCCACCACCTTTGGACAGCTCTCTTCAAAGGCTCTCTTCTCCTGGACAGCCTTTGAACCTAGTCTCCCCAGGACTTGAAGATGCTGAAAGAGCAGTAATAGTAGGGCTAGGTGGGTATAAAATCTTCCTTCCTCTGCCCTCTTCTTCCTGGAAGTCCCAGATCCTTCCCAACTTCCACCTTGCTCTGCCCTATTTCAGGATGGGACACTTCTGGCATCCTGAGCACTGGACTGGGAGTCAGGAGACTAATTACATGGATTCTAGTATTGGCCTCTTGCTCTAATGATGGCCTGTAGAGCACTCATCTCAAAGTCATGTAGACCTGGGCTCAAATACTGTCTCTGTCACTTTACCAGCTGTGTGACTTTGAGCAAGTCACTTAACTTCCCTGAGTCCCCTTTGTCTTATGTCAACAGAAAAGAACCCAAACTCTGTAAAATAATTTGTGCCATGCTCAAGAAGCTTTGAGCAAGTGGACTTGCTGTGGTTGGGTTACAGTTTGGTTTTATACATTTCAGGAAGACAGGAATTACACATAAAGTTATAAATGAATACATGGAAAGCGTACATTGGTTTGGCCTGAAGAGGTGGGACATCTTGAAGCAGGGCATTACAGGTTATAGGTGGGTTTAAAGATTCCTTGGTTTGTGATTGATTAAAGAAATGAAGCTTTGTCTAAAGGCTTGGAATGTTTTAAGTTAAGACAAGGAAGTCTGTTAATCAGAGACAAGTCACTGGACATATACAAGACATATACCCAGACTCAAGTGGTTTTACCTTTGTCTTGCATAGCCTTAGGCCTGTTAATGAGTCACAAAGGACATGTCCAAGAAGGGAGGGGGGCATGATGAGGCATGTCTGACCTCCCACCTCATGGCCAGAAACTCAGCTTTAGGGTATTTCTGGGGTCTCGTTGGCCAAGAGGGGGTCCATTCAGTCAGCTGGGGGCTTAAGATTTTATTTTAGTTCACACCTAACTGTAAAGTGGGGAGAGCAATAATCCATTTCGCACGGTTATTAGATAATGCCTATAAAGTGCAGAGGGTGGCGTGTAGGGGATCAGTGTTTAGTTGCTATTATTGGGGGTATCTGAGAGGGCCCAGTTACTAGTACCCTCTTTGCTAGGTGCCGAATCAACTGGGAATTAAGAAAAAGATAAGACAGATGAAGGCCAAATTACCAACTTTATCACTAATAAGGACTGTGTCAGAGGACACAGATAGTGTGGGAACCAAATGAGTGAACCCCAGCACTGGGCGGCCGAAGGACCCCTCCCCTTTGCCGTTTCACAGTAGTGGCCCAGGGCCTTCACTGCCCAGCAGAGCTGAGGTTGCATCTGCTGTCAAGGGTGAGGGTGAGGGGCAGCACAGGTTCTCAGTGGGGGGCCAGGACCTGAAGCCATCAGGAGAGGGGCCCTTCCCGGCCTGGCACAGGTGGCCTCTGCAGGCTCCCCCACCTTCCCTGCCTCCCCTTCTGTGCGTTTGCTCACACTGTGCCCTTCCTGGGGCATTTGTCTCTGCCTCTGCAGGGCTCTCAGATCCTGGTTAGACCTCAGTACTGGTGGGCATCACAGTTTGACTTGTCTGAGAAAGATTTGTCAAGGTGCCCACCATGGCAGGGGCCCTGTGTGGGCCTCTCCATATGCCCAGGGCCCAGCCTTGGCCTGATACACGGTTGGCACTCAGGTACAAGACAGCTGATTTGAATTCACCTCTGACAGTCCCGACCACCCTGTGTGGGCTCTGCCTCTGTCTCTCACACACAAGCAGAGACATCCCCAGTGAGAAAGGGGAGAGGGAGATGCAGTAATCAGCGTGGGCCTTGTGCTAGTCCTGGGGATGTGGTGGTGAGCCAGATGGACGGTCTCTGCCCTCCTGGAGCTCATGTTCTAGGGAAGGGAGTTGGGGGTGGAGGGAGATTCACACTCAGACAGAGAGCAGGAGAGAGGAGAGCAGGAGAGCGACAGGGACAAAGGGAGGAAATGGAAGAGAAGGGGCGGGATGTGAAGAGAGAGGAGAGAGGCAGAGGGAGCAGCAGGAGGAGGCAGAACAAAGTGTCAGATTGGAAGGGGGAGGAAGACTCACACAGCTGCTCACAGGGAGAGGAGAGAGGAAGCAACGAAGCAGGAATGGGCCAAGATGGAGTGTGTTGGGGGTTGGGATGTGCCCCTTCCTGAGTGGGGACAGGGACCTGAGTTTTGTTTACTGCTACCCTGTCAGGACTGATCCAGGGCGGACTCAGAGGCTTCTGGCTCACAGAGATGAATGAGATCCCTTCCAGCAGAGTCCCTGGGGAGCCCTCCTGCAGCAGGGATCTCAATGAGCTTGCGTTGGCTGTCGGCCAAGCCCGGGAGGAGGCAGTGCTGCGTGGCTGCAGTTGTCCCTTTGGCAGCTGCTTCTCCCCCCAGAGGGAAGCTGTAATCCCCCAGCCAGGTCCTGAGGCACCCAGTCCTCTCCTACTCCCCACTATACAACCTGGATCTCTGGGGATGGGACAGGCTGCCTTTCTCCAGGTTGCAAGTCAAGACCATTGGTATCCCAGGAATTTAGACTCAGAGCTGGGGGCTAGAAGGGAAGTTAGAATCGTTTCATTCAATCTCTGTTCTACATATTCATTCAGCTTTGGTTCAGAGCCCCTTCTCTAACACAGTGGAGCCCTGAGGCATCACAGGCTGGTGGGACACAGACACACACTCTGGTAACGTCCAGGGGCCAGGGGAGAAGCCCATGGTGGGATGTGGAGGGAGGGCTTTGGAAGAGGTGGCCTTTGCGGGCTTGTTATGTGCCAGGCTCTTGACTCTTGAGATGACTGACCTAGTCCTTACCTCCAAGGGTGGCTCAGAAGATGGGGGAGGCTGTGCTCAGGCAGGGCATGAGCTTGGACTGTGACCTGTAGGTGGTGAGGAGCCATCAAGAGTTTTGACAAAGTCAGGGTTGTGTGGTTTTTGCTGCTCCAACTCTCTCCTTTGGGAAACAGGTGCTGGGAAGTGAAGGGACTTTAGGCCTGGGACCGGAGCTCAGAACCCTGACTCCCCGTGGGTCCAGATGCCTGGAGTCCTTTGTTTCTGCCCCTCTCCTGCCCACCTGGTCCTCCCCTAAGGTCTCCTCAGCTGCTGCCTCTTCCTCCTCTCTTTCCAGGCTCCTACTTGATGGTCAACACTTCCCAGCATGCCCCAGGCCAGCGGGCCCATGTCATCTTCCAGAGCCTGAGCGAGAATGACACCCACTGTGTGCAGTTCAGCTACTTCCTGTACAGCCGGGACGGGCACAGCCCGGGCACTCTGGGCGTCTATGTGCGTGTTAATGGGGGCCCCCTGGGCAGTGCAGTCTGGAATATGACTGGATCCCACGGCCGACAGTGGCACCAGGCTGAGCTGGCTGTCAGCACCTTCTGGCCCAATGAATATCAGGTTGGCTGGGTTCAGTCTGTGGTCAACCTGTGCCTGGGGGTGGGGGCAGGAGGATAATAGCTTAAGGTCAGAGCAGGTGAGTGGCTGAGGTTACAATTAGTCTGTGTTCAGCATCAGGAAGCAATCTATGGTTGAGGCCAGGGGTCAGTCTGAGGCCAGTCTGGGTTCAGCATCAGAGGTCATTTTTAATAGGAAAAGCCCATGGCTGGGGTCAAGGGTGAGTTGGAAGAGTGCCCACCTGGAAACCCTGCCTGGCTAGGAAAAGAGTTTTGCTGCTTGAAGTAACTGTCCAGGATTGGGATGAAAGCTCTGGCCTTGACCTTGTTCAGTCTGGGTGCTGATGCCCCACTCCCAACTAGCTAGCTTGGTAGGGTCGGCTGAGCTCTGCTGGTTGAGGAGGAAGGGGTTGGGGTTGGGGTTGGGGCTGGGGCTGGGGCTGGGGCAGAGCTAAAAGGGGGCTCTTATGTGCCCTCCCAGGCAAGGCTGCAGGAATATCAGTATGACAGGGCCCTCCCGCCTTCCCCAGGTGCTGTTTGAGGCCCTCATCTCCCCAGACCGCAGGGGCTACATGGGCCTAGATGACATCCTGCTTCTCAGCTACCCCTGCGGTGAGTCCCAGCTGACCGCGCGGGCTCAGGGGTGAGGGGTGCTGGCGGCCCAGGCCCCTGTCTAAAGGGGTGTAGGCCCAGCTCACTCTGTTGCTCTATTCCCGCAGCAAAGGCCCCGCACTTCTCCCGCCTGGGCGACGTGGAGGTCAATGCAGGCCAGAACGCCTCGTTCCAGTGCATGGCGGCGGGCAGAGCAGCCGAGGCAGAGCGCTTCCTCCTGCAGGTGAGGGGCGTGGGGGCCTGGCCAAGGAGAGGTTGGTAGGTTCTTCTGGGCCCTGGCTCCCTTGCGGGGTGCTAAGTCTGCCTTCTTATGTCCCCCATCACCCCAGGGCAGAGCGCATGGCTCCAGGAATCCCATATCCCCCCTGTGTAGTAGGGTCGCTAAACCCGCCCGGACGATTACCCCTAGCTTTGGCCCGGGTCAGAGCGAGAGAAGGACGCCTTCCTCCGCGGCGCCCCTGACCTTGTCACCCCTCTCTCCCCCCAGCGGCAGAGCGGGGCGCTAGTGCCCGCGGCCGGCGTCAGGCACATCAGCCACCGGCGCTTCCTGGCCACTTTCCCGCTGGCTGCCGTGGGCCGCGCGGAGCAGGACCTGTACCGCTGTGTGTCCCAGGCCCCGCGCGGCGCGGGTGTCTCTAACTTCGCCGAG
Source organism: Varecia variegata (assembly GCA_028533085.1). Lineage (NCBI taxonomy): Eukaryota > Metazoa > Chordata > Mammalia > Primates > Lemuridae > Varecia > Varecia variegata. The sequence goes on along the minus strand of CM052444.1, from coordinate 89,604,830 downwards.
CTCATCGTCAAGGGTCAGTGCAAGGACGCGGGGGGAGGGCAGAGACCCGCACTCTCGCAGGGGCGGAGGGCGGCAGGCTGTGGCTGGAGTGTGATCTGACCCGGGAGGGCCTGTGGAGGGGGCAGTGTCTCACCCCCAACAGGTCTGATCGAATGGGCGGGGCCTGCAGAGGGGCCAGGGTTGGTGGGGGCTTGGAGTACAGGGTCAAGGTGAGAGCCTGGAGAGGCAGGGTCTGGCTGTCTGGCCGCTGTGCTTGTGGTCCTCCCGGCCAGGCTAGGTCTCGGGGACTTGGAGGGGTGTGATGGGGAGGGTGGCTGCTGAGGGGAGAGGGCTGGTTCAGCCTTAGGAGCCGGGTGCCCCTTAGGGCCTGGGGATTTAGTGGAGGTGGGAGAGCGGGTCTGGTCGAGGGCTTGGTAGCAGCAGGAGGGGTCTGGGAGGACAGGGAGGGCTCTTGGTGATTTGGGTGTAGTGGGATGTTGGTGGGATGCAGAGTTGGGAGCTGTGGTCTCACAGCAGTGTCCGTCAGCTCCGCCTCTCCCCAATCTGCTCGCAGAGCCCCCCACACCCATCGCGCCCCCGCAGCTGCTGCGGGCCGGCCCCACCTACCTCATCATCCAGCTCAACACCAACTCCATCATCGGCGACGGGCCCATCGTGCGCAAGGAGATTGAGTACCGCATGGCGCGCGGCCCATGGGCCGAGGTGCACGCCGTCAGCCTGCAGACCTACAAGCTGTGGCACCTCGACCCGGACACCGAGTACGAGATCAGCGTGCTGCTCACACGCCCCGGAGACGGTGGCACAGGCCGCCCCGGGCCACCTCTCGTCAGCCGCACCAAGTGCGCAGGTGGGTGCTGCCACCACCTCCTGGTCCCAGTCTCTGGTCCGGACACCCAGGTGTGGACTCAGAGCAACGAAGGGCAGAGGGGCACATTCCGAGAGGTGGTATGGCGTAGATCTGTGCTTCTAAAACTTTCTAAAACGTGATTTTTCCTCAACCCTTGTGGTAAAGATGATAGCTGATACTTTGTCAGACATGCATATACACACACATCATATTGATTGATTGAAAACTTACAACAACACCATGATGTAGGCACTCTTGTCATACACATTCTACAGATGAGGTGACTGAGGTACAGAGATGTTAGGTGACTGGCCCAAGAACACACAGCTAATAAGTGTCCGAGATGGGATTGGAACCCTTGACCGGCTGGCTTCAGATATGTGTTCTTAGTTCAACATTATATCATCTAGATAAAATAAAACAACTAAACTCCATCATATCAAAGTGTGTTATAAATTCTAGCTGGATTCTCCTGTCTGTTGCTCAGGCTGGTCTTTGAACTTCTGGTCTCAAGGAATCCTCCCCCCTCCACCTCCTAAAGTGGTGGGATTATAGGAGTGAGCCACTATGCCTGGTCTGCTTTTCCTTGTTAAAAAGGGTAAACCATTGTTAGCAATGGTGCACCTGCATCAGAGGAGACTCTATTTGTTTAGGGGAGAAATTTTTTAATGGAATTTTTATTGAGATAAGTGTAGATTCCCATGCAGTTGTAAGAAAAATACAGAGAGATTCCCTGTATACATTTACCCTATTTCCTACGATGGTAACATTTTGCAAAACTGTAGTGTAATATCACAATCAATTTATTGATGCAATCCATAGATATTATTCATACTTCCCCAGTTTCACTTGTTCGTGTGTGTGTGTGTGTGTGTGTGTGTATTTAGTTCTGTACAATTTATCACATGTGTAGGTTTGTATATTCACCGCTGTAATCATAATACCAAACAGTTCAATTACCTTAAGTACTCTTCATGTTGCCCTTTTATTACCACATTCACCTCCCTGTTTTCTTTCACCCCCAACTCTTGGTAATCACTAATCTGTCCTTCATTTTTAAAATTTTGTCATTTCAAAAATGTTGCATAAATATATAGAGTATATAACCTTTTGGAATTCTTTTGGAATTGGCTTTTTTTTGGTAACAGCCTTATTGTAATATAATTCACATCTCATATGATTCATTCATTAAAGTGTACAATTCATTGGTCTTTAGTATACAGTAGTAGCCCCTTATCTGTGGTTTGTCTTTCTGTGGTTTTAGTTACCCATTGTCAACTAAGGTCCAAAAATAGGTGAGTAAATTACATTAAGCTATTTTGAAACAGAGAGAGACACCACATTCACCTAACTTTTATTATGGTATATTGGTATAATTTTTATATTTTATTACTAGTTGTTGTTAGTTTCTTACTGTGCCTAATTTATAAATTAAACTTTATCATAGGTATGTATGTATAGGAAAAAACATTGTTTATGTAGTGTTATATAGTGTTTAGTACTATTAATATCTGTGGTTTCAGGCATCCACTGGGGGTCTTTTAATAAATCCCCTGTGAATAAGGGGGGACTACTATATTCAAAGAGTTATGCAACCATCAGAACAATCAATTTTGGAACATTTTTATCACCCCAAAAAGAAACCTTGTACCCTGTAGCAGTCACCCCCATTTCAGCCTCATACCTCTAGCCCCAGGCAACCACTAATCTACTTTCTACCTCTATAGATTTGCCTATATGGACATTTCATATAGATGGAATCATGCAATATGTAGTCTTTTGTGACTGGCTTCTTCCAATTAGCATGATGTTTTCAAGGTTTATCCATCTTATAGCATGTATCATTGTTCCATTCCTTTTTATTACCAAAAATCCCATTGTATAAATATACCATATTTTATTTCCCTCAACTGATGAAATATGCCATATTTCATCAGTTGATGGAAATTTGGGTTTTCACACTTTTTGGCTACTATGAACAGTATTGCTGTGAATATTCATGTACAAGTGTTCATGTGAACATATGTTTTCATTTCTCTTGGGTATATACCATATATATATCATATGGTAATTCTGTGTTTAACCTTTGAGGAACTGCTGGACTGTTCCTCTAAAGCAGCTGTATCATTTTACATTCCTACCAGCAGTGTATGAGAGTTCCAATTTCTTTATGTCCTTGTCAACATTTATGTATTTTTTAAAAAAAGAAATGCATTTATCTTATTTATTTATTATTTATTTATGTTTTAGATATGGGGGGGTCTCACTCTGTCACCCAGGCTGGATGCAGTGGTGCCATCATGGCTCACGGCAGCCTTGAACTACTGGTTTCAAGAAATCCTCCCACCTTAGCCTCCTGAGTAGCTGGGATTACTTGTCAGCCACTGTGCCTGGCTCTGTCTTCTGATTATAACCATTTTAGTGGTGTGAAATGATATCTCATTGTGATTTTGATTTGCATTTTCCTGATGACTTATGATGTTGAGCATTTTTTCATGTGCTTATTGGCCATTTCTATATCTTTGTTGAAATGTCTATTCAGATCCTTAAAAAGAACCTATTTTTTAAGTCGGGTTATTTGTCTTTTTATTACTGAGTTGTAAGAGTTCTTTATATATTCTGGATACTAGACTCTTATCAGATGTGGTTGCAAATTTTTTTTTTGACATTCTGTGGGTTGTCTTTTCCTTTTATTGATGGTAACCTTTGAAGCACAAAGGTTTTCAATTTTGAAGCCAAATTTACCTATTTTTTTTCTTTTGTTGTTTGTGCTTTTGATGTCATACTCAAGAAACCACTGCCTAATCCAAAGTCATGAAGATTGACCCCTATGTTTTTTTCCTAACAGTTTTGTAGTTTTACCTCTTACAGTTAGATCTTAGATCCATTTTGAGTTAATTTTTGTATATGGTGTGTGGTAGGGTCCCATCTTCATTTTTTTTCTTATGGATATCTTGTCCCGTCACCATTTGTTGAAAAGATTATGCTTTCCTTATTGAATTATCTTTGGCATTGGGATTGGCTTTTTTTTTTTTTTTTGCTAGCATAATTCCCTGGAGATTTATCCAAGTTGTTGTATATATCAATAGTTCATTCCTTTTTTTTGCTGAGTAGTATTCCATGGTGTGGAAATGCCACAGTTTGTTTAACCGTTCACTTGTTGAAGGGCATCTGGACTGGTTTCAGTTTTTGAAGTAAAGCTTCTGTGAACATTTGCATACAGGTTTTTGCAGGAACATAAGTTTTCCTTTTTCTGGGATAAATGCTCAAGGGTGCAATTGATGAGTTGTGTGGTAATTGCATGTTTAGTTTTAGCAGAAACTGCCAGAGTGGCTGGCTGTATTGTTTTGCATTCTCACCAGCAATGTATGAGTGATCCAGTTTTCTTCATCCTTGCCAGCATTTGGTGTTGCTGCTATTTTTTAATTTTAGACTTTCTGGGAAATGTGTAGTGATATCCCATTATAATCTTGATTTGCCTTTCTTTAATGCCTAGCGATGTTGAATGTCTTTTCATGTGCTGCTTGCCAGCTGTAAATCCTTCTTGGTGAGTTGTCTGTCCATGTCTTTGACTGTTTCCTAATTGGATTTTCATTTTACTACTGTGGAGTTTGAGAGTTCTTTATACATTCTAGATACCAGTCCTTTGTTGCATGTGCAGTTTGTAAATATTTTCTCCCAGTTTGTAGCTTGTCTTTTCATCCTTTTTGTATGGGCTTTCACAGAACAACTATTGTTAAATTGATGAGGTTCAATTTATAAAATTTCTCATTTATGAATTGTGCTTTTGGTATCAAGTCTAAGAGCCCCTTGTCTACCCCTATCTCCCACACATTTTCTCCTGTTTTTTTTCCTAAAAGTGTTGTGGTTTTACATTTAAGTTTGTGATCTGTTTTGGGTAAGGTGTGAGGTTTAGGTCAAGGGTCTATTTATTTGTTGCTAATCAATATTCTTAAATGTTTTCAGAAGCTGGCTGTGAATCATCGAAAATCCAGTTTAATGCTGTACTTTGGGAGACCCTATGGTGATGAGTAAGAGTGTTTCAGTGGGACTTGCTTTCTAGCTAAGAGGTCTGGGTCAGGTTACTTAACCTCTCTGAGCTTCAGTCCTCTTGTTTTATAAAATGAGAATAATAATATTTATCATATAGGGTTAACTTGAAGATTCATTCCACAAATATTTATTGGGTTCCTATTATGTGCCAGCTACTATTGTAGTTGTTGCTAGGGATATGTGACTGTAACTGAGACAGACAAAGGTCACCAGCTGAGAGTTCCTCATGGCACTCCATGTGGAACTCACATTCTAGGAAGAGGAGACAGATAATAAATAAGTAAACAAGTGAAATATGCAGTTGACCCTTGAACATGGGTTTGAACTGAGCAGCTCCAGTTATGTGCAGATGTTTTTAAGTCAGATGCACATCCAAAATACAGTATTTGCAGGCTGGGAAACCCACGAATATGGAGGACTGACTTTTCATATATGTGGGTTCTGCAGGACCTACCGTGGGACTTGAGTTTGCAGGATTTGGTTACACGCAGGGATTCTGGAACTAATCCCCCACGTATAGCGAGGGGTGACTGTAGAGTTTGTCAGATGGTGATAAGTGCTGTGAAGAAGACTAAAACAGGGAGTGGGAGTTGGAAGGTTGTTATTTTTAAAAGGCTCAGGGACCTTCTAACCCGGTGGTCCCCAACTGGTACCAGTTTGTGGCCCGTTAGGAACTGGGCTGCACAGCAGGAGGTGAGCGGTGGGCAAGCCAGTGAAGCTTCATCTGTGTTTATAGCCGCTCCCCATCGCTGGCCTCACTGCATAAGCTCCGCCTCCTGTCAGATCAGCCGTGGCATGAGATTCTCATAGGAGCAGGAACCCCACTGTACACTGTGCATGCGAGGCATCTAGGTTGCGCGATCCTTATGAGAATCTAATGCCTGATGATCTGAGGTGGAGCTGAGGTGGTGATGCTGGCCCTGGGGAGTGGCTGCAAATATGGATTATCATTAGCAGAGGGGTTTGACTGCACAATAAATGTAATGTGCTTGAATCATCCTAAAACCATTCCTCCCCACCCCTGCCTGTGGAAATATTGTCTTCCCTGAAACTGGTCCCTGGTGCCAAAAAGATTGGGGACTGCTGCTGTAACCAAGAAGGTGATATTGGAGGTGAGGGCTGAGCCATCCAGAGAGCTGGGTGGGGGGCTTGCCGGGGCAGGGGCAACTCCAGGCAGACTGAGCAATCAGTGCAAGGGCCTGAGGCTGGAGTGTGCTTGGCATGTGTGAGGAACATAAAGAAGACCAGTGTCACTGGGCTAGTGACTGAGCTGGAGATGGCAGGAGAGGAGGCCGAAGTTGAGCTGAGATGTAGGTCTCAGAGTTGTTTGACACAGTGTGAGCTGGGGAGTCATTGTGGGGTTTGGAGAATAGGAATGAGCATAATCTACTTTTGTTTAAAAGGATCACTCCGGCCCTTTTGTGGAGAATAGACTCAGAGGGTAGGGGTGCCACACGGGGAGACCAGTGAGGAGGCCACTGCAGGGATGAAGCTGAGAGATGGTGGCAGCTGGGAACAGAGTGGAAGGGGTGGCCCTGGTGAGAAGTGGTCAGGTTCTGGGCGTATTTTGAAGGTAGAGCTGACTGCATTTGCTGATGGATTGGATACGTGATGAGAGGGAGGGAAAGAGAAGTTAAGGAGGGCTCCGAGGTGTTTTGCTTGAGCAGCTGGAAGGATGGAGTTGTCATTTACTGTGAAGGAGCAGACTGCGGTAGGAGCTGGTTTGACTGGGTGTCATAGATCAGGAGTTCTGTGTTGGAAATGTTGACTTTGAGATACCTATTAGACGTTCAAGTGGAGATATCCATCAGGCAGATGGATATATGAGTGTGGAGTTCAGGGAAGAGGTTCAGGCTGTGGATATAAATTTGAAAGTTGTCAGCGTAGCGATGGTAGAGTTGGTATTTAAAGCCCTGAGACTGGATGAGATCTTTTACTCTAGCGGTTCTCAACTAGGGGCAATTTTTGTCTCCCAGGAGTCATTTGGCAGTGTCTGGAGACATATTGGTTGTCCTAACTGGGTGGTGGCAGTAGGGTGCTAATGGCATCTAAGGAATAGAGGCCAGGGACGTGGCTAAACATCCTGCAATGCACAGACAGCCCCCAACAACAAATAATTATCTAGTGCTAGTTCAAAATGTCAATGGTGCTGAGGTTGAGAGCTCCTGATTTAGTCCTTCAATTTTTAGGGAACAACCGTAGATGGAAGAGAGAGGAGTTGTGAAGCCTGAATCTTGGGCCCTCCAGCGTTTTGGGTTAAACGCAGGCAATTGCATGTGAAATATAGTGCTTAACACATAGTAAGCACTCAGTAAAAGACAACTGTCATTATTAGGGTATTTTTAACTTTGCAAAGGCAGTTCTGGTTTTATTACACTTGGAATAAAGGAGTAAAAGGAATCAGACCTCAGGGATCCGTTGAAAATCTATTGCACTCCCTTAAATTTCAGATAGGGAAACTGAAACCCAGAGAGAGGAAGGGACTTGCCTGTGATCACACAGTGTATTGAGAACCCAGGTTTCATGGTGATAGCTGTTGATTATTCCCATTTTACAGATGAGTAAACTGAGATTTAAAGATTCAGTCACTTGCCCAAATATATACAGTGAGTCCATAGCAGAGCCTGAACCAAAGTTTGAATGTCCTGATTTCTAACCCAGTGCTTTTCACGAGAACGACAACATGACGGCAGCTGGTGCCATCATGGGCTGAATGCCTGCTTTGTGCTAGGCACTGCTAAACACTCCGCAGGCTGGCCAGGATGGAAGCTGGGGCAGAGGCCAGGCAGACACGATGCGACACCTCCTCCCGCCCCTCTTAATTACACGTTCCTCTTTGTTGGCATCGTGGCCCCCCCTGCTTCAGCGCCTTGGTTGGGAGATGTTTTGCTGTTGCCCAGCTGTGTTGTCAAATCCACCATATCGTGAAACTCCCCTCGCACTATATTATTTACTGTAAAAACAATAGTGTAGCATCAGGAGGAGGCGTTTTTAAAAATAATCGCTCTAAATCTTACCATCCTAGCCCAGCAGCTGTTTTAATTTTTCTGTCTTCTTTGCATCTCTGCCCATATGCCTGCAGTACACGTTTTACACCCTTGTCATTGGGATGTAGAAAGCATTCGTATACTCCTTCCTTTGCCTGGTGTTGTTACACATGTTATGCTGTTTATAATTATGTTTATTGACTGTAGAAGTCCATGGAATATCCCCGCATTGCTGGACTATTTCTTTCCAGATCCCTATCCTTATGAATAATACTACATTGAAAAACTCAGTGCTGTGGTTCTCCCCTTCCCCCTTGAGTTATTTCTTTGGGAAAATAGAAGTGGTTGAAGAAAGGGTTTAGACATATATCACTCTAAAAAGTGATTGTACTAATTGGTACTGCTGCCGGCATCTCATGTTAGTGCACATGTGTTTGTTTATTAATTACCAGAGGCTGGGCAATTTGATTTACATCACCTCATGTCATTCTCACACTTGCTCCTCAAAATAGGTGATACTGTCTCCATTTTTTAGTGGAGGAACCTGATACCAACATTGGAAGGGTGTTGAGTAACTCGCCTGAAGTCTCAGAACTAACAATGTTGGAGACAGGATGTGAATCTGTGTCCACTAGACCCCAGGACCTGTCCAAAGCTCCTTCTGCAAGAAAAGGCCAAACTCTTCAGTGTTATTGCATCCTCATTAGCCTTATAAAAATTAACGCATATTGGTCTCATTTAACAGGTGTTAGTTGTTACACTCCTTATTTTAATGTGCACTTTGACCTCTGATCTCTGAATGGCCTAGAGCCCTATGGAATTTAGAGAGATGGGGCTTTGAGGTCCCCAAATTCTGTTTTGTCAGTGTGTGCTGGCAGCTGAAGAGAATGTCTGGGTGCCAGATGGTTTTTGGAAACAGAAAGACTCATGCATTCACACTCCTCAATCAACGTATCAGTCTGTAGTCAACAAACTATTTGAGCTCCCTAGATCTGCCCAGATTTGATCAGGGTAGGGAGGGAGAGCAGAGAAGTGGGCCTTCTTATCAAAGACCCTTCAATCTAGCTATGTAGATGGGAGGTAGTGCAGCTATTGGAGAATGAGATGCCCAAGTATGAAGTTGGGAGTTTCATCCTCCAAGTCAGGAGTTGCTATCTTGGGCCCTGCAAGGTGGTGGGTATTTTTGTTTGTTTGTTTTGTTTTTGTTTTTTTTGAGATGACAGCTGGCTCTATCACTCAAGCTGGAGTGCAGTACCCCGATCATAGCTCACTGCAGCCTCAAACTCCTGGGCTCAAGCTATCCTCCTGGCTCAGCCTCCCTGGTAGCTGGGACTATAGGCGTGCGCCACCATGCTTGGCTAATTTTTGTATTTTTTGTAGAGACAGGGTCTCACTATGTTGCTTATGCTGGTCTCGAACTCTTGGGCTCAAGTGGTCTTCCCACCTTGGCCTCCCAAAGTGCTGGGATTATAGGCATGAACCACTGTGTCTGGCCCTGCAAGGTGGTTTTAAGAAACTTGAGTAGGTTTTCAGTACTCACGAATCTAGAGATTTCATAGAAAAATCTGAATTTTTGGCTTCTCTTGAAAAATGGGAGGATCTGGCAACCCTGAGCCTGTAGTCCTATGTGGCAACAATCGCCTAGAGCTCAGGAGTAGCTGCCCCTTTTGGATGGGGCACCTACTGTCCTGTGTGCCATAGTCTCCACCCAGTCTGTGTCCCCACTTACACCGAACTTTTCTCGCCATCCTCTAAATGCTGCAAGAGGGTGAGGAAGCCGAGTGCTTCTGCCAAGTCTGGAGGGACGGAAAGGAATGCAGGGCTGCATTCCAGGGGGTGGGAATGGTATGAACAGAGCTGAGACCCACTCTCACTAGTTTAAATAAGGCAGGGGACCTTGGCTCCCATAGATGCCCTGGGACAATACACACAGGGCAGTCAGGACCACAGCCAGAGAGTTGGAGGGTGGAGAGAGGACCTCTGAGTAAGATGGCGAGTGAGTGCACACTAAATCTCCCCCTGAACTCCAAATACATAAGAATGATGGCTTAAAACAAAACTACATCTAAAAAAAATTAGGAAAATCTCTGCAAGCCAGGAATAGGAGAGAAAACATCAGCGTGGTGACTGGGCCCTCAGGTTGCGGTGAGCAGTGGCTGCCAGGCCTTCAGTGTCCGTGTGGGATGGGACTTGGGGGGCCCTGCTTGTGGCGGGGAAGGGAGCAGCCAGGAGATGGGCCTTGTTCCCAGCGGGCGCTGAAGTCTCTCTGATAGCGTGATATATGGCTGGAGACATCGCTTGCCTGTAGTCCAGGGAAGAAAGGGAAGCTCCTGGGTGGAAACAGAAACTCGTATTGTGCTGCCTTTGGGGCCAGTGTCTAAAACTGTCACCTGTGCACTCCCAAGTTAGAAGCAGCCTGGGCTGATATTTCCCTTTGTGTCTTCTTTATAAGGGAGATTCTGAGAAAATCATGTAAAAAATGGTACTAGGATCATACCTAATCGCCTTAAGAGGCTTTGGAGCAGTACTTTCTCACCTGTTCATTAAAAAATCCTGGGGTCCTCTGATTGGGGACACTTTGCAGGGATTTGGGAGTAACTGCCTGTCAGAGAATCGGGGTGCAAGAGAGAGAAGGATCATCAGAAGTAATCTTGGCTTCTTCCCTCATTTCCCAGGTGTGGAAATTGAGACCTGGAGATTGCGAGAGATCACACAGCTGGTCAGGGCAGAGGCAGGGCTGAAGGCTGATCCCTGGGCTCCATCCTGGCTTCGCTTCAGAAGCCTTGCTTTCTTTACTTACAAAATGGGGGTGGCTTTCTGGCCCACAAAGTCATCAAGAGCCCGTAAAGCATAACAACATGCTCCTCCCTCCCGGTGGGGTAGCCATCTCTCTCCTGAGGCATTGGTGTTATTTTATTTTATTTTTATTTGTTTGTTTGTTTATTTATTTAATTTTGGAGACAGAATCTCACTCTGTTCCCCGGGCTAGAGTGCCGTGGTGTCAGCCTAGCTCACAGCAACCTCAAACTCCTGGGCTCGAGTGATCCTCCTGCCTCAGCCTCTTGAGTAGCTGGGACTACAGGCTCTCGTCACCATGCCCAGCTAATTTTTCTATTTTTAGTAGAGATGGGGGTTTCACTCTTGCTCAGGCTGGTCTCTAACTCCTGAGCTCAAGCAATCCTCCTCCTGGGCCTCCCAGAGTGCTAGGATTACAGGCGTGAGTCGCCGTGCCCAGCCTGGTGTGATTTTTTTTTTGACAGTGAATGCCTTAGAGGGAGGCGGGGAGTGGTGGTTAAGAGCATGGATTCCGGAGCCAGCCCGTCCAGGTTGATCCTTCATCACTTACTGTGTATGTAACTGTGGGCAAGTTACTTAATCTCTTTGTGCCTTTGTTTCCACATCTATATGACAGGGCTAATACTAGCATTTGTCTCCTTGGATTACAGCAAGGATTAAATGAGGCAAAGCATTTTAAAGGCACTAGAACAATGCCTGGCACATCCAAAGTTCCCAAGAAATATTAACGGCCATTATTACTATTATCATTATATAGCAAATTGTATTTCCCCTTTTGCTTTGGCAGCCAGGGAACCCACCACTGAATTTGAGCCTTTAGTCTCCCACATAGGACCTCATGGCATGCATTTCTGTTTCTGTTTCCCTATCATTCTCTGGCTTATGTAACTATTTGACTTACATTGCCCCCATCATCCTGATTTCTATATATTATTGTATCATATGTATTACTGTAAGTTGTTTCAGAACAAGCTTGGCATTAATAAATTAAGAAAAATATAGCAACAGGTTGATTCAGATTGGGCCTTATGTAGTCCAGGATGGTCTTAAACTGGGAGATGAACTGTGCTGTTAAAAACAATTATAGCTACCGTTTGTGAGGGCTCATTGTGTATTAGCCACTGTCAGCGTGCTTTGCACGTATTGCCTTACACCTCATAATGACCCTGTCAGGTAAGGCCTATTATTTTTCCATTTGGCAGTTGAAAAAACCAAGGCTCAGAGAAGTGAAGTGATTAAGCCAGTAGTTGCCAGCTGCAAGTGGCACAGCCTGGCTTCAGATGCAGCCTGCTTGACACCAGAGCACATACTTTTACTCCCTGTTCAATGTTCTAGGGGTCTCTTGAGCTCTTGGGGGAAAGGAGGGATGATTCCAGGTAGCTGACTGATGCTCTCTGTCTCTGTTCCTCTTCTCTTCCCACTGCCTCTGCCGCCTTCTCTCTGCTTCCTGGATTCCCCAGAGCCCATGAGGGCCCCCAAAAGCCTGGCCTTTGCCGAGATCCAGGCCCGCCAGCTGACCCTGCAGTGGGAACCGCTGGGCTACAACGTGACGCGTTGCCACACTTACGCTGTGTCCCTGTGCTATCACTACACCCCGGGTAGCAGCCACAACCAGACCATCCGGGAGTGTGTGAAGACGGAGCAGGGTGCCAGCCGCTACACCATCAAGAACCTGCTGCCCTATCGGAATGTTCACGTGCGGCTTGTCCTCACTAACCCTGAGGGGCGCAAGGAGGGCAAGGAGGTCACCTTCCAGACAGATGAGGATGGTAAGAGTCCCAACCCCGATTCCCCTGGCCCTGAGTGCCTCCTATAGACACCCCATATCTAAGGCTGAGATTTATATAGGGATTTTTTTTTTTGCTTAGGATTAAAACAACTGTATAACAACAAAGTAATGATAGCCAATATTTATTCTCTGGAAGACTGGTATTTCCTTTCTTAAGTGTTTGAAAGAATTCAGTGGTGAAGCCCTTTGGGCCTGGAGTTTTCTTTGTGAAAAGGTTTTTTTTTTTTTTTTTTCGAGACAGAGTCTCACTCTGTTGCCTGGGCTAGAGTGAGTGCCGTGGCGTCAGCCTAGCTCACAGCAACCTCAAACTCCTGGGCTTAAGCGATCCCACTGCCTCAGCCTCCCGAGTAGCTGGGACTACAGGCATGCGCCACCATGCCCGGCTAATTTTTTTCTATATACATTTTTAGTTGGCCAGATAATTTCTTTCTATTTTTAGTAGAGACGAGGTCTTGCTCTTGCTAAGGCTGATCTCGAACTCCTGACCTCGAGCGATCCACCCACCTCGGCCTCCCAGAGTGCTAGGATTACAGGTGTGAGCCACCATGCCCGGTCTGTGAAAAGGTTTTGAGTAACAGTTTTAATTTTTAAAACAGATATTGGACTATTCAGATTTTCTATTTTCTTGTATCAGTTTTGATGGACTGTGTTTTTTAAGGAATTTGTTCATTTCACCTAAATTGTTAAATTTCGTGACATTAAGTTGTTTATAAATATTCTTTTATTATATTTATTTAATATATGTATGATCTGTAGTGAAATCACCTTTTCATTCCTGATATTGGTAATTTGTGTATTGTTTTTTCTTGTTCACTCTTGCTAGGAGTGTATACATTTTATTAATCTTTCAAAGAGCCAACTGTTGGCTTAGCTGATTTTCTTTATTGCATATTTATTTTCTATTCTTTTTTTCCTTTTTTAATACTTTCTTTGGATTTGATTTGCTGTTCTTTTAGCTTTTTGAGATGAAAGCTTCTTAGATCATTAATTTGAGCCATTCTTCATTTCTAATATATGCATTTAAAGCTACACATTTCCCTCTAAGTCCTGCTTTACCTGCACACAAGTTTTGCTATGTCCTATCTTCATTATCATTCAATTCAAAATACTTTTTGATTTCTGTTATAATTTCTTCTTTGACTCAAAAATTATTTAGAATTATGTTGCTTAATTTCTAAGCAATTGAGACTTTTATAATTATCTTCTTCTTGTTTGCTGATTTCTAGCTTAATTCCACTGCAGTTAGAGTATTACTCTAAATTTAGTCTTTTGAAATTTGATCCTTGCTTTATGGCCCAGCATTTGGTTAAATTTTGATAAACATTCCATGTGTAACTGGAAAAAAGTACATTCTGTTACTGTTGGATACAGTGTTCTATATATGTCAAACTAACACTTACTAAGCACTTAATAGATATCAAACACTATTCTGAATGCTTTTCATATATTATTGCATATAATTCCCATGACAACCCTACGTGGTAGGCTACTATTTCTTTCTCCATTTTACAGATGCAGTCACATAGCTAGTAGATAGGTAGCAGATCTAGGTTTCCAATCTGGCCTTCTGGCTTTGCAGGTGTCACTCTTAACACCTACACTTGAATGCCAGCACAAGTCCAGAGCCTTCCCCCAGATTCCTGCATATCCCCAGGTACTTCTAAGCTCCTGGGTTTATAGTTTTTCTTGCAGTTTTCTGTTCTATACAACATTGGCCCAGACATAAAATTCAGATCCTTCCTTGGTTTCCACAACCCCCATTCACCCAAGGCAATGTGTATGCCCTGTGCTGTGGATTTGCTGGGGTTGGGGGTGAGGACCAGATGGGTTTACTCTGAAGCATTGCAAACAGCCTCAAGTTGAACATCAGACCACCCCATTCTTAAAGTCTCTTGACTTCTACCCCCGGCCTCTGCCCCTGCACCCTACGTGTGTGGTTGTGGCCACTTCACCCCACCCTGGTCAGCCCTCACTTGGGCTGCTTGGTCTTCTTTCTCTTCCCTTCTCCTCCATAACTGCTCATTATTTAACATTTTTCAGTTGTCATCAAAATATTAGTATAATACTTAGAAGAATTGTGCTCATCTTAAGTAGTCAGCTTGAATTCACATACACTGGACCTCTCCCAGTCACCACCACCCGACGGTAAACATTTTCCTGACCTTAACACCATAGATTAATTTTTCTTTGGTTTTAGACTTTGTATAAATGGAATCATGCAGTGAGTATTCTCTGTATGACCGGCTTCCTTCTGTCAACTTCATGCTCAAGAGCCTCAGCCATATTGTGTGTGAATTCATTCTCTTTCCCAGAGGATTCATTCTTGTTGCTGTAGAGTCCACTGTGGGAACACACCACGTTTATTTATCCTATTTACTGGTGTTGGGCATTGGGGTTGTTTCCAGGTTTGGGCCATTTTGAATAATGCTACAAATAAAGTCCTCGTAGATGTTTCTCCCTTGGTAGATATTACACATTTCTGATAGAGATGCCTAGGAGTAAAAAGTCTAGGCTATAGGGTATGTGTTCATTTTTAGTAGAAGTAGCCAGACAGTTTTCCAAAGTGGTTGTACCAATTTACACTCTTACTAGCGGTGTAGATGGATGGGTGGATAGTGGTATTGCCTTGTAAACTATTTGTTTTAACACAGAGCAGCTTAGTTTTCATTGGTTGTTATCTTGGTTTCTGCTTTCTTCTGTCTTAGGACTTTAGCTTCCCCACAATGTTTTATCAAGGTGTTTTCCCAAAGACCATTCCCTTCCTAGGCAGAATTCCTGTGCCTGCTGTTAGGAGTATACATTAAAACGAAAACAAAAGCAAATTATGCCTGAAAGTGTTTATGCTAAACCGTTAATGGTATTTATCCCCGGTTGATGCGATGGTAGGTGCCATTCATTTTCTTTATGCTCATTTAAATTTTCTACCTTGGACTTACATAGTTTATGTCATTAGAACTTTTTAGACAAGAAAACATCTCTCCCTGTGGTTCTGATACCCTAATGCAAGTGTTATTTTCATTTCTCTGGCAGACGTCTATATTTTCTGAAAGCTACCCAACTGGAACAAAATAGGAGCCTTCAAACATTCTTCTCTGTTGAACGCAACCTGCACAGTAATGAAAATGCCAGCTACCCTTGTTGAGTACTCAGTAATAGGTTGAACCATATGAAATTGCTTTGGGGCTTTATGTACATTACATCATTTAGTCCTGGTTAGAGAGGGATTATATCATCCCCATTTCACAGATGAGGAAACTGAGGCTCAGGGAGATTGAGTAGTCCAACTGAATGAGATAGGAAGTGGCAAGGCCAGAGTTTGAACCCAGGTATCTGGTGCCAAGCCCACTTTCCCCTGCCCCCTGCCGCCTTTCTCTTGCAGTGCCTGGTGGAATTGCAGCCGAGTCCCTGACATTCACTCCACTGGAGGACATGATCTTCCTCAAGTGGGAGGAGCCCCAGGAACCCAATGGCCTCATCACTCAGTATGAGGTGGGTGTGGGACCCTATTACAATGGGAGCCCGTGGTGGAAGCTGAGGGGATGGCCCTCTTTTCCTCTGCTGCAGTAGCGTGGAGAGGGAGGTGCATGGGGAAGACAGGTGATTGTCACAGTTCCTTCAACTGTGGCCAGGGTCTGTGCCCTGTGGGTTATGGGGAAGGGGGTCCTGAAGGCAGGAGGGAGAGGCAAAGGTGTCCAGAAGCCTGGCCTGATGGATCCGTGGTCCCCTTTGCCCAGGGGATCCCCGGCTCCCCTGTGACATGGCGGGTGGGAGGCTGCTGGTCAGTGATGGCCTGCCCCATGCCCGTGCCTGCCTGCCTGCCCATCCTGCCCCCAGATCAGCTACCAGAGCATCGAGTCATCAGACCCGGCGGTTAACGTGCCAGGCCCACGACGTACCATCTCCAAGCTCCGAAACGAGACCTACCATGTCTTTTCCAACCTGCACCCAGGCACCACCTACCTGTTCTCCGTGCGGGCCCGCACCAGCAAAGGCTTTGGGCAGGCGGCACTCACCGAGATCACCACCAACATCTCAGGTGAGCCCTGCTGACCCTGGCCTGGCCCCATTGGAGGTAGCACAGAATCCCAGGGTTCTGTGGGCATCCGGGGGTGGTGACAGAGGGCCCCTGCTGAGATACACGTGCCATTTAGGGTTTGGAGTCAGGGGTCAGGGAGGATTAAGTCAGAGAGGTCAGGAGACTATGGCCAGTGGAATCAGAGGGTTGAGGTTGGGGTTGGTGCCCGAGGTCAGGGGCCAGCAAATAGGCTGAAAGGGAAGAGATCTGAGGACACTGGTCAAGGAGGCTGGAGGCCTGGCCTTCCTGGTCCAGTGGCCAAGATCCATGCTGATGTCCCTGTCCCTTATCCCCAGCTCCCAGCTTCGATTATGCCGATATGCCGTCGCCCCTGGGCGAGTCTGAGAACACCATCACCGTGCTGCTGAGGCCGGCACAGGGCCGCGGTGCACCCATCAGGTGGGAAATCCTGGACGGAGGGGCGGGAGGCCAGGGCCAGAGCCCTCACCCAGGCCAGCGCACCCTTGTCCTCCCTCAGCCTCCCACGTAGGGGCTGTCTGGAAGGGGATGTTCTGTGGTCCTGGGCAGGCAGGAAGCCTGAAGTCACTCCCCTCTGAGGCCATGGGTCTCGGATGGTGACCGTCATGAGGCCTCTGGATAGTGTCCCAGAGAGGGGACTGTCCCGGCCTCTGTAGAGGCCCTTCCCTCAGACACCTCGGAGAAGAGAAACTGTGGAGGCCTTACTTCTTCCCACCACTTTTCCTGGAGATACAGGGTGGGCTTTCTAGAAGGCCAGCACAGCTGGCCAGATAGCGGCCAGGAGCTTGGCTTCTCTGCCGCCTCGTCCCTAGAGGAAGTCGGGGCTGCTGATGCCTCAGTGGCTGTCTCTGCTGGGGAGAAGGTGCCAGAGACGAGATGGCGTGTGTCTGTGTGGTGTGTGTGTATGTGCAGTGTGTTTTTGTGATAAAGACATGTGACGTGTGTGATGTATGGTGTGGAGGTGTGAGCGTGCGTGAGAGGTATGTGTGGGAAATATGAGTGTGCACGTATGTGAGAGCGTGAGGGTGCTTGTACATGCGTGTGCACCTACTGTTAGCCTGGCGCTGTGCTAGGGGCTTTACCTGCATGAAGTCATTTTATCCTCGTGGCAACCCTGTGGAGTGGGTATTATTACCCTCATTTTACGCATCAGGAAACTGACTCAGAGGGCCTAAACCACCTGTCCCCAAGGCCACGGAGCTAGTAAGTGATAGAGCTGGGATTTGGAATCCAATTCTGTCTGCAAAGCCTATACCTTTCTTAGAAGTCAGAGTGCCTTCCTGCCCCTCTGGTCTGCCCCTTCCTTCCACAAAGGGACATGTACTGAGAGAAGGTGACAGCCTTTAGGTGGAGGGTATGAGGGTCCTACTCAGCCCCTCAGGAAGGTAGTAGGTTGCCCAGGTGCCCTTGGCAGTCTCTCACCTCCTCACCCCCACTGCATCCCTCCTCCTTCTGCCTTGTCTCCCCCATGTTTGCCACTGCAAATCCTGTCCTGGCCTGATTCCCAGACCCTCAGGGGAGACCCAGGAAAAAGTCAGGGCATCTGTGGGGCATTTTGCATTTTGCTGGAGCCCCAGGGCCCTTGTGTGGCTGAATCTGGGAGGGTTGGGAGACCCTTCCTTGTCCTTGAGGGTCCTGTGAGCAGGACTGGTTAGGGTCCCTCATGGATGGTGATGACAAGGCTGAGTGAGGACAGGGGTGGGACATGGTGGGAGGGGAGGGGCAGGATGGCGGTGTGATTCTGGGCATGTCCCTTTACATTCCTGAGCCTCGTCTCCTTACTTGCATAATGGGGCTTTTTTTAGATTCAGATGTACTTTGTTCATGGCTAATGTTAGTTGCTATCTCCTGGTGGGATTTAGGGCCGGGCGAGGCCTGACCTCACCTGCGGAAATGGAGGCTGTGAAGGGCTCGGACTGGTGTTTGTAATGGGCTAGTGACAGGCAGTGGGCTGGCGACCAACTCTGAGATGATTCCCCGCAACTTGGAACCTCACAAGGAACATCTAGAGAGCAAGGAAAAGGCATTTCGGCTTCCCAGAGCAGAGGCTGTCAGTATGGGATGTCACACACCGAGACGTGACTGAGGCTGTGACTGGAAATATTTAAATTTGTCAGCATTCACGTGTTTGCTCTTGGCTTTGTCCCACAGAGGATTTGGAGGAGCTCACAGCAAAAGCTCGTTCAGTAGAGTGATAAAATAAACAGAAACACAGACGTTGGGACCGGGGAACACAAATCAGAGGGAGCAGTCAGGACCCGGAGACAACAGGGTTCCAATTTGCAGAGTAGAGGCGGCCTCGGAGTTGAGGGTGCTAGAGATGTAGAGTGACGTATGTCCTTCTTTGCTACGTGACTGTCTCTCCCACGAGAGGTCAGTTCCAGGAGCCCAGATGCCTAAGTGCTTAGCACAGGGCTCATAATCGGAGCTCAGTAAACTCTGAATGAATGAGTGAATGGATCTGGTAACCTTGTAATCTGCCGAGGCCAAAGGGAGCTATGGAGTGGCTTCAGTTTCCCAGGTCTTGTGTCACAGGCAGGGGGACTCACTGAAGAGGCAGAGTGAGGCCTCCTGGCTTGGCTCCACTGAGCACGGCCCACGATTCCCTCAGCCTTGATTAGTACCAGGAATAGCAGCTGACGTGCTGGCTGCTTGCTAAATTTGCCCGTTCCTCACGTCTACCTCATGAACAGTCCTGTGATCAGTCCCATTTTACAGAGGAGGAAACTGAGGCCCAGGGAGGTTAAGTGACTTGTCCAGCTGATAAGGGGCAGAGTGGAGATTAGTTCTCAGGTGGGCTTGACCCCAAAGCCCTCGCCATCCTGTGACCTCCAGTGATCACTTGCACGCTCCCCTCCCTCCCAGTGTGTACCAGGTGATTGTGGAGGAGGAGCGTCCGAGGCGGCTGCGGCGGGAGCCAGGTGGCCAGGACTGCTTCCCAGTGCCACTGACCTTCGAGGCGGCGCTGGCCCGAGGCCTGGTGCATTACTTCGGGGCGGAACTGGCCGCTAGCAGTCTGCCTGAGGCCATGCCCTTCACCGTGGGTGACAACCAGACCTATCGAGGCTTCTGGAACCCACCACTTGAGCCCAGGAAGGCCTACCTCATCTACTTCCAGGCAACAAGCCATCTGAAGGGGGTGAGGGACTGGCCAGGGTCGTGGTGGGGGTGTCTGGGGTGGGGGATGGCTGGCTGGGGACACCTTGGAGGGACCCCCCCCCAGAGACGGGAGACGCCCCTAGGCGCCGCCCCCGCAATATCTCCGTCCTCCCATATCCTGGCCCCTCCCACATTTCTGCCCTCGCATAGCCCGGCCCCTCCCATAACCCCGCTCTCTCATAGCTCTGCCCTCCCACTTCCCTCCCCTTCTATGACCAGGCTCCTCCCACAGCCCAACCCCTTCCATAACCCGGCCCGTCCTGTAGAGCCCCCCTCCCGCTTTCCCATGTCCCTACCCCTCCCATAGCCCAGCCCCTCCTACAGCCCACCCTCCTATAACCTGGTCCTCCCACTGCCCCGCCCTCATCATGGCCCCGCCCTCCCACTGCTCGGCCCCGCCCATACCCCCCTTTTCTATAGCCCATCCCTCCCACAGCCCCGCCCTCCTGGCCCCAGGCTGTGTGCCACAGAACGCTACCCCCTTCCTGAGCCTTCTTTCCTAGGGTCCTCTCTACCTAGGCCCCCAGTCTAGTCCCTGCCCCTTCCTGAGGCCCTTCCTTCTGTCTCAGGTGCCTCTTCCCAGAGGAGTCCATCTGACTCCTCCCTGAGGCCCCGCCCTATCCTCCAAGCTCCTCCCTCCAGCGCCCCTTCCCTGGCTTCTCCCTAACCTGACCTCCAGACCTAGACCACGCCCTCACTTCGAGGCCTTGCCCTTTCCCCCCTCGGTTGAGTCCAGGCCCTCCTGCTGGGTGGGGGGTCTTTAGCTATAGTCCCTACCAGATAAAACCCTGATCAGGCCCAAGAACAGCTGCCTTAAGTTCCTGCCCTGGGGAGGGGGAGATTGGGGATCTAGGTGTGCTGAGACCCCATCTGTGCCTCCAGGAGACCCGGCTGAATTGCATCCGCATCGCCAGGAAAGGTAAGTCCCTCTGGGTGCCCTTGTCCTTCAGCGGCAGATTTCTCACCTGCCCGGCTTCGGGGAGGCAGAACCTGAGGTCCCAGGGCTGTGGGAGCACAGGAGGGCGATTGGGCAGGCCTGGTGTCAGGAAGGGCTTCCCATCTTGGCCCCCATGAGCCCCACCTTGGGGGCTCCTTCTCCCAGGTTGGCAGCAGGGCCCACGCTCCCCACCCCTCCCTGAGGTCACAGAAGGGGCCTGGCAGGGGCCTGGGACAGACCTGTGAAGGGAGCCATTACTGTTGGGCCTAGGGGGTGCTGGTCACTGGGTGCTGGTTCTGGGTTTTCTATCTGCCCCTTTTCCTGTGGTGGGAGAGAGAGGTGGGGACAGCATGGACCCTGTGGTGCAGGGATTATCCCTGTTCCAGACAGGGTACGGGGTTGGTTTCCCGTCCTGAGATGTCCTAGTCATACTGAGGTCCGTAATTCTTTCTCCCTGTCACCTCCCAGGAAGACAAGAGGGTGGGTCTAAAGGCCCAGGTGTTGTCCCCCCCTTTCCCCTGAGGGCTGGGGAGGATCTGAGAAAGTGGAGAGGAGAGGGAGGCTGTTCCTGACTCTGACCTAAGCGCAGGAGCTGTGAGGGATGGCGAGGGGGCAGATCTGATGGAAAGGCAGCGCCGTGCGGGGGATGAGGGGTCGTTGTCTTTGTGCAGGTGTGTTTGTGCAGCCCAGTTTGTCCTTGGGGCACAGACCCCTGCAGGAGGGGCTTGGTGGTCCCTGTCTTCGCTCTGATCCTTTGTCCTCCCTTGTTCTCCTAGCTGCCTGCAAGGAAAGCAAGCGGCCCCTGGAGGTGTCCCAGAGATCGGAGGAGATGGGGCTTATCCTGGGTATCTGTGCAGGGGGGCTTGCTGTCCTCATCCTCCTCCTGGGGGCCATCATTGTCATCATCCGCAAAGGGTAAGTGAGGCTGGTGCCCTGGCCCGCCACTGGCTTCTGCACCTTAGAAGCCTGGTGGGCACTGAGGCGTGGTGGGGGGCTGGTAGGGCAGCCACCGGGCAGGTGTGTGGAGGGCTGCCAGCCTGGGCATTGGGTTTGCATCTGATCTTGGGCAGGGCCCTGAGCCACGGCTCTTCCTGGGGCCCACCCTCTCTTGGCCCTGGACCCTGTTACTGTAGATCCCTGAGGAGCCCTCCTGGTCCTGTGACTGAAAGAAAACCCCCTTCCTCCTCCTACTGTCCCTCGGACCTCAAAGGTCAGCCTTACGTCTGCACGGGATGTGTTTCCTAGTGCATTTTGCAGAGGGCAGCATGAATCCTAACACATCTTAGAACTCCAGGATTTGGAATTCTGAGAATCTCAGACTTTAGAATTACAGAGGCTCAGAACCCCAGAACATGAGAGCTGCCAGGTAGGTCAAGGCCATCTAGTCTAGTGGTTTTCAAATTTTTTTAAAGCCACAGAACCTGTCTTCAAAATACCAAAAAATCCTTCCCTTGGAGCCCAGTACATAGAGCAGTTGACAGCTGGATAGCAACTCTGGTTGGAGGAAGGCTGGAAGCTTCTGAGACCCCTCTGCTTGCCAGCCCACCCCACCTCATTCCCACTAGACAGCCCAGACACTGTGGTCCAAGCACCTTAACTAAGGGATAGGGATGCTGAGGCCCAGAGGGGTGCGGACCTGCCCAAGGTCACCCGGGGAGCCAGAGGCAGAGCCAGCTCCGCCCCTCCCCACCTGGGCTCTGGCTTCTGGGGCCCATGCTGCTGCCAGGCTGGGCACACATGGGTAGGCTGGCACTGGATCTCTAGGCTGCTGGGAGCAGATAAGTAGGATCCAGGAAGATGAGAACGAACTGGCTAGGGCTACCTTGCCTGAGGCCAGGCAGCAGCAGGAGAGAGACTGGGGGTGTGGTGTGCCCAGAGTAGGGGGATGTAGGGGGATGGCCTGTCCAGGGCATTAGGCTCTGATTTTTCCCTTCCCTAGTCCATGCACAGTTTTATGAGAGAATATTCTATTTTATCTTATTTTTTAGAGACAGGTCTTGCTCTGTCACCCAGGCTGGAGTGCAGTAGTGCAATTATGGTCCACTGTAGCCTCAAACTCCTGGGCTCAAGAGATTCTCCTGCCTCAGCCTCCCAAGTAGCTGGGACTGTAGGCACGCACCCCCACGCCTGGCTAATTTTTCTTATGTTTTGTAGAGATGGGATCTCTCTATGTTTCCCAGGCTGGTCTTGAACTCCTGGCCTCAAGCGATCCTCCTACCTTGGCCTCTCAAAGTGCTGGGATTATAAGCGTGAGCTACCATGCCCAGCTGAGAGAATATTTTAAACCATCATTTCATGAGTAATTACCATGTGCCAGGAGCTTTACACGTATCAGCCATTATTACATTAGTTATTGAGTGCCTACTGTGTGCCAGGCACTGTTCCAGCACTCAGGATACGTCAGAAAAACATTTCCTTCTGGGATCCTGACCTATGAAACAGGTCTGACTCCCTTTTTACAGATGCAGAAATGGTAATGAAAACACCTTGCCCGAGTCTCTGTGTTGGGCAGTGTCGGGGTCTGATTCGAACTCAGGCCTGAATACACATGTGAAAGGCCTCACTGAGTCGGGTGCACAGGAGGTGCCCCCAGAGTGGCAAGTCCTTGACTGCTCCCTAGCAGGGGGCCTGAGAGGCGACTCTAAGTGGGGTTGGGCTGGGACTGGAGGGGGCTATAAAAGAAGAATCAGATTTTAGGGGGTTTCAGGTAGTATGTGAGGTCCTAGAAATCAACCCTCAAGGAGAGAGAGGATAGGCAGAGTGGGGGTGTCACCACCCCTGCAGAGACAGTGTTGGCCTCAGGAGAGGGTGGATCAGAAATGCTGTCAGGGCCTCGCTAGGAAACCCTGCCTTACACAGTTGCTATTCCATAAACCCAGGCTATCCCAGATGCCTCTAGGCCCCTCCCTCCTGTCCCCCTGCACCCCGTTACTTCCTCTAAAAGCCACTTAGTCCCATCTGTAGCACCTCACTGATCCCTCTGGATCCTACCTTGGCCTTCAGGGCCCCTGTGTCCCCAGGGCTTTCCCAGTCTGCATTGTGGGTAGGACAAGCAGCTCTGGCAGGCTTGGGGGTGTTCAGATCAACTTGGGGTGTGATTGTAATGGCCCCGTTGGAGGCAGGAGGAGGTGGGGGTGCTGGTTATGGGAAATGGTCAGGGGCCAGCTGGGAGGAGGTTTTGGATTCTCCATCCTGCCCTGCCCATGGGGACAGTCAGACGGGATGCAGCTGCCCTAGGGGAACTGCAGCGCCCAGAAGGAAGGCTGGTGACCCCGGCCAGGCCAGATGCCCTGGTTCTGCTTCCAGAGGCCCCCACAGCCCACCTTTCTCCTTAGCAGCATTTTCTTCTCCCTACACTTTTTCGCGTACTCACTTGTAGCACATTGCTCGGTGTTTGTCTTTCCTGCTGCATTAAGAGCTCCATGAAGTTCTGTCTTGTTGGCTGTACGTCCCCACGGTCTAGCTCAGTTGAGTCGGGTCCCCCAGCTCAGCAGGCGTGGGGACACAGGGAGGAACTGCTTGTTGGCTCCTACCCAGCACATGGCTTCCTGCTGCTTAAACCTCACAACAGTCCCTGTGGGGGGGACTGTTACCCTCACTGTCTTAGAGGAGGAAATGGAAGCTCATGGAGGTGAAGTTCTGTCATTTATTTTCAGTCATTTATTGATTTCTCAATTCAAGGAAATACTTATTGAGGAATTATAATATGCTGGGCCCTGGGGATCCAGTGGGCAAAAAAAGACAAGGATCCTGTCCTCTTGTGCTCCTCCTGTAGCTAGTGGGGAGCCTGGCGTTAAATTAGAAAAAGCACAAATGGATGAGATAATTACAGATTGTGAAAAGAACAAGGTGGGGGGGGGCAGAGAGAACACAGGAGACATAATGTAGTTGGCAACTGTGGGAGAGTGGTCACGGAAGGCCCTTTTGAAGTCATAACATGTCGGCTGGGACCAGAAGAATGCCATTCCTTCAGCCAGCCTCACTCCCCTTTGGGACCTTTGCGAACAGCCCCAGGGCCCTGGACCCTCCCCTCTCTCCCTGGGATGGAGATGTGCTGTGTGACCTTGAGCCAATCTCTTGCCCTTGCTGGGCCTCAGTCCCCTCTCTCCTCCCCTGGATCTGCAGGGTTCCCTGTGGAAGGCCATTTGAAGGCTGATGGGGTGATGTGGGGGCAGGTAAATTGAGAACCCTGGAGTGTGCCTGGATGAGGCCTCAGGTTGGAGCACAAAGGAGGTTCAGGGGCCAGGGCCAGGGCCAGGCGTCCAGAGGCCTAGAGCCTGCTCTGGGCTCCGCCACTGACCCCCAGAGAGTTTTGGGGCAGCGCATGATGCCCTGTGACTCATCTTCCCATCTGCGAAATGGGAATCAGACCTGCTTTGTACTGTGGGCTTTGTGGTAACATAGGGCTCTTGACCTAAGCTGTGCTTCAGGCGCTCCGTGAGGGGGTGACCTGGCTGCTTTAGTGGACCCCACATCGAGGGGCAGTCAGGGTGGGCAAGGGTGGGCCCTAGGGCATCTGGCTGGAGTCCTTTCCACCCTGCCCTCTCCCTGTCCCCAGCCACTCTCTGTCCCAGGTGGAGGTGTATGCAAAGGGCTGTCAGAGGGGCATGCAGGGACTGAGGGCGGGGGGTTGTCTACAGGAATGAGAGCAGTCACCTTTGAGTGTATGAGTGTGTATGTGTGGGATGTCTGTGAGTGTGCTTTTTTGAATATATGTCTGTGAGTGTGTGTCAGTGTGTTTGAATGTATGGATGAGTGTGTCTGCATGTGTGGTGTCTGCATTTGTGAGTATCAGTGGTGGTTCCCTGTGTATGGGCGTATGTGTGTATGAATCTCGATGTGTATCTGTTTAGGTGTGAGTGTGCACATGTGTGTACTTCTTTCTGTGTATGCATGTGTGTATGACTGTGTGTGAAAGCTCTGTGTACCCCCAGGCCCTTTCCCCACCTCCTCCTCACTCCAGCAGCAGGCTCAGCGAAGGTTCCGGAAGGGCCTTTGGTCCTGGTCTTCAACATCAGAGCCTGGCTGGCCCCTGGGACCAGGAAGGCCCTCCTGACCTGTCCAGTCCCTGGCCAGCCCCCTCCCCAGCATGGCAGGCACACAGGCCCTGCCCTGCTGGCCGGGCACTGCTGTCATCCCGGCCCTGGTGGCAGGACCACAGACACACTGTGCTGTTCTCTCTTTGCACGCTGCCAGGAGAGACCACTATGCCTACTCCTACTACCCGTAAGTAGCTCCCCTGGCTCTCCCAGGTGGGACCTCCCACCTGCCCTCTCTGGCTGGGCTCGGGCGCATGCATCCGGCCTGGCCGCATGTCAGCCACGTTCTCCACGGCCACCGCGGCCTCTGACTCTCCCTCCTGCTCTGTCTCTCTGCTCTGCATCTTCTTCCCCGAGTCGTGGTCAGGAGTGCTGGTTCTGTAGTCAGAGTCACGGGTCACAGCTGACTCTGCTTAGCTTCCCTGGGAGGCCATGTCACCTCCCTGAGCCTCAGTGTCCTCTCCACCACTGGGGCAGCCCCTTATGTCCTTGAATTGTTCCTGGTAGTCAGAAGGACGGCCTGACCTCAGCCCAAATCCACGTCCGGGACCGTGCTCACGTGGGTTCCCTCTGGAGTCCTTGCCCTTGTACAGGCGTGCTCATGGGTGCACGGGGTAGGGGGGCTGACATGTCCCACACTGGCAGCTCCTCCCACAGTGCAGACGTCACTCAGGTCCCCACGAGCCCCTTCTCCAGCCCGGCAGCCCTAGCTCTGCAGACCCATTTCTTGGGTGCTTCCTCTGGGCCAAGCCCTGTGCTCAGTTCTTGACAGAATCCTCACAGCAGCCCTGAGGAGCAGGATATCATTACTCCCACTTTCCTGATGGGGAAACTGAGGCTCAGAGAAGCCTAGGGACCTGTCAGAGGTCTCCTGGGGTTACAACCCATGCCCCCTGGCTGACTCCGTGGCCTGCACTGCTACTTTGTCTTCTGTCTCTGTCTTCTACTCTGCAGGCCTTCTAGAACATTCCTCCTATACCTGTTCTTGTTTCCCCTCCCTTGCAGAGTGGGCCCAGATGGCACCTGGCCAGCCAGGAGGACAGTGGGTCTCTCACCTCCTCCCCCTGGACCTGCCACTCACACTGTTGTTTCCCAACATGAGCTTTTCCAGCAACTAAACACCCATGGACTCGGCTGAGCCTCCCGCTTGGGTTTGCAGGAATTGCTGACGAGGCGCTTCTGCCTCCCTGCTGTTCATGCAGTTAATTTGTGTGGTTTTTTTTTTTTCTTTTTTCCTTTTTTTTTTTGAGACAGGATTTCATTCTATCGCCCAGGCTGGAGTACGGTGGCATTATCACAGCTCACTGCAGCCTTGAACTGCTGGACTTCAGTGATCCTCTTGCCTCAGGCTTCCAATTGGCTGGGAATACAGGTGTATGCCACCACACCCAGCTAATCTTTTATTTTTAAATCTTTTTTGTAGAGATGGAGTGTTGCTATGTTGCCCAGGCTGGTTTCGAACTCCTGGCCTTAAGTGATCCTCCTGGCTCTGCCTCCCAAAGTGTTAGGATTACAGGCGTGTGCCACTGTGCCCAGACTGTGGTTAATTTTTGAAACTAAATGGAGAACATTTCAAAGGGTCTGTGTTGAATTCCATCTGCTCAATCTCGCATGGAGATGAGCCGGATACCAGCAGAGTGCTCGGTGTCCCTCCCGGGTTCCGTCTTCTGTGGATCTGGCTGGTTTGTGCTCGTGGTTCTTCTCCAAGTGGGCCAGGAGCCCCGGGCAGGAGCAGAGCGCTGTGGCACACCACTGCAGACTGCCCGCCAGGCCGGTGTCCGCTCACTGGGGGGTCCTCTTTGGGCTCCATGTTCAGCCAGCCTGGCCGGCTGCCATCTGTCCTGGCCCTGTCTGTCTGCCCTGTGGTTTGCTGTGCCTGTCCCTCCCTCCCTCCCTCTCTGTCCCCTTCCCCACTTCCTCTCTGTCCTTGTCACTGTCCCTTCTCCTTCCCTGTGTCCTCCTAAGTCTCTTTGCCCCTCTAGGTGGTCACAGTCACAGCCACAGAGGCTTCTCCTCACCTGCCCCCAAAGGGGTCTGTGGCTCTGCCTAGACCACAGTGACGGTGATGCCCACGGCCCGGCGGGGGCTGGGAGTAGGAGGCTGGGCCTGCTGTGCCCACCTCCGTGCACAGCAGCAGTGGTCCCAGTGTGGACACAGCTGCCTTCTTAGCACAGGAGGGACATCCTGGTCCTGGCGGGAAGGGCATGCAGAGGTCACCCTGTCCTTCCCCTGCCCCAGGTGGCTCTGAGTCCAGGACAGGCTGATTGGAGTTTGCCTGTCTGGGAAAATCCTTTCTTTGGCTTCCTCATCTCCACAGATGGTCACTGCCCCTGAGCCCTCATAGTCTGGAAGTCCTTTCTCAGGTCTACCCCACATCCTGCATGCTGTAGGTTGGGGCAGGGGAACAGCTCTCTCCTCAGGAGCCTTCCTTGTGATTGGGCCCCTCGGGCTCTTCTCCACCTCGACAGGAGTCCCAAGTTGTCTCCCCTTTGCCTGTTTCCGGCTGTGGATCATGGAGCTGTCCCTGCCTCCCCACGTCCTTTTCTCCCACCCTTTCCTCCAAAGTCACAAACTGCCGTCCTCATCCGTGACGCTGGGCCTGGAGGGAGGGGTGCCTCTCAGTCTGTCCCCTGCAGCTTTCAGCAGCAGGATGGACTGGTGGGCAGTGGTGGGAAATGGACCCTGTGGTGATCTCTCTACAGGTCTATGGTGGTCCATGGTGGGACCATCCTGGGGGGTTCTGGGAGTAAGAGGAAGCCCAGGTTGGTGTTCATTCTGTGCCCGGAGGAAAGCTCCCGAGCACTGGCCGAGCACCTGCCTGACCCTCGGCCATGAAGGAGTGTGTCCCTCCCTACTGCAGGAGAAATAGTAGTCCTGAGGACAGGTGTCTAGTGAGAACAGGAGGAGAGGAGGGTGGAGGTGGGGACATGCTGGGGCTGGGGCTGGGCCAGCCACCTTCCTAGTTTGGGGTACAGTGGTGGTGACTGCTGTGACACCAAATTAGGCCCAGAGTGACTTTCCTTCCCATTTCCTGAGCCCATGGGGCCAGTGAGAATCCCAGCCCAAGGCCACTGCTGCTCTATTCTTTGTGCTCAGCAAAAGTCCCCAGGGCAGGGACCCTGGAGGCACCAACTCCCTGGGTTGCTGTGAAGGATGGAGGCAGAGCCCCTCAGCACCCAGAGATGCTTCTAGACAGCTGCCTGCTCCTGGCCTCAAGGCCCCCTGACTGCTGGCCCTCCCCACCCACCTCTGGGTGCTGTCCAGCCCCTATCTCCTGTCAATGCCTCTCTGCAGGAAGCCGGTGAACATGACCAAGGCCACCGTCAACTACCGCCAGGAGAAGACCCACATGATGAGTGCCGTGGACCGGAGCTTCACGGACCAGAGCACCCTGCAGGAGGATGAGCGGCTGGGCCTGTCCTTCATGGACACCCACGGCTACAGCTCCCGGGGTGAGTGCCGGCCCTCCTGCCCCTTCCTCGTGGCTCTGGGGCTGCCCACCTGGGCTGACAGAACTGAGCCTCCTTGGGGCCCCCACATGAAATGAGTTCTGTAACCCCCCCAACGAAAATTTAAGCATCTATTGTGCTCCTGCTGGGTGCACTGGCACAGGAAATGCAGAGAAGGCGCAGGTGTGTCTTTGTGTTGTGCACTGGAGGAGCTTGCAAGGAATTCTGCTAACATAAGAGGAATGCAAGATGCAATGTCACGGTTGTCAAGGAGGAGGTGCAAAATGCCGCTGCGTGAACAGAGGGATCACAGCAGCCTCACCATTTATTGAGCACCTGCTGTATGAGAGGCAGGGGTCCAGTGGCTGAGAAGGACCAATATAGAGTCACACAGCCCTGCACTTGCCTGGCAGATCCCTTTCTTAGCTGTGTGACCTGGGGTAAGTTGCTTAAGCTCTCTGGATGTCTGTTTCCTCATGTATAAAATGGGAATAAAGATCACATCTGCTGGTAGGACTGATGTGAAAGACTAAATGAGATAATGTGTGTAAATCATTGAGCACTGTGCCTGGATCCACAGAACATAGTGAATCAGCTCTTATGTGCCAGGAGTGTGTCATAAATTGCCTCATCCCACATCTTTTTATTCTATTTAGTGTTGATTTGTATAGAAGAAAATACGTAATGTTTATGAAAGCCATGAAGTCATAGTAATACAACAAGCACCAGTGAACTGAACTGGTGAATTAGAACATTATCTCAGTGCATCTCCCTAGCTACATCCCTGCCTCCCTCTTAGATGTAAATATTCCCCTGAAATTTGTGTTTATAATTTTCTTGTCTTTTTTGGCGTAATTTTACCCTGTGTGCATATGTCCCCAAATAATGCATCGTATAGTTTTGCTCATTTTCAGGCTTTATAAAAATGAAATCACACTCTACTTTTCAACTCAACATCATGTTCCTAATATTTACCCATGTGGATGTTTTGCTGTAGTTCATTTATTTTCTCTGATGTGTAGTTTTCCATTCTATGACTATATCACAATTTAGTTCTCCATTCTGCCATCCATGGACATTCGATTGGTTTCTGGTTTTCTTGTTATCACAAATGAGGCTGCTGTGAATATTCTTATGTGGATCTCTGGATGCACCTGCATGTGAGGTTCTAGAAATAGACTTGCTTGATTATGGAGTACGTGCGTATTTGACTTAATAAGACAGTGCCAAGTTGCTTTCCAAAGTGGCTTTGCCTGTTTTCACTTATAGCAGCATTGTGTAAGACTTTCTGTTGCTCTATAGCAAGATCAAAATTTGCCAGCCTTCTTCACTGCTGCCAGACTAGCTTGTAGAAAATGGTAATTCTCTATAGTCTTAATTTGCATTTCTCTGATTACTAATGAGGTTGACATATTTTCAAGTCATTATTGGCCATTCAGGTCTCTTTTTCCACGAAATGCCTGTTCATGTCTTTCACCTAATTTTCTATTGGGTTTTCTGTTCCTTTCTTAGTGGTTTTTAGGAGTTCTTTATATATTTAGGATAATAATCATTTGTCACTTATGAATTGCAAATATCTTCCCTCCATTTATGGCTCATTTTCCCAGGTTATTTATAGGATCTTTGGATGAGCAGAAAGCTTTTATTTTAACGGAGTTAAATTCATCAGTCTTTTCTTCCTTTGTGATTTCTACTTTTTGTGTTTTTCTTAAAGAATTTCCTCCCTACCCAAGGTCATAAAGTATTTTTTTACCTTTTTCTAAAGCTTTTAATATGTTACATTACATATTTAAATCTTTATCCATCTGGAATTGATTTTCGTGTGTGGTATGAATGAAAGGTTTCATTTTTTCCATAGGAATAACCAACTGTTCCAGCATCGTTTGTTATAGGTCATGCTTCCACTACTGATTTGTGGTGCCACCCTTGTCATATATCACATTTCCACATATATGTGGATTGTTTTTGGCTTCCTGTTCTTTCGTCGTTCAATTTGATGATTCCTGTGCTACCCACTGTGTAATTATTGTAGCTATCTAAGTCCAAAACATTAAGTACTCCCAACTTTGTTCTTCAGCAAGGATGTTTTGGCTATTTTTTAAAAATTCTCTTTCTTACAGATTTAGAATTACCTTTTCACAAGTTTCTTGAAACAGTTTGTTGGATGGATTTGTATTGAATCTATAGATCAATTTGGGGGAATTGTTATCTTATAAAATCATCTTTCCATCCATGTACATGATATATATTACCCCATTTATTTAGGTCTTGAATGTCTTTCAGTAATTTTCTCCATAAAATCTTTTTTTTTTTTTTTTTTTTTGAGACAGAGTCTCACTTTGT
The DNA here is from genome assembly GCA_028533085.1 of Varecia variegata. NCBI lineage: Eukaryota > Metazoa > Chordata > Mammalia > Primates > Lemuridae > Varecia > Varecia variegata. The sequence continues at coordinate 89,573,377 of CM052444.1, read as the reverse complement.
TGCCTAGGCTAGAGTGAGTGCCGTGGCGTCAGCTTAGCTCACAGCAACCTCAAACTCCTGGGCTCAAGTGATCCTCCTGCCTCAGCCTCCCAAGTAGCTGGGACTACAGGCATGCACCACCATGCCTGGCTGATTTTTCTATATATATATTTTTAGCTGTCCATATAATTTCTTTCTATTTTCAGTAGAGACGGGGTCTCGCTCTTGCTCAGCCTTGTCTCGAACTCCTGAGCTCAAGCAATCCGCCCACCTCGGCCTCCCAGAGTGCTAGGATTACAGGCATGAGCCACCCCGCCCGGCCTACAAAATCTTGTCTATCTTTTGTTAGCTATATCCCCAGGTCCTTTATTTTTGACATCTATTACAAATGGTATGCTTATCAAATATTATATTTCTGTTTCTTATATAGAGAAATACAGTTGATTTTTTTGTATATGTATTAATCTTATAGTCATATTTCTTGATAAACTTTTTTATTCTAATTTGTTTTGTAGCATATTTCAGATTTTCTGAGTCAAAGGACCTGTAAATACCAAAAGTTATTTCTTCTTTTCCATTTCTTATCCTTTTTTCCCATTTTTTTTTTGCATAGCACTGGTTGGAACCTCCAGTACTTGGTTGAATAGAGTGGCTATAGCAGGAATCTTTGCCTTGTCTTCCTGACTTTATAAGAAATGCTTCTAACATTTAAACACTGGGAATGAAGTTTGCGTTGGGTTTTTGATAGAAATATTTTATCAGGTTAACAAAATTCCCGTTAGTTTTTATTATAGTTTGCTAAGGCATTTTATTTTAAATGGGCATTAAACTTACCAAATGGTTTTTTTCTGCAGTTATTGTGATGATTATATTTTTTCCTTTTGTCTGTTAATAGGATGATTGACACTTTTAGATTTTTTTTAATGTTAAAATTACCCTTAAATTCCTGGAATAAATTCATCTTGATCGTGATGTATTATATTTTTTATGTATTGTTATATTCAGTGTACTTATTGTTCAGGATTTTAAAACTGTCTTCCTGAGTGGTGTTGGCCTGTAATTTTTCTGTTTTGTACTATCCCTGTCTAGTTTTTGGTACCAAGATTCTGTTAATCTTCTAAAATGCACTGGGGTCTCTTCTCTTTGTTCCTTATCATGGAAGATTAGGAAAGATTAGATTAGTTTAGATTACTCCTTGAAAAGTTGGTAGAATTTACTTATAAAACAATCTTTTTCTGTCATTTTCTTTATGGACTGATTTTAAACTTCTAATTCAACTTATTTAAAGGAGTAAATGGCTCTTTCGGCTTTCTATTTTTTTAAAGTCACTTTTGGCATGTTATGTTTATCTAGGAATTTGTTCATTTCATTTAAGTTTTCAAATTCATTTACATGCACTTATTAAGCATGTTCTCTTTGTGATCTCCCTCATTAAAATTTCACCATTTTATACCATTGTACCCTCCTTGTTAGCTGATATCAACCCTGCATCTTACAAATGAGGAAAGAGGCTCAGAGAGGGGAAGTCACTTGTCCAGGTCAAACAGCCAGAAAGTAACAGAGCCAGGATTTAACTGCAAGCCTTTCTGCGTTGCAAACTGCTGTTTCTGCTGCATCATGCTGGGCCTTGAGGGATGGGCAGGACTTGGACAGCAGAGATGGGAAGGAAGGGGCCTGCGTGGACGAGGGGTAGCATGTGCAGATGCGTGGCGTTTAGGAAAGTGGGGAGAGGTCTGACGGGACTGAGTCCTCCGGTGGGTGGGGGACAGTGGGCGCGTGCCTTTGCTGCTGAGTCCTATTGAGACATAGAGACAGGCAGGAAACATGGACTCTGCTCCCAGGGAACTCACTGACTAGTTGGGTGGGGCATCAAGACTGACCCAGGGGCCGGGCGCGGTGGCTCACGCCTGTAATCCTAGCACTCGGGAGGCCGAGGCGGGTGGATTGCTCAAGGTCAGGAGTTCGAGACCAGCCTGAGCAAGAGCGGGAGCCATCTCTACTAAAAAAATAGAAAGAACTTATCTGGCCAACTAAAAATATATATATAGAAAAAATTAGCCGGGCACGGTGGCGCATGCCTGTAGTCCCAGCTACTCGGGAGGCTGAGGCAGGAGGATCGCTTAAGCCCAGGAGTTTGAGGTTGCTGTGAGCTAGGCTGATGCCACGGCACTCTAGCCCGGGCAACAGAGTGAGACTCTGTCTCAAAAAAAAAAAAAAAAAGACTGACCCAGGGAAGTGGAGGCCAGGCTCATTGCCACGTGGGTGGTGGGGACAATCAGGGTTGTCAGAGTTTTGAGAAGACACACCCTTGGGCCAGGGTGGTCAGCCCTTTGTGAGAGGGGTGGGATTTGACCGATGGTGAGGAGGGAGGGCCACTGGGCGTGGGCAGTGCTGTGATGGCTGGAAGGTCGAGGTGTGTCCAGGAGACTTGGGCTGAGTCTGAGCACCTGCTTGCTCTTTCTCTATCCTCCACTCGCTAGTCTAACTTCCACTTCCTTCTTTTCTTTTCCAAACAGTGGAGGCCAGATTTTTGTGGTTTAGAGTGGAAAGACATGTTAATTTTGATGCATCCTTCATATGCAAATTTTAAATTAGGGACTTACCGCACTGGGTGAATGGTGGCAGGCTGGTGTGAAGAAGCCAGCTGGGACTTTCCCAAGGTGTTGGCATGAGCCCCCATTGGCTCTGAGATCCTGCCTGTGAAAACCCTCGGGTCCATCTGGAGCTGTTGACCCCTGTTGGTGCCAGTGGGTTCTGGCCAAATGGTTTGTCAAATAAGTGCCAGGTTCTTCCATCCCCACAAATGCCCCTTTATCAGGGAGGAGGCAGAGAAAAGCAGGGTGGACAACAAGGTCCCAGAGTCAGGTGGATTCAAGCCTGGGTTTGAATCCTAGTGCTGTCATTTCATGAGCAAGTATAATAACTTGACCCTTCTGGGCCTCAGTTTCCTCATTTGCACAAGGGGGATAATAATAGTGCCCATGTCATAGGGATATTCTAGAGATTGAATGATTTAAGGATCGTGCCAGGCATGTGAGAGCACTCAATATGTTAGATGGGGTTACTGTTACTATAGGCTGTGTTTCTTTAGGAAAGTTATTTGCTAATTGCAGACAGTGAAGGAAAAGTTTGTGATGCTACCAAATTGTATCACTGGGAGCCTGTCTTCATCCGAGGATGGCAGGGATTGGGGAAAGTGCCCATCCCTGAGGGAGATCTGAGGATTCTTATTTCCAGATAAGGAAACTGAGACCCAGAGAGGTCAAGGAACTTGAGTCAGAATTCGAATTCACGTTTCTCTGACTCCAAACCCAGTGTTCTTTTCTCTGGGCCTCAGCCCTCCCCATGAAACATCAGCTGTCCAGTGGTTGTTCGCAGAAGATGTCCCACGGTCATCGTGGAGCTGGGAAGAGCCCGGGAGAAGGCCTGGGTGGAGGTTCTCGCCCTCCTTCCTCCCTCCCACTCAGGGGCTGCTGGCTGTCGGCAAGCTTGTCCCTGGGGGCAGGGGGCGGGGTAGGAAATGTGTCTCAAATCCCACAGGGGAATTCACGGGCAAGGAGAGTAGGGCCCTGTCTTCTCTGGGCCCAGGAAATGGAGGGTGTCATCTTACCCTTTTCTGGTGGTCTTATTTGTGGAGTATCGTGTGCTGTTCTTGGGCTCAGCTGTAAGCTGCCCAGGTTGGCTCTGGCTTCCCAGCAAAACCTCAACCAGGTGAAATTTTTTGCTGCCATTGTGAGCTGATTGCACACCTACTTGTGGGGCAGTGTTAGGGCTGCCAGCCCTACAGGATGCCTGGGATGAACTGTTAGATTCCCCACCACCCTCATTGCCCCTTTTCCCACCTGGAAAGCTCTCTGTGGAGCTGTTGGCCCAGTTTCCACAAAGAACACTGGGGCCCCTCTCTCAGTTCTCTGAGCCAGCAGAAACCCTTCTGGGAAGCTTTGCTCTTGTCTTGCGTGTTTGTTGTGGATGCTCCTTAGAATTCTTTTCAAGCTGCCTTTCAGATTCTAGACCTAAGATCGCACAGTAGAGAAGGACCAAGACTCTTGTCAGCCAGCTGCCCTGGCTTTCTGGGACTCAGGCATTCTTCCCTTTCCTGGAAATGACTAATAATGTCAACAGCTGCCACTGTCAGGTTCTCGCTATGTGCACTGGGCTGGGTGCTTTATACACATTATCGTATTTAATATCTACATCATCATATTGGATAGTAACAATTTTTACTTTCATTTGACATGTGAAAACAGAAGTTTGGAGAGAGTAAGTAACATCCCAAGGTCACGTGCAGAGCTGGGATTCGATCTGAGGCCTGTCTGACTCCAGAGCTTCTCTCCCTCAGTCTCCACATTATACCGTGTTCCCCTGAGGATGTTTCATGAAACAAACAAAAAAAGCCCTCCATGGTGAAAGATGACTGAAATGTTGCTATTTCTACTCATCTCTTGGAGAATTAAAATGCACACGAACAAGTTGACAGCCCGGAGAGATCTTATAGGGAAGACACCTATTTATTTTTGTTTAAACCAGAATTTCACAGACTCCTTTAAAACATAGAATTCCTCCTCATCTTCTTTTTCTTCTTTTTAATGGAATTCCACTTAATCATCTTATATACCTAGTATTTTCTAGAACGTACTTTGGCAACCATTACATTAGGCCAGTCTCCTCTCTTTGGACCTTAGTTTCCCCATCTGTGAAATTAAGGGTTTCGGCATCCGGCCACGATGGCATAACTGGTACTTGGCCTGCCCTCCAGCTATAAGCAACCAGAAATCCGGATAACATACATGACACAATTGCTTTCAGACATTGAACTACAGGCAGCTCAGAACTGTGATTCCGGAGAACAGAGAAACAAATTAGGTGAGCTCTGACTTTCTATCTGGAGGCCGTTTTTAAACCACGGGACAGGAAGGTGGATCCCAAGCAGAACGGGGCAGTCAGTCTCCCTGATTTGAATGGAAGTTGGGGAAGTTGAGCCCATCATGGGTTCTGACCTGGCGAGCCTGCATTCATTCTGCCGGCTAGTCATGGAGCAGGAATTACAGGCCAGGCACCATAGAGGGCTCCCCCCTAGGAGGGTCATTTTGGCTGAGACCTGAAGGATGAGTATGAGTTCACCAGGCATAAAGAGTAGGGGGCAGGAAGGGTTTTGGAGGCAGAGGGAACCGCATGAGTGAAGGCACAGAGAAGGGAGGGGACAGGACAGGCATTTGGGCCCCACTAAGAGTCCCCCACCAGTCCCTGCTAGCTCAGACCTTGGCAGAGAATGGGTATGAAAAATGTGGAGAGCTGGGCTTGAATAAGCCCCTTACAGCCTCCCCCGGGACAGGAGTAGGGAACTGAGTACAGTCACATATCACGTGACAACCTTTTGGTCAACAGTGGACTGTGTATATGATGGTGGTCCCATAAGAGTATCATGGAGCTGAAAAATTCCTATTGCCTAGTGATGTCTTAGTTGTCACAATGGTGTAGCGCAGGGTATTACTCACATGTTTGTGGTGATGACGGTGTAAACAAACCTGGGCTTGTTATATGAAAGTCTAGCATGTACAATTATGTATGGTATAATACATAATACTTGATAATGATAATTACTCTTACCGATTTGTATATTTCTTACACTATACTTTTTATCATTATTTTAGAGTGGACAACTACTTACAAAAAACCAAGTTAGCTGTAAACACCCTCAGGCAGGTCCTTCAGGAGGTATTCCAGAAGAAGGCACTGCGTGTTATTGCCCCTGAAGACTTTCTAGTGGGACAAGATACGGGGTAGAAGATAGTGATATTGATGATCTTGACCCTGTGTAGGCCCAGGCTAAAGTGTGTGTGTCTTAGTTCTCAATAAAAACGGTTAAAGAGTAAAAAAAAAATTAAAAATAGAAAAAAGCATATAGAATAAGGATATAAAGAAAGAAAATATTTTTGCATAGCTGTGCAATGTGTATGTGTTTTAAGCTAAGTGTTATTACAAGAGTCCAAAAGTTAAAAAAATTAAAAAGTTTATAGAGTAAAAAAATTACAGTAAGCTAAGGTTAATTTATTATTGAAGAAAGAAAAATATATTTTTTAATAGAGTCAGTGTAGCCTAAGTGCAGTGTTTATAAAGCCTACAGGAGTGTACCGTGACATCCTAGGCCTTGAGTTCACTCGCCACGCACTCACTGACCAGCGCAGCTTCCAGTCCTGCAGCCTCCATTCATGGGAAGTGCCCTAAACAGGTGTACTATTTTTCATATTTTATACTCTATTTTTACTGTACCTTTCTATGTTTAGCTATGTTTAGATACACAAATACTTAATTGTGTTGCAGTTGCCTACAGTATTCAGTACAGCAACATGCTGCACAGGTTTGTAGCCGGGAGCGAAAGGCTAGACCACACAGCCTAAGTGTGTGGGAGGCTGTACCGTGTAGGTTTATGCGAGTGCACTCTGTGATGTTCCCACCACTGCGGCATTGCCTCACAACGCATTTCTCAGAGTGCCTCCGTCCCCGTCGTTAAGCCACGAGTGACTATTTAGTGAGTGGGAGTGAGTGTCCCAGGGTGGGTGTAGCTGTTTTCTCAGTCCCAGGACCTGATCTCCGGGACAAGAGTGGCCTTGGGAATGCTACCGGAACAGCAGGGGAGGGGATAGTTCCGAGGGTGCGCAGGGCTCTGTGAATCTCTGGACTCTCTGGACCTATCCCCATCCTGGGCCCCTTGGCCAGGCCCCTGCACGGGCGACAATGGAAATGCTTGCTCAGGAGAAAGGCTCCCATTCAGGTGCCTCCCGAGTTAATCTGCAGGGG
>CM052444.1:89545371-89560209 GCA_028533085.1 Varecia variegata | reverse complement strand
TGCACCTCCCCCTCTGACCCCAGTCACCCAGCGGCTCTGCTGAGGACTTGAAGCAGAGACAGTGGCTTGGAGCAACAGCAGGAGGGAATTAGACTAGACCCAGAGAGGTTCCCAGTGGGGAGGGCTGAGAGTCTCCATCAGGCTCTTCATTATTATCAGTAACTTTGACCACGTTTTGGTCATTTTCATGGGAACAGCAAGTAGATACACGGCAGAATCTCTGAGTGTGTGTGTCTTGCTATTATCCCCTTGTTGCCAAGAACAGAGGCTTAGGGAGGCGGAGAGCCTGGCTTCTCAGAGTGCGCTCTGAGGCCCAGCACTGTGGCACCACCTGGGAGCTGGCTGGACATGCACCGTCCGGGCCCCACCCCAGACCTGAATCTGAACTTGCCTTTGAACAAGATCCCCGGCAGATTCCCGTGCACAGTAAAGGCTGAGAGGCAGCCTCTTAGCGCTCAGAGTCACACAGCTACTCCTTGGCAGACCTGCGACAGGGACCCGGGACCATTTGACTCCAAGACTGTTTCCTAACCGTGGTAGTAAATCACCTTCTGCCCCAGCAGTTCTGGACACCCACTTGTAGCCACTTGTTTGTATCTTCAGGGATACTGTTTAAGCTTTCAAATAGTAGTAGTAATAACAGTAATAATAATGGCTACTATTGAGTAAGTTCTGATCTTGTGCTTGACACGGTGCCAAACATTTACCATACGTTATCCCAGGAGGTCAATACTATAATTATTCCATTTTATAGCTGTGAAAATGGAGGCATAAGGAAGTGAAGGGTTTTTTGCCTCCGTGCACACAGCTAGCAAGAGGCAGAGCTGGAATTGACCCTGGCGGTGGCCGGGGAGCTGTGTCTCGGGTGTGAACCCGAGGCAGGGGCGGAGCGTGATGGTTTCCTGCAATACTTCTTCCCGTGTTGCCCGCTTTGATGCCCTGGGTATTGCTGGGTTCCTGTGCCCCAGAAAGACGAGGCCTGTGGCAGGACCTCGAGGGTGGCTGTGGCCCTGGGGCGGGGTGTTGCGGGGGCGGCTCGGGATGGAGGACGAAGTAGCTCCTGGCCTGCTTTGAGGGAGATGGTGCAGGTAAAGTGCTTAGCACAGTATGTGACCCTAACAGGGTCCCCAAAAAGTTCATCCTCATTATTATTATTGAATTTAAAGATTTTTATCTAAGGGCCATGGGTAACCCCTGTGCTCATATGCTTCCAACCTGAAGCCTTCATCTGGGCCTCCCAAGCCCTGAGTGACCGAGGTAGTGGGGAGGGGGTGCTGTCCATTCTGGTTGCCCGAGGGGGCTAGGATAGCTGATAAGCTCTGGTTACCCTGTGTTTGGGGTCTGGGGTGATTAGAGCTTCTGGGACTCTAGGAACAGGGCAGGGTCATCCTGGACCCTGTCCCCCAGTAGCAGCCTGGTTGCAAGCAGATAACTAGCCCCACTTTATGGATGGGGAGACCCTCTGGGCCCGTGAAGGAGTCATGTCCTCCCGGGGGTCATACAGCAAAGGTGGGATTAAACCCAAGACACTCGTCCCAGCTGCATTCTCCCTTGGGGACTGGGAGGACAAGGTCACCGTGGTTAGGAGGCCATGGGGATGAGAGTGGGGTGGGTCTGTGGAGGGTTGGGGGTGCTGCTTCTGGGGGAGGAGAGCACAGGAGGTCTAGGAGTGAGGGGCTGCTCCCTGGGGTCTAACCACGCCCTCTTCTCCTGTTCCAGGGTTACCACAGGTCAAACCACTTCATAGCCACTCAAGGTACCTGGCATCTCTGCCTGTGTGTGCCCAGCGATGTGCTAGAATGCCTCTGCCTGCCTTTCTGCCTCCCCCGCTGCGCTGCTGGGCTCCTGTCTGCCTGCCATCTGCCTCACTGTCCCTGTTTGCTTGTCTGCTCCCTGCTCTCTGCCTGAGTCTCTTGGCATTCCGTCATCTGCCTTGGTCCCTTCTTTGTGTTAGTGATCAGTCCATTGATAGCTCCCTTATCCGTCTGTCTGTCTCCAAGGTGGTGTGTGCACAAGTGCTAGCCGGGCTCAGTCCTCATGGGTGTGGATTGTGCCTCTCGGTCTGGTGGCTGCCTGGGTTTGTCTGGCTGTGTCTCTTTCCTCCAACTGTCCGTGTGTCCATCCTCCTGGAGACTTGGGCTGTGGACTGAGGGTCTGGCTCTCCAGCTCTGCCTCCTGGATAGCACCCACCCAGGGCCCTGCAGGCATGAGCGGGTGTTGGTGGGGTATGTGTGGGGTGAGCATGAAGCCCCCATCAGGGTGCAGGCAGCCTCCTGGCTTGGGGTGGTGGTGTGGACAGCGGGGTGTGCTGGCCCTGGGCAGAAACCTGGCCTCAGGGGCAGGCACACTCTGCACCCCCAGGGCCGAAGCCGGAGATGGTCTATGACTTCTGGCGCATGGTGTGGCAGGAGCACTGCTCCAGCATCGTCATGATCACCAAGCTGGTCGAGGTGGGCAGGGTAAGCGGGGCTTCCAGGTGGGCCAGGGGGCATGGAGGGCCAAGGGGGCAGTGGAGAGCCCACTGAGTCCTGTCCCATGGGGACTCCAGGTGAAATGCTCACGGTACTGGCCAGAGGACTCAGACATGTACGGGGACATCAAGATCACGCTGGTGAAGACGGAGACTCTAGCCGAGTATGTCGTGCGCACCTTTGCCCTGGAGCGGGTGAGTCTCCCCGTCACGGGTTCCCTGCAGAGGGTACCTGACGGGTGGGGCGGGAGCAGGAGGGGCGAGGAGGGTACCGCAGCCAGCCCCAGCAAAGAAGCTACCTGGTCACTGTGCTGGGAGCACCGTGGAGGGACAGGAAGGTGACTGTCTCTGCTCTTGACTCCAGGAGGAAGCTGAGACAGTGGAGATGATGACAATAACTGCCAGGTGATGGCTCCTCCTCTGTGCTGAGCCTGTTACACATGTTGTTTCAGTCTGGGGAAGCTCTGTGGGATTAAGTGTTTACTGTTAGCCCATTTTACGGATAAAGAAAATGAGGCTGAGAGTGGTTATGTCATGCATAACAGGCCACACCACTGTCTGTTTGTCTAACCCCGGGAAAGTGGCTTTTCCTCTATGAGCCTTAGTTTTCCCACTTGTACAATGGGACATTAATACTGACCTCATCAATAGATTTATCATTGGGATCAATTGAGATCATGCAGTGAGATGCTCATCACAGTGCCTGGTGCACAGCAAGCGTCTAATAGATGCTGCCGGTGACTTACTGTTATTACTGTCATCTCCCCAGAGAGGCTACTCTGCCCGGCACGAGGTCCGCCAGTTTCACTTCACGGCGTGGCCAGAGCACGGCGTCCCCTACCATGCCACGGGGCTGCTGGCCTTTATCCGGCGCGTGAAGGCCTCCACCCCGCCTGACGCTGGGCCCATCGTCATCCACTGCAGGTCGGTTGCCGGGAGTCCCCAGGACAAGAGGGCCAGCGGGGAGTTGGGCCCGAGTGGGGTTGGTTCAGGGTCCGTAAGGGGGACCAGGCCTGGGCTCGTCCTGCAGAGAGGCAGAGGACTGGAGGGAATGACCCCGGAAAGGCCCTTTACACCTTGAGCTTTGGTGCTGAGGTTGGGACCCTCATGTGCCCTCTAAGACCTGTTGTGCGCCTTGACCCAGGTGCTAGGGAGGTACTGGAGGCGGGGAGGGGGCCGGCTTAGGGGTTGGCGAGGCACCAGAGATCAAGTTCAGCTGCGTCCATTCAGCAGGTGTTTGCTGCACACCTGCTGCGTGCTAGGTTTGGCCCCAGGGCAGGGAAGGACTTCACCTTCTCTTCGCCAAACCCAGTGGGCCTCGCTCACCCCTTGGCCTTCACAGCCTCTGCAGACCCTGAGTGGCTCCTGTGACCCCAACTGCCCTTCTGTCTCTGCTCTGCTTCCTCCCTGGCTCCACATCTTCCTCTTGCCTCTTAAATGGGGGCCCAGAACCCAGTGTTCCCCCCACCCCCCGGAGAGCCTAACCTTCAACGCTGTGGCTTTGGCGAGTACCCTGTGCCCACAAGTCCATGGCCTCGATGTCTTGTCCTGGCTCCTCTGTTGGATTCTGACCAGCTCCCCAGATGCCACGTGGCAGACTCATCCTTCTCCCTGCCCTGCCGCCCATACCAGCTCTCTTCGATTCTTTGGGCCTCTGTAAGATACCATCTTATTAAAATAGAACTTTTTTGATATATGATATACTTAAAAGCAAAGTGCACAAATAGTTACTGTATATATTACTATGAATTTTCACAAAGCACACCTGTGAAATAACCAGCTCTACTTAGATCGAGAAACAGAGTGTTAGCACCCAGAGGTCCCTTGAGCCCGATTCTGGTCGGTCCCCTCCTGTCCCCTCCCCGAGCAATCACTCTCCTGACTTCTAAACCATAGATAGTTTGCATGTTTTTGGACTTTGTAAGAATAGAATCACACAGCATGTGCTCTTTGCTGTCTGATTTCTTTCCTTCCACTTTGTTTGTGAGGTCCATCCATTTTGGGTCATATTCCACTGGGTGAATAAATGACAGTGTGTTTGTCCATTCTGCTGTTGATGGGCGTTTGGGTTGTTTCCAGTCTTGAGCTATTATGAATAGTGCCGCTGAGGACATTCGATTGCATGGCTTTCGGCCAAGAGATGCATTCATTTCTGTGGGGTGTGTATGTAGGAGTAAAACTGCTACCTATGTGAACATTCAACTTTCGGAAATATTGCCGAACAGTTTTCCAAGGGGGATGTGCTAATTTAAGCCCCCACCAACGGTGTATGGGATATCCAGTTGCTGTATGTCTTTGCCAATATGTGGATGCCACCATTTTCAAACCTGCAATCTTGGTGTCATCTTTGTCCACTCCCCGTCAACTCTGCAACCCTGTGTGAGGAGAACCCACAGAGGAGAACCCAAGACAGCCCAGCTCTTGATGAGCTCCCAGTCGGGTTAGGGAGACAGCCATATCAGCAGTGACCATGTGGCAGGAAGAGTGTTTTAATAAAAGCCCGCCCAAATTGTGCTGGGAGATCAAAAGAACGATGTCTGTCCGGAAGGGTTAGATATGCTCCATTGAGAATGTGAATGGGTATGAGTATGTGGGGTTTTGAAGGGTGTGTAGGAGATCTGGTGATATCCAGGAGGAAAGAACATTCTTGGATAAGCTCTGAGTGTCACTGTTGTCCCTCTCTCCTAGTCTAAGTTGCTAAGTTGGGTTGGCTTCACGTCTGCATTCTTCCTGCCCTCCTTCCCTGGGGCCCATGCCCAGCTCTGTCCTTGTTGTATTTCACCAGAACTCTTCCTCCCAGCAGCCTGCTCCCTGGCTTCTCCTCGCTGTGTCCCTGTCCCCTGTGTGGTGCAGATATGGCCAGTCCCTCCTCTCTTCTTCTCCCTAGTCCCGGCCTCCCCTGCCAAGGCTCTGATGTGGCCTGGGGCCGCTTTCTCCCCAGCGCGGGCACTGGCCGCACAGGTTGCTACATTGTCCTGGATGTGATGCTGGACATGGCTGAGTGCGAGGGCGTCGTGGACATTTACAACTGCGTGAAGACCCTCTGCTCCCGGCGCGTCAACATGATCCAGACTGAGGTGCAGCGACCCGGCCCTGTCCCCACCAGTCCCTCTAGGGCAGAGGTCTCTCGTGAAGGAGCTTGGTGCTGGTGGAGTGTGTCCATAGGCTCTTCCTTTCCCTAGGGTCATTCCTGAACTTGGCTGCCAACCTCCGAGGGCTTCCCAAACTCAGCTCTGCTGCTTTCTGTTGGGTGGGGTCAACAATAACAGGTTCCGTAGTCCAGACATCCCTGGGTTTGCATCTTCCTGGATACGTGACCTTGGACTGTCCCCTCACCTCTCAGAGCATCTCACAGGGCTGTTATAGGGGTGAAATAGGAGATAAGTGAGTGTGTCCGTGGTGGCACGTGGTTGGACTCCACCCCAGAGCACCCTGCCTCAGCCTCGAGCTTGCTTACCCCCTCTCCACCACGGATCTCCAGCTTCGAGTCCCTTCCTCAGTCTCATGTTCTCGTCTCCTGTTCAGGAGCAGTACATCTTCATTCACGATGCAATCCTGGAGGCCTGTCTGTGTGGGGAGACCACCATCCCTGTGAGTGAGTTCAAAGCCACCTACAAGGAGATGATCCGCATCGATCCTCAGAGTAATTCCTCCCAGCTGCGGGAAGAGTTCCAGGTGGGGGATGAGTGTGTGTATAGGTGTGGGGTGTGTGTGTGTTGGGAGGTCCTCAGCACTGGGGGAGTCTTTGAGGGCCAAGCAGGAGGGACCAGACTGAGACCACAGCTGGAGGGACAGAGCTGGGGACTCGGAAGGATGCGACAGTGGAGGAGATGGTGCATCAAAGCGGTTAAGGGCCCAGGCTTTGAAGTCAGCTACACCTGGGTCCAAATCCTGGCTTACCTAGTTAAGAGCTGTGAGCATCTTTGAACAAGTCACTTTATGTCGTTAAGCCTCAGTTTTGTTACCCACAGAAGAGAAATAGTTACTGTCTCCTTTGTAGTGTTGTATTCATTGGGGTTCTTTTGGTTGTAAGTCATTAAAAGTCCAGCTCTTGTAACTGAAGAGTCTGAGGCAGGTGCAGCTTCGGTTGTGGCAGATCCAGGGGCTGCAGCGATGATGCCAGCACTTGGTCTGTCTCCACTCCTGTTTTGGCTTCATTCTCAGACCTACACCCGGCCCCAGCAGTGCCAGGCTCACCTGATCTCTGCTGTCAGGAGACTCTAGAAGGAGATACTTGCTGCTCCCGGCAGCCCCAGCAAGTCCTAGATGGGACTCTCACTCGCCCATCCCTGAACCAGTCACTGGGGCCAGACAGAGGGAACTCCCGATTGGCCCTGGCTTTGGTTGTACGCCTGCCAGGCCTGGCCTGTCACTAGGCGGGCAGAGACCTGAGACGTCCTCTCCACTCTGGGTTCCTGAGAGGGGTTAGTGGACGGCACACCTGGGTGCCTGGTGCTCCGGGGCCGGCACAGGGTGATCTCACAGGAGATGCTGCCTGTGATTCCTGGAGCAGGGCATCGGGCTTTGGGGATCATGGCAGACTTAGGTTCCCTGTGAGGGATCCCCAAGAACAAGATGCACTGAGCCCCTTTTGAATCTTGAGGCCTGAGGTCTGCAGGCATGGGGGTGGAGGAGCTGCCCCAGAGGCCCTGGCGTGATTTAGTGCCCGGTGCTCAAGACTTGCATTCTGTTCAGACAGGGCTGTAACCAAGGAAGGTGACGACCTCTGCCAGGTCCCTGGAGTCCGCTTTGTGGAGGGCATGGGGTTGCAGGGCTTGTCTCAATGAAGGCATCGCTAAGCTAGTAATGATGCTCGCTGTGCCCAGTGTGTGCCAGGCTCAGTTCGGGGCTTGTCATTATCTCACTATATCCTCCCAGCACCCCCTTGGAGTAGGCATACTACTTTCCCATTTTACAGCCTAAGTGATACAGTAGCTTGCCTGAGTTTACGCAGGCGGTAAGAAGGCAGACTGTAGTCTCCAGAGCACTGAGCAGGCCCTGCGTGGCCTAGCCACAGGGAGCCTGGGGCCCTGCCTGCTCTCCTTTGTCTCTGGACCTCAGTTTCTTCATCCGTGAAATGGAGCTCATAACCCAGCCCATCCTTCTTTATGGGGTGTGGGAGGCCAAGCAAGCATGGGGCTTGACTCTCCCCACCGACCCCCTTGTAGACACTCAACTCGGTCACCCCGCCGCTGGACGTGGAGGAGTGCAGCATTGCCCTGCTGCCCCGGAACCGAGACAAGAACCGCAGCATGGACGTCCTGCCTCCCGACCGCTGCCTGCCTTTCCTCGTCTCCACCGATGGGGACCCCAACAACTACATCAACGCGGCTCTGACTGACGTGAGAGCGTGGGGGTGGGGTGGGCTGTGGGACTCCCCCTCCTGGCAGCATCTGGGAAAGTCCAGGGGCCAAAGGAGCAGAGCTGAGGGCTCTGGTGGGGGGACCCTCTGCCCATGCTGGGGAACAGTCCCACGGGGTGACCCTCCTACCCCAGTGATCTCCCCAGTGATCTCCCATTCAGGGCATTCAAGCCAGTGCCCCCTGTCAGGTATTATTCTTAGCCTGGGTGGGGGCTGGGCTGCGGAGTTCAGGCAGGGCTGTCTCCAGAGTCGGGCCCAGCAGAGCCTGGGGTAGGATGATTCAGGAGACTTTGGGGAGGCCTCGAGGGTTTGGGTTGGGACTTAGGACCTGATGTCTGCAGCCAGGGAAGTTTGTCCTGAGGACACTGAGCTGGAGCCTGCTCCAGGACCCAGCCTGGGAGGGCGACCTGCCTCCTGGCCCCAGCCTGGCTGTGGTCTGAGGGCTCAGGAGCCATTTGGAGTCTCTTCCCCGGCTCCCAGCTCAGGGGCCTCTGCCTCTTCTGCTGGGTGTTGGGAGCAGAGCAGGAGGTGGGTGCCGGGGCTTTAGGGGCCTGAAGAATAACTCCGAGGTGCAGCCCTCCGAGGTGGGAAGAATCTGTGAGTGTTACCCCCATTCCTCCTCCACACTGGAACCGGCTGAGAGGTGGACGTGAGAGACAGGCAGGTGGAGACCAAACTGTTGCAGATAAAACCGGAGAATGAGGCTTTAGATACATGGCCACGTAGGCTGCTGCTCCCTCAGCTGCTCCCTCAGCGCGTCAGGCTGACTGCCCCTCTGGGTGCAGCTGTGCAACCACCGGCCGCCCCTCCCAATCGGGGACAAGCCTTCATGTGTGGCAGGGGCCAGGAGCAGGCAGAGCACGCCTTTTGAGGGCAGAAGGGAGGGCTTCTTTGAGGAGGTGACAATTAAGTAAAGACCAGAAAGAAGTAAAGGAGAGAGCCATACAAACGTTCGGGAAGTTTGGTCTGGGCAGCAGAATGGCAGATGCAAAGGCCCTGAGGCAGGTGGTAGCCAGCTTCTGCCTACTACTTCCAGGCTCTCCTTGCCACTCATCTGGGAACCTTTTGCTGTTTAGTTCCCAGGGGCCATGGGCTTGGGCGCTAGAGGCCTGGGGCTCACCCTATCAACTCAGTCCTCAGTGAGCCAGCCAACCTCTGAAATGGGCCACTGGAGGCCCTGGTCCCGTGGGACACAACTGTCCAGCTCAGGGTGGCAGAGCAGGAAGACAGGCTGTGGTGGGGACTTGGCCCATGTCAGGGGCTGGGAACGGGCCCTGCTGAATCCTGGTCTCCCCGCAGAGCTACACTCGGAGCGCGGCCTTCATCGTGACCCTGCACCCACTGCAGAGCACCACGCCCGACTTCTGGCGGCTGGTATACGACTACGGGTGCACCTCCATCGTCATGCTCAACCAGCTGAACCAGTCCAACTCTGCCTGGGTGAGGGCCCTGCTGGCCAGCCCACCTGGCCACGTGCTGTCCAGGGCCTCAGTGTTTTCAAAGGCATGGTCCCCAAAGTCAAGGGTTGGGTCTGATCTCTGCCACCTATTTGTGTGGCCTTAGGCGAGTCACACTCCCTCCCAGAGCCTGGGTTTCCTCATTTGTAAAACAAGGGTGTGAGACTAGAGAGAACTAGCTGCTCTTTATTGAGCACCTACGGTAAGCCAGGGACTCTGCTCTGCATGTATGGTCTTATTTATAATCTACAATGACCTTGGGGTAAAGGCTTCAGGTGAGAAAATTAAGAAAATTAAAAGCAAAAGAGGTGAAGCACCTTCTCCAAGGTCACATGGCTGGGGAGTGGCAGGGCTGTGCTCCCCGCCCTGGGCTGTGTCCTTCCAGAGCTTCTGCTGTTTCAGTTGCTCAGCTAAACTGCCCATCATGGGGGCTTCGAGGCAGAGTAAAATCCAGGCCTCCTACTTTCTGACTGTTGCTCTAGGGTAAGTTAATCCACCTCTGTGAGCTTCAGTTTCCTTCTCTGTAAAATGGGGACCATCACAAGACCTGCTTTTATGGGGTGGTTGTGGGGACCATGTGAGACATGCATATACTACTTGGCACTATGCTGTGCCTGGCACGCAGTAGGTGCTCAGTACATGACAGGGATGAAGAGGATGGGGGTGACAGTCACTTCTGAGGTTGGGCCAGACACTGGCCTGGTGACCTCTGCTTGAGGGCAGCTCCTCCTACTCCCCCATTTCCTTTTGGGGCTCTCAAGGCTGGAGCTCCTGGGAAATGGATATGCCCAGCCTTCCAGCCCTCCCTGACCACATCCCCTGATCTCTGGACTCCTTCCCACCCCAGCTCTCTGTTGGGCCCAGGGGACAAGGAAGATCTGCTGTAAAATGAGCATGACACCGTCTTAATGGCTGCCTGGAGGCTTCGTTAACTGGGCTCTTTATGGGTTGGCACTTGGGGTAAATGACCCAGGACTACAGGGTAGTCCTCACCTCCTGGGTGAGGATCTGGAGTGACTCCCAACCTTTGCTAAGGTGCAGGAGTGGGGCCCAGAGGGAGGTTTATACAGACATCATTCCCTCGTCATTGATTTATTCATTCATTCAACTGACTTTGTCCATGCACTCCTCCCTGCCAGGCCCTGCAATGGGCAGCAGGGAGACAGGAGAAGACACAGTCTCTTCCAGACCTTGTAGTTCAGGGGTAGTAGGTACAAAACCCGACAGTAATAGCACAGAGGGAAAAGGGCTATCATGGAGCTGGAAGAAGGACACAGGAAAGCCTGGGGGATAATGTATCTGGGAGGGATTCCTGGAGGAGGCAGTGTCTCAGCTGAGATGTGTGGGAAGGGTAGGGTTAACTAGGTGAAGGGTTAACTATGGAGAGGAAACAGCACGTGCAAAGTTCTGAATGTGAGGAGCTGCCAGGACCCCAGGCAGTAAGAAAGTAGTGTCCTTCCTCATGGGCTGGGGTGAGAGAGGGAAGCAGATGGAGCATGGTGTCACTTGGGAGGAGCTTGGGGGCCATGTTAAAAATGGAGAAACTGGGGCCCAGAGAAAGGAAGAGGCTTTCCTGGGCTCTGGGCAGAGCTGAGACTAGAAGCTAAGGCTCCGGGCCGCTGACCTCAGACCTGTGTGTGTATGTGTATATACATGTGTGTATGTATTGTGGATGCTGCCCCTCCCCTGTCCCTCTACTGTCTCGAGTCTGTAGCCTTGGAGGGAGTGTATTTAGGACCCTGGCTCCGTGGAGGGACCCTGGAGCAGGAGTCGGGTGCTGAGCTGTGTTGCAGCATCAGGGATACCCCACCTCTGTGAGCTGGCGCTGAAGGACAGAGGCAGTGAGAGAGAAGGCTGGGGGGAGGTTCTGGAATGGGTGGGGGTGATCTAGGCCTACCCCTGGAAGATGGCAGCCTCACGTTGGGGTGTGTGAATGTGTTAAAGTGTAGATTTTTAGTGGCACGGCAGGGTCATCAGCGCACTGCCTGGGAAGGGTTTGTCTCAGCTGATCTGAACGTGTCAGTGTAGAACACGCTGGGGCAGGTGTGCTCTGTGGTCTGAGGGGTGAGTGGTGGCAAGTGGGAGGGTGCTGAAGGTGGGTGTGGAGTGCGTGGGTGGGCCAGGGTGCGTGGGAGCCACAGGGCAGGTGTGGAGCTCTGGGGATGGGGTGCGGTGGGGTGAGCCCCTGCCAGGCTCTACTCAGCTCTCCTCCCTCCCTGCCTGTGTCCCCAGCCCTGCCTGCAATACTGGCCAGAGCCAGGCCGGCAGCAGTATGGCCTCATGGAGGTGGAGTTTGTGTCGGGCACAGTGGATGAAGACTTGGTGGCCCGAGTCTTCCGAGTGCAGAACATCTCTCGGGTGAGTGGTCTGGAGAGCCCCAGGGTGAACCTGGGTGGTGTCCCGGGGTGGCCTTTGATGACCCTCTTGAGGTCATCAGGGGCCCCTGTGACCTTGGTGCTCATGTCCCCCCGGCTGGCTGCCCATGACCCCAGCTGCAGGAGGGGCACCTGCTGGTGCGGCACTTCCAGTTCCTGCGCTGGTCTGCATACCGGGACACGCCTGACTCCAGGAAGGCCTTCCTACACCTGCTGACTGAGGTGGACAAGTGGCAGGCAGAGAACGGGGATGGGCGCACCGTCGTGCACTGCCTGTGAGTGCCTGGCAGGCCGGAGGGCGGGTGGAGGGATCCGGGAGCCAGGGGCTGAGGTCCAATCTGAGAGAGGGCTGGCACCAAAACCCTTGGGCTCCCAGATGGCCGTGGCCTGGACTCAGCCCAACCAGCCAACACTGGCCCTGCCTTCCCTGGAGAAACCCAGTCAGTTTCCAGGGTATAGACTCAACCCTGAACAACTGCCCAGTACCCTCTGTGTGATGTGTAACTCTGCCAATTCAATTAAAGGGAGTCATTTGTCAGAACTTCTTACCCCATGAGGTCGGAGCACACTTTTTATGCCAGTGGAATTTCAGCCTTTTGTTCATGCATGCACACACACAACTTTTTTCTTCATTTATTCATTCATTCATATATTCATGTGCATGCCCTCATTCATGGATTCACGTATTCACTCACGTCGGGGTGCAGTCACTCCTTCCCTCCCCACTCTTTGATGCTTTCCGCACTTACTGAGCCTTCCCAGGGCCAGGCTGGGCTAGTGGAAGCCGGGGTGGGGGTCGAGTCATGGCCGCGCCCTCAGGGCTTTTGGTTCTAGCAGGAGAGACCCCTCGAGAAGGGGGTTGAGGGCCTAGGCATTCTCTCATCCCCCAAGAGGCACCCACATGTGGGAGTCACGGAACAGCGGGAGAGGCAGGAGGGCGTGGGAGGCTCGCTGTGTGGGAGGCTGCAGGTTTGACTTGGGGGGTGTGTGTGTGGTGCGTGCCTGTGTGTCTGCGCTGCCGGGCAGTGGCCGGCAGTGACCCGTCTTCTCAGTGTTCATTTTCCATCTCGCTCTCTGGGTATTTGCTTGCTGCGCGACGGCCCTTCTCTGTCGCTCTTTGTCTCTCAGTGTCTTTCTTTTGGAGTGTGTGTGGCTCCTCTTCTCTCAGAATGCGGTCTGTTTCTCCTTGAGGGTATGTTTTCTGGGATGCCATAAGCGTCGGATGTCTGCCTTAGCCTCTGAGCCTCCTTAAACTTCCGGTCCTGCGCACACCTGGGGCCCTCTGCCCCTCCCTCTCCGTTCCGAGCCCTGCCCCCCGCCCTCTGCTCCGCCCTCTGTTCTGAGCCCCGCCCTCTCCGTTCCGAGCCCCGCCCCCCGGGCCCTCTGCTCCGCCCTCTGTGTTCTGAGCCCCACCCTCTCCGTTCCCAGCCCCGCCCCTCACCTCTGGGCCCTCTGGCCCCGCCCCTTTTCCTTTGTTGTCCCAGGCCCCGCCCCCCACTTCTGGTTCCAGAGCCTCCCCTCAAAACCTTTTGTGTCTCTCATTTAGAAATGGGGGTGGACGGAGCGGTACCTTCTGTGCCTGCGCGACAATCTTGGAGATGATTCGTTGCCACAACCTGGTGGATGTTTTCTTTGCTGCCAAAACGCTTCGGAACTACAAGCCCAATATGGTGGAGACCATGGTGAGGGGCCATGTCCACGTGCCCGACCACTTCCGCCTTCCCGCTCCATGCCCGGCCAGGTCCCTCGGCACCTACTCTCCCACGTGTGGTCCCCACCACTGGGCCTTGGTTCTAGTCTTATGTTGTCAAAACGTCCCCTGCGCCATCCCTCTCCCCTAAGGTGGGCCAGGGCTCATCTTGCCCTCTCTCCCCCTCCCAGCCCTGGGTACTAGGGAGGGCTCAGGCTCATGATTCCTTCTCTCCCTCTCCCCAGGACCAGTACCACTTTTGCTACGACGTGGCCCTGGAGTACCTGGAGGGGCTGGAGTCAAGATAGCGGGACCTCTGGCCTGGGGCACCCACTGCACACTCAGGGCCAGACCCACTGTCCCAGACTGGGGAGGAAGATCTGTGCCTCCAACTCTGCCCAACTGCAGCCCCATGGGGAAAGCACTGGAGTGGACGCTGAGCCATCTTGGTGCCCCCTGCACTGTGGGCAGGGCCTTTCACTATGTCCCGTGGGCAGGCTGTGGGCCGGGAGCTTAGCAAGACCGCAGCCCAGCCCCACCTCCACAGGGTCCTGCAGGCCTGTGCTGACAGGCCTGGCATTGCCTGGTGGAACGGCAGGGGCTCAGGACAGCCAGCTCTGGGGGACCCAGACCAAGCCCCTTGACTCCATCCCAGCCTTGGGCAGAGATGAGTGAGGCCCCGCAGAGAGCGTCCCAGGCCAAGGTTTCCACCCAGCTCAGCTCCCTGTGCACACGGGTGGAGAGTGCTGTGAGGCTTGGCATCTAGAATTCCATCGGGCCCAGCCCCTGAGGGCCCTGGGGAGACTAGGATCTGTCCTGAATTGTCAGTGGGACACATTGACTGTCCTCCCCAGGGGAACTGCAGTGTCCTCCTCTGCCCCACAGCCCCCTGCAGCCCCGGGGATATTTGCTCACCACCCCTCCCCACTCGCTTCCCATGTGCTCTGAGCTTGCCTGAACCAGATCTGCCTTCCCCAGCTGACCCGGCATCTGCAGAATGAAGTCACCTCAGCCCTCTCTTCCTCTAACCCTCAGGCCTCGCTGGCCTGTCCTGTTCAGCTTGGGCCAGTGACAGTCTGCAAGGCTGAACGGCAGTCCCTGGGGTTGAGGTCCCTGTGGCTCCTGGTCAGGCTGGCCACCGGGGATGGGACAGGGCTGGTCACAGCCCCTAGAGTTCAGAGGAAAAGAGGGTATTTTGGGATGGAGGATCAGTGCTTTTTTGTTTATTTTATTATTTTTGGATGGGTGGGTGGGAAGGTCTCTTTAAAATGGGACAGGCCATACCCCCATTCCGTGCCTCAATTTCCCCTTCTGTAAACTGTAGATATGACTACTGACCTACCTCGCAGGGGGCTGTGGGGAGGCATAAGCTGATGTTTGTACAGTGCTTTGTAAATAAACATGCTCTCTGAATGCCACAGAGCGGCCCTGTGTGTGTCTGACCAGCCTGACTGGGGCGTGCCTGCCTGTCCCCAGCCTCCCAG
>CM052444.1:89522030-89544871 GCA_028533085.1 Varecia variegata | reverse complement strand
GGAAGATGAATGGTCCGCCCGGGCTCTGCCTGGGGCCCCGGGCCGAGCAGGTGCGGGTAGTAGCCTCCACCCACCCCGGCCCCGGAAACTAGGATTTCTACAGGCACAGACAGGCCGGCTGCCTGTTACTGCCAAGAGCTAAATTGTTTCCTTACGCCGTAATAAATCCGGCCGCAGGAGCCAGCCAAGGCCATTATTACTTCTCACGACCTCTCTGCCGGCCCCTGACTGGGACACGTTATATATCCCAGGCACCCAGGAGATGGAGCTGTGACTTTGATGGATGCTAAGGCTACTTGCAAGGCCCTCATCAAGAGTGGAGACTGGCCACTCTCTGTCCCTGGGCTCCACTGACCACCCGCCCGGTGACTTCTGATGGGCAGGAGCTTAATGAGCTTTGGCCTGGACACGTCGTGGCTGAGGGCAGAAGTCACGGTGTCGAGGCAGAGGCAGAACCTCATCTGGTGGAGGCCGAGGGCTCTGGGCGTGGGGAGGTGAGAAAGCAAAGCTTCACTTGGTGCTTAATGTGCGGGTCACACTGCTAGGTGCTGTCTGTGGCTGGTCACATGTCAGCCTCCAATGACGCCTATGGGGTAACCACGACGATCATCCCCACTTTACAGATGAGGACACTGAGGCTCAGCTTAAGCAATTCACCCAAGGTTGGAGAGCCATCGAGTGTCACATGAACAGCAGCAACCAGAGTGATGCTCTGAAAAACACAGGCCAGACCCCAGTGCCTCCTGTTGCCCTGGGCATGAGAGCCGCACTGCTGGCCATGGCCTCCGAGGCCACCTGGCCTGGCTCCGCCCTCTCTGACCATGTCCGTCCTGCAGTCTCCTTCACACACTCTGGCCTTGTCTCTTCTCCCGTCTCTCTGAGCTCTTTGCCTGGACACCCTATGCCAGTCCCACACATCTGGCTCCTTCCTGGTGTCCACGTCCAGCTCAGGTGTCCCCTCCTGCAGAGCCCCTCCTTGAGTGCCCCAGAGGGGCCCTGCTGTCCCCACTGTCCCCACTGTCCTCGTCCCACCCAGGGCTGCCCTATCCCTCAGTGTTGTCCCACAGTGGGTGTCAGCTTGTTCATTCATTCGGTATTTGTCCACTGCCTCCCCACCAGACTGTGGGCAGTGAGAGGCCAGGGCCATGTTGGTCTTGTCCCCCTGAGTCCCCTGCACTGAGCACAGTGCCCGGCACGTGCCAGGAACCCAATGAGTATTTGTTGAATGAATGAAAGTTGCAGAGCCTGGACTGGAACTTGGGTCTGTCTGGCTCCAAAGCCCACACATTTTTTTTGTTTTTGAGACAGAGTCTCACTCTGTTGCCCGGGCTGGAGTGCCGTGGCGTCAGCCTAGCTCACAGCAACCTCAAACTCCTGGGCTCAAGCGGTCCTCTTGCCTCAGCCTCCCAAGTAGCTGGGCTACAGGCATGCACCACCATGCCCGGCTAATTTTTTTTTTATATATATATATTTTTAGCTGTCCATATAATTTTTCTATTTTTAGTAGAGACGAGGTCTCACTCTTGCTCAGGCTGGTCTCAAGCTCCTGAGCTCAAACAATCCGCCCGCCTCGGCCTCCCAGAGTGCTAGGATTACAGGAGTGACCCACCGCACCTGACCCAAAGCCCACACTTTTAAGCACATCATTTTTAGTCCTCAGATGATTGGGTGGCTCGATGCCATGAAGCCAGGTTCCAATGCTGGCTCGGCCACCACCATGCTGTGTGGCCTCAAGCAAACACCTGCCCTCTCTGGGTCTGTCCAGTGAGGAGGTGGAACTAGGTGCTTTCCAGGAGCCCATCCTAAGTATCAGGCAGCATCAAGTTCAACACCCCTCTGTAACAGTGGGTGACGTTGCTCAGGGCTGGCCTAAGCATCTGCTTCCTGAGGCTGGTGGAATCTTGGGTGTGGTCTGAGCTTCGGTCTGATGAGCCAGCTCACCTACCTTGGCAGGTTCTTGTATGATACCTAATGCAGACATTGTCCCTCATCTTCCCCGAAATCCTGAGAGGTAGACTTTACCAAAACCATTTGATACATGAGGAAACAGGCTCAGAGAGGTGAGGCGAATTGCGGCAAATTGCTAGACAAGAGCTGAGCCAGGATTAGAACCTGTGTCACTTGACTCCAGAGCCATTGCTCTTATCATTAGTGGAGAACTACTGGCAGATCTAAACCGAACCACATTGACTGCTGGAAATTCCTCTTGTCCCTGAATCAGTCTGCCCTCTCAGCACTCACTCAAGCCAGGCTCAGCCACAGAGGGCCATGAACAGGCTTAGCCGAGGCCCACAGTCACACAGCCTCCCAGACTAGTGTTTGGCACCTCGTAGGCACGCAGAAAATGCAGCTGAATGAATGATTGATTGAACGTCTCGAATCTGAGGATGGTGGGGGCATCCTGAATCAGCAGGAGCTAAGAAGCTGAGAAAGCCTTTCAAGAAAAATGAAATGTATCTCAACCTACTTCCTACTTACTCCCAGGGGTGGGAAGAGGGCACCTGTCCAGGAATTTTATTTTCTGTTCATTTGAAAGTGGAACAATGTGGCCTTTTGGAGCTGTGTTTACTCTGCGACTGTGTTTTCTCTTCGAAGAGGGCTGCGGGCGGGCAGTTTGCTCTCCAGGGCTCCAGCCCACACATGCCCCCTCCCACCTCCAAAAGGCACAGAAACTCTTGCTCCTGCAGCCTCTTCCCCGATAAACCCTGGACTCCCTTATATATCTGCCTCTGCTCCCTAACCCCCCATGTGGCTTATCAGTTTATCGTCTCTGAGCTCCGAATATACCCTTCTTTGCCCTGCTTTGTGTAATCGGAGCTGGACCCTGTAAACAGTTCTCTTTTGCCAGCTGGAGCAATGCTAGTCTTTGTCAGGAGAGGGCGCTAGAGGGACACTGTAAGGTGATGGCTGCGGGAAGGTGCCTCCCTTCCCAGTTCTGGTCCTCAGGCAAGGGCCAGCGCCCATCCCCTCAGTGGCCCGTGTGGACAAGCTCCATATGTACTCCTGGGCCTCACTCTCCCCACCTGGAAGTTACTTCTGCAGACCAGCCCTCCCCAGACTTTTGGATAATGTTCCCACCCAGAGGGCCACTGCTACAGACCAGCCTGGTCCACACTCCCTGGCAAGATTCTTAGCCACTAGAGGCTGCGTGTTCTTGTGGTCATCACTCCCTCATAGAAGAGTCTGCATCGAGGAAAGACCTGAGTCCTTAGTTCCTTCATTATTCACTTTCCCTGAGCCTAGACATAGTAGCTACTTGCCTGCCCTTGCTGCCTCTGGGTCTCACGGAGTCCTCTTTGACCCTTTTTAGTAATTAACTACCTTGCGCTAGGTAATAATTCTTTATATTAAAATTTCCATATTCAAGTTATGGGTGTGAGCTCTGTCTCCCGACTGGATCCTAATTGATATAGAATTGGGAGCAGGGGTGGTCTCAGGTGACAGACCCTGAAAGATGGGATTTTGATTGGCTTCAATGTGCCCTTGAGCTTGGGCACGATGCTGAGCTCCTCGCCAGTGGGATTTGGGATGCTCACACTGTTGCAGCATAACAGCAGCATGACGGCATCATAATTACGCTATCACCTGTGATGGCTCTTGCTGCAACGCCAACTGGAGCAAGTGTCTCCTGCACGTGATCGTCACATCAGTAATGATTGCAAGGACTGGGGTGTGGGATGGACTTTTGAATGCACCAGAGCACTTACTAGAGAAAAAATGACAAGTTGAGGTCATTTAATTCTTAGCTCAAATCATAGTTTGAGAACCACAGAGCTTCCATGTCGTGCATAGAAGACTCTCTTATTTCACGTAACCACAGAGCTGATATTGCTGAAAATCAAACATAAAATTTAATTGTGTGGGTTGCAGAATTTAAATGTCAGTTAAATTAACAGCATCACCAAATTTTTTGTGTGAACATTTGGGTATAAATTAGGGAAGAATGGGACTCTGAGTCTTGCCATGGGGACATCTGATTGGACTCAGATGAAATGGAGAATCTGGAATCCCTGAGGCACTCTGAGCCTCTCTTGCCAATGGAAATAACTGTCCCACTTGTGACTGAGGAGTCTACTTTTCCTTTGTTTGGAAACCCTGTGCTAACTGTATGTGGGGCAGATGCCTTGAAAGGGAATGACCATTATCCTCAAGATATGCCACAAGCACCCTTTGTTGCCACTCAGCATGCTCCAGGAGTCAGAAATACACTATGACCCAGGAGGAGATAGGTTACACAGCAGAAGAAAGGCAAGCTTTTGCTAATGGCAAGATTTGACATAATCCCGGGGAATATAATCAATTCCCCCGGAGTTGATTCTAAGGGTGAAAGATAGTAATCATTCTGAATTCATGGATGGGGATTTGGTATTTAGTGTGATAACTTGCTGGCTCTAACAGCTTACTTGGTTGGTTGACTGAAACTTGGACTTGAAGGTGGCTTACATTTGATGAAGCTGAAATGCCAGAGCTTCCATGGCGTAATGTGGGAGAGGGAATCCAAAGGTTTAAAGAGATAGAATGTTGGAATGAATTTATCATGCAGGACCTGCACAGCCACCCAAGCTATGTTCCAAGAAAATTCCCAGAAGATACTTTCTTAACTAAGGTCTTGAGAAATATATTATTGAGAGGAGAGCCTAGATCCTTAAGAAACTCTGTGGGTGTTCACCTTTATAGTCCAGGTATTACCAGGGAGTACGCTCCCATTCATATGGGCTTCCTGGTTTCATGGCGATGGTGGGATCCTGGAGTGGCAGAGGCTAAGTGACATTGCTTAATAGCCAAAGACAAGATGGGTGCATTTAACGTAAAGAGCAGGAGGGATGTATCAGTAATCAGAATGCCTTGGCCCACAGGGCTCTTTGTGTCTCCAGGAAGGAAATAGATGTTCAGCATCCTAGAGTGTTGCATGATCTATATCAAACAAACAAACCTCTATCTCTGGTGGCCAAAACCTGACTTGAATCACCATATTGGAGAGTTGTGGCCTCTTATCCAGTTTCCAGACTTAAGCTAATGCACAGATCAGAGCCTCTTGATTTAAGAGGATGCCAGGCCCCTTGAAGAAGGTTCCTGCAGCAGTGCTGTAAGTATGTACCATAAATCTTCCTCCCAGCCTTCTCCAAAGGCACTTGTGGCCTTTTACTAGAATGGCTGCACTTGGGAAAAGAAAGTCCCAGACCTTTGGGGGATTACTAGACATTGACTGAATTTACGATAATTCTTGGGGATGCGAAATACCACTGTGGCCCATCATTCAAAGTGGTGACTTACGTAGTCAGGTGACAGATATTTAGCCCAAGTGTGTCCAGTTGGTCATTTCCCCAGTTTCTGAATGTATAGTCGAAATAGACATACTTGGTAACTGGAAGAATCCCCATTTTGGGTCTCTGACTCATGGAATGAGGACCATTATGGAAGGAAGGTCCTAAATGGAAGTTTCTGGAACTTCTTCCCTCTACCATGATAGTAAACTGGAAGCTTTTCTTTTTCCCTGGGGAAATTTCAGAAATTAATAAAAGCTTGAAATATGCAGAGGTGGTGATTCCTATCCCATCCTCATTTCACTTGCCTATTTGGCCTGTGCAGATGTTGCATGGGTTTTGCAGAATGACTGGATTATTGAATCCTTCATCAGGTGTCATTGGTCCTTCATTGGTGTCACAGGTGGTGACACCAATTGCAGCTCCTGTTCCAGATACAGTATCTTTACTGGAGCAATTGAGTGTACCACTTGCTATGCAGCTATTGACCTATTTACTGCATTTTTCTCTGTGCCAGTTTATGAGGACCACCAAAACCAGTTTGCTTTTACCTGGAAGGGCCATCAGTAAATATTCACAGTCTTACTTCAGAGTTAAGTCAATTCTCCTCCTTTCTGTCATTATATAGTCTACAGATAATGTCACCGTCTTGACATTCTGCGAAGCATCACACTGGTGCACTACCTTGATGACAAGCAGATTGCACCTGATGAAAGGGGAGTAGCAAGTACAACATACGTGAACGAGAGGGTGGGGAATAAATCCCACAAAGTTTCAGAGATCTGCTATTTCAGTGACGTTTCTGAGGGTTCAGTGGTCTGGAACATGCTGAGTTGTCCTCTCCAAGGTGAAAGTCAAATTGCTGCACGTGACACTACCTTCCATGAAAAAAGAGGCACAGAACTTGGTAGCTTTTTGCATATTAGAGACAATGCACGTCATCTTCATGTGTATTATTACTTTGACTTGTTAATAAAATCCTGTAAGGCTTCCAGGTTTGAGTGGAGACCACAGCAAAAGAAGGTTCTGCAGCAGGTTAAGGCTTCAGTACAAGTTCTTCTATTACTTGGTCCTTATGATCCAGTAGATCCAATGATTCTCAAAGCGTCCATAGCAAGTAGGGATGCTGAATGGAGTCTCAGGCAAGCCCCAAAAGGGGAATCACAGTGCAGACTTCTAGGATTTTAAATTAAATCTATTCTCTCTTATGCAGATAATACCTTTTTTCCTTTGAGATACAATTTCCAGCTTGCTACTGGACCGTGGTAGGGACTGGGTGCCTAACTATGGGACATCAAGTGACTAGGCGGTTTAAGATTCCCATTCAGGATTCTCTTGACACAATTAGCTGTAAGGTTAGCTTTGTGCAGAATTAATCTACCATCCAATGAGAATGTAATTAAAGAGACATTGCTTGGGCAAGTCTGGAAGTTACCAGTAAGTTGTATGAGTTAGTGGTTCAAACTCCTTTAACATCAACTCCTGCCTCATTGCCTCCTCTTCCTCAGGTCATCCATCCCCATGGCTTCTTGGGGAGTTCCTTATGACCGGTTGACTGGAACTTCTGAACAAATGAAAACTTGAGCCAGGTGTATAGACGATGCTGCATAATATACCACCCAAAATAGAAGCCCCATCAGGGTTGACCTTGAAATATAGTGGTGAAGGAAAATCTTTTCAGGGGTAGAATGTTAAGCAGGATATTTGTCCATTTTGGAATGAGAGATGGCCGGAAGTGTGGACCCACACTGACTTATGAGCCATTGTTAATGATGTGGTTTGGCTGGATGGTCAGGAGGTTGGAAGGAACAGAATTGGAGGATTGGTGACAAGGAATTCTGGAGGAGAGGTATGTGGATGGACTTCTCACACTGGGCATAGACTGTGAAGATGTGTGTCCCATGTGGATGCACACCAAAGGGCATCCACTTCAGTGGAGGCTTTCAACAACCAGGTGAACAATACGACATGCATTGTGGTTACCAGTTAACCTCTTTACCCAGCTATCCCTGTGGTTGTCCAACAGAGATTCTTCCTTATTGAAATGGAATCATTTTCTCGATATAGATTTGCTGTCCCTGCTTGGAATGTTTTTGTCCACACCACCATTCATGTACTCATAGAATGTCTCACCCCCATCATGGTATGCTACACAGAATTGTCTCATCTCAAGGAACACGTTTCACAACAAAGGAAATGTAGGAGTGGGCTCATTTCCATGGAATTAACTGGTCTTACCACATAACTCATCACCTGGAAGTGGATGGGCTAATTAAAAGATGGAATGGCTTACTGAAGGCTCAGGGATGGCGCCAGTTGGGAGACAAACCCTGAAAGGACGCAATATATGTTTTGAATAAGACACCATTGTATAGTGCTACCTCCCTCCTAGTTAAAATACGTGGGTCCATCAATCAAGGGGTGGAAGTAGGAGTGGTTCCGTGTCAATCACGTTTCAATCAGGATTCAGAACACATATCAGATTAGCTAATGGTGAATGAAAGAGAACTCTCAAGAACAGCATTAGAATTGAATGAGATTGTGCAAAGAATAAAACTTGGAAGGAAGGGAGGATCCCACCCACGGCTGGGATTCAGACCACTGGGACGGTATAGTTGCAGCACACTGGATGGCAGAAAAGCTCACGGGGTGGTCAGGCCAGAGCTGGTCTATTGGTGGGCCAGGGATAGTGGGCATGTCTGCTGAGGTGCTGATGACATTCTGAAGCTGACTGTGAGGGTTGCTGTTGAACTTGCTGGGAAGCCAGCCGGGCACTGGCTGCTAAGAAGCTTCTCAGAGTTTTGGGGGTGGAGGGGAGACAGGAAGCCATGATTGGGAAGATGAATGGAAGTGAGCTGGGGCTCCCATAGATGGTGCCTTTGGGAAGCCAGATGTGGGGGTGCTGTTGATATCACTAGGGGTGTGCTCCACTGAGCGTCCTGCACACCACCTGGTGCTGCAAGAGCAAGAAAAAGCAAGGTACTCTGGAATCAGATAGAGCATCCAGCATCCTGCCAGTGCCATCTGTTGATAAAGATTAACATCATGCCAGCTTGCAAGAGACAAATATCCTAGCATCATAAGTAGGACATGAAGGGTCAATTTGGAGCTGAGAAGCAAAAACAAATGACAATTGGTGCAGGCTCCTCCCACTATTGTTCTTAATTATTCACTTGAAGAACCTTTGCTTCTTATCTTAGCAAATTTGAGCTCTCCTGGATTAGATATCTTTGTTCCCAAGGTGGGAGGTGTGGGGGACATACCAGAGGACACAACATTCATTCCAACGAATGGGAAGATGAGACTGCCTTTAGCCACTTGGGGTCCTATGTCACAGAACAGGCAGAAAAAAGCGTTACTCTACTGGATGCAATGATTGGTCCTGAATACCAAGAGGAAAGTGGGTTGGTTGCCTGTAAGTGATGGATGCAGGGAAGACTCCAGGGGGTCTGGAACTCCAGGGATTCTCTGGGGTGCCTCTCAATACTTTTATGCCAACTATAAGAGTTAATGGAAAACTTCAGCAATCCACAAAAAGCAGGACAATTGAGGACTCATACCATTCAGGAATGAAGTCGTGGCTCACTCTTCCTGGTAAAAAACCCCAACTAGCTATGGTTCTAGTTAAGAGTGGGGGAAACATGGAATGGGTAGTGGAAGAAGGAAACCGTAGATATAAATTATGACCTTGTGGCTAATTGCAGAAATGAGCTATAGCAGCTTTTGGTATTTTCTCTTTGCTTGTCATATGTATAAATTCATGTTGATTATTTTCTTCTTGCTCCTTCCCATTATTATTTTTATACAAGTTATTGGAAGTTAACTTTACAATTTACCCTTTAGGAAACAGGATATCCAGTGTGACCGTACTGAATTTGAGGAGTAATTCATATGGCCAGCGATGGAGACGATGATGTTGGAACTAGGTAACTCTTCATTTTGAGGCAAGGGCAAGAACTTCCTCATTTGTCTAAAAAATAACTGCATTTTGTTAGGTGGAAACAGAGTTGCTTTGTTGTGAATGGACGTTCAAAAGTCTGTAGAAGGTATATATGGAAGCTGATTTAGCCAAAGGCAAGGATTGTGACAGTTATCACCTTACTGTCTCTCAGCTCCAAGTCCACCCTTCTTTGCCCTGCTTTGTGATACTGAAGCTGGACCCTAGAAACACTTCTTTTTTGCTGGCTGGTGCAATGTTAATCTCTGTCAACAGAGGGCACTGGAGGGATATTGCAAGGTGATTTCAGCAGGTGGCATTTCCTCCCTGGTCATGGACGTCTTTCTGTTTTCTTATTCAATGTGAGCACTGCCCAGTGGCACTGCCCTCAGCAGCCACTGGGGACCAGCTCCGCTGCACCCCCAAGCCTAGGCTCTCCTCACCTGACAGCCACTTCTGCAGACCAGCTTCCGCTACACCCTCAGTCATTTCTGAAGGTAGTAAATTTCCCCGACGTTTGCCATTCCTGTGTTCTTTAGAGTCCTCTTTTACCCCAGTTAGTAGTTAATTCCCCTTTGACTAATGAACAGCTCTTTACATGAAATTTTCCTCGTTCAGGTTACTGGTGTGGTAACCTGTCTCCTGAGTGGACCCTGCTCGTGCGTTCTCCACCCTGGCATCTGGCCTCCGTGTCTGTCCTTTAAAGATCTGGGCTCTCTCTTGTTCTCCTCACCTCTGCCTCTTTCAGTGCCATCGTGAGAATGGCCGGTTACTGAGCAAACAGGGATGTGGCATCCCCCCATGACGCCTTGCGAAAGGTGGAAGCCCGGGGCTTGGAATCAGGGGCTGGGTGGCAGGCCCAGCTCAGCCGCCAGCCGCTGTCTCTCACGTGGGGAAACAGAGAGGTTGTGATAGACGCCTGTTCACATCCAAGCTGCTCTAGTGAGCTGCAAAGGCTTTCTCCTCACCTCAGTTTCCATTATTTTATGTGACCCTTATGAGAACCCTTCTTCTCGTGGGTTGGCTGCACAGATCTTCTCATTATTGTTCCGATTATATTATTATTAGTCCAATTATTTTATTGTTATTCTGATTAAGACAGTGCTTGGTAACTGGGGGCAATTTTTGCCTCTGGGGGACATTTGGTTGTCACAATGGGGGTGAGCTACTGACATCCAGTGGTAGAGGCCAGGGATGCCACTAAACATCCTACACTTTGTAGGGCAGCTCCCCACAAAAAGGAATTGTCTGGCCTGCAGTGTCAGTAGGCCTGAGGACAGGAAGTCCTGAATTAATAGATGCAGAAAGCAGAGGTCCCAAGAGCAGAAATCACTTGCCTAGGGTCACACAGAAAGTGAGTAGCAGATCTTTGATGAGAGCTCAGGTACCCAACTCCCAGCCACGGTCTTCTCAACTCTGCCCCATTCTTCTCCCCGGTCCAAGGGTAGAAAGGAGGTGGGAAGCCAGTGATGCCTGCCCCTAGGGATGCTGTGCCTGCAGGTGGCTGGCATTCTCCTCGGCCACCCTGCCTTACCAAACCCAGCCATTTGCCAATGCAACCATCTGCTTTCTCAACTCCTGTTCTGAGCTGCCGGGAAGCCGCTGAGAAAGCTGCACTCAGTGAGTACTGGCAACGTTGCCATGGGGTAAGTGCCAACGTAAGCTGGCTCTGGCATCGCCCATCCTTCCTCTGACCTTCCTGTTGTCTGCGCTGACCCCCTTCCTTTCAAGGACTAGTCAAATCCTCCACCCTTCTCAAGTCCTCCCCCAACCCCAGCCATCAACTCTTTCACTCCCAACAGGTATCCTGACTTCCTCAAGTACTCCCTTCTCTCCCAAACCTGTTCTCCGCCGGCTCAGGAATGGGATTCTTAACCATCTCAGGACAGAATTTTTCCTTCCCTGGTTCAGGGCCAATCTGTTTCTGTCCTCTGGATCTATTCCTTTCTGCCTTTGCAGGAGGCTGTCCCTACTGAGTGAGTCTCTCTCTTTCTCTCTCTCTTCCCCTTTTGTCAATCCCACCACCTAAGGCCTCCCTGCATACTGCTCAAATATCTCCCATACATAATTTTATAATAAATTCTTTTCTTGAAATCCTCTGGCCCCTTGAGCCACTTTCATTTCTTCCCCTCCCACCTGCATACTGTTCCCGCTGCCATTCCCACGCCAGATGTCGCAGCAGATGCCGTTGGTGCCCCCCCATCTCCCTTGGCTCTCTGAGTCCTGCAGCTACAGACAGTTCTGAGCCACTGACGGCTTCCTGCCTCAAACGCCTGCGTTTCTGTCCCTCTTTCTCTGACACTTGGAGAACTTGCTTGTCTGTGTGGTGGGCACCAGCTGGAAGGACAGGGGGCAGGAGGAGTTGATGCCTCAAGGGGCGGTAGGTCAGTGGCCACACATCCTCCGGGAGGGGGGCTCTGAGGCGTCTTCCACACGACTCTGAGGTCCTCAGAGAGTCGGTCCCCAGCGGGACTGAGCCCCCGCAGCCGCCGTCGCTGTGCCCTGCTCTCCTTAATACACCCTACATGGGCTTTCCCTCCTGCCCGCCGCTGTCACTCCCTTTCTCACTTGTGCTCCCTGGGGTCCCCTCTCAGGTAACCTACCCGCACCAGAGCCCTGGTCCCACGGTCTGCTTTTGGGGCAGCCACCCTGGGCACACGCCTGCCCACCTGCCCCCGAGGGAGTTAAACGCTGCCTCGTCCTGCTCCCTGACGGCAGTTGCTGCGCTGCTTGATGCAGCTTCCGCCTCTCGTGCCAGACCGCGAGCCCCGAGGGTAAAGGCAAGCTCTTCCCAGCTCTGTGTCCCCTTAACCTGGCACGTCACCCTGGCCCCTCAATGGCTAAGAAATGTTTGCTGAGGGAGTGAGAAAGTGAGTGGATGAAGGAGGACATGAGTCTCCAGGGCCACCTACGCTGGGTGACAGGCCCTGTGAAGCCAGTTGTCCCATGGGACAACCCTCCTTCTCAACTCCTCTCCTCCTCTCTCATCAGGGTCTCACCCCTGCCCACCTCACCTGGCCCGGAGCTCCTCAGTCTGCTGTCAACCCCGGTCCCACCCCCCATAATGCAGTCTGCCTGGTGCAGCCAGGACACTCCTGCCAGGGAACGTCCCCAGACAGGGAAGTGGGCCCCTCGGTGGCAGATTCTGACTCTGGTGAAATGAAGGTGATAGGATGGAGTGAAATGCTATGATAATGTGACATAATCAATGCCACCTTCCAGCAGATGTCGCTTTGAGGGCTGGGTTTGTCCCTGCTGGACTCCGGGGCTCATTCTGGAGCCCTCAGAAGAACCACCTGCTGCTTCTGATGTGAGCAGCCCCAGGAAACGGAGATTTCTGAGAATCAGCTTATTCAGCCCAAATGTGTGGACCCAGCTTCCAGCAGGAGGAATTAGAATCGTTGCTGGGGAAGCGAAGCCACCGCTGCCTGGCTGAGCAGCCGCAGCCGTGTGGCCACGTCCGGCTTTGGAACCCCTGGGGGGATGGGACACTGAGCACCGCCAGGTGGCCGGGAGTCAAGCTCAGTGCCCTGGTCCTGTGAAAGAGCGTTTTACAGATGGGGAAACCGAGGTCTGCAGAGGCAAAGGAGAGGTTGCCCAAGGTCACATACTGAGTCAGTGGCAGACCTGGGCCCCTGAGCCTGAATCTGGGCAGCTCTGCCCCTGCCCTCCCCAAGGGCAGGGTGAGACTCGTGCTGAAATAAAAAAATAAGAAACAAAACAACCAACATCTTGGACTGATGCACAGGTTGGGCTGCCATTTTGTTATAACCACTGGTCTGAGAACTGGGGACCTGGGAGCTGATGCTGGTTCTGCTCCTCACTGCCTGTGCGACCTCAGTTTCCCCATTCAAGGGGCATAATGTTCCACTTCCCAGGGTGCTGTAAGAATCACGTGAGGTCCAGAAGCAGCTCCTTGGCACTTGTGTGAAAGTAAACCTGGGAACAGCATCACCATCGCTCACACATCTGCACTGACGTGATGCTGAGGACAGGGACAGTCCCACATCTGAGCTGCTAAAGGAGTGAAGGAGAAACCAGTGTGTCACTGTGGCTCTGGAGCCAGGGGAGGGGCCTCGAGGTGGGTTGTGAGTCTGGAGGCCTTAGACTTCCTCCCGTTAATGTGGGGTGTCTCTGAAGCCATGTCCCCCTTGCTGTCCCACCAAGTGACATGGAAGCTCAGCTCTTAGGTGGCCTGTCCAAAGGGCCTTGGAGGTGCTGGGCTGTGGGCAAAGATCTGGGGAAAGGAAAGAGAGAAAGAAGAGGTTTACAAGGGACTGGGAAGGAAGAAGAGGAGGGTGAGGGGAAGAAGAGAGGAGGAAGCGGAGGAGGAGGAAGAAGAAAAGGACAAGGAAAGAAGGAGGAATAGGAACATTTGGAGGAGGAAAATGCAAGCAGAACTTGTGGGCTCTAGAATCAGAAAGACCTGAGATCAAAGGCTGGCTCAGTAAAAAGTCCCCCACTCAGTATGTGGGGGACTTCAGGAAAATCACTCAACCATTCTAAACCTCAGTTTTCACATCTGTAAAATAGAGATAAGAATGGTGCCTGTTTCTTAGGGATAATCTTGGCAAAGTTCTTAGCACCATGCCTGGCCCAGAGCAAGTTCTCAATACGCAGTAGCTAGAGTGGCAGCAGAAGCTGGCAAGGAGTTGTAAATCTACGAATTCATGTGTTCTTCAGTGAGGAGCTGCAAAACCCACCCCACTGGAAGATAAGGGAGCTCGTTCATGCAGAAGAGCAAATGCATTTGTCCAAGTTGAGAGAAGCCAGAAGAAGCACAGAAACCCAGACCACACATGGAAAGGAATGCAAATAAAAATTAAGAATTTTTTGTTGTGAGGACAGCAGTTCATGTGCTAATGGTGGCTGAATTGATTAATGTACAAGAAGCTAGAGGCAAATTTCATGTCAATAGATCAATCAGGAAGAAATGTCAATGGAGAACTATGAGCAAATGACCGTCACGTCTCCTGTTAGGGAGATGGAGAAGGGGATCCGCAGTGACGGGACACTGACCGCATGGCAGCCACCCAGGGGCACTCACAGGGGTCGGCGTTCGATATCAGATGAGGTGCAGGAGGTGAAACAACATGCCCCCAATCCCATGGTGGGTGTGTAGTGGAGCCCGGACTCCAGCCCAGCTCTGCCTGGAGCCAAGACTCTGACCACTCATCAGAGTTGGCCAACACCGTATCTGTGGGCTGGACCTTCCCAGGCCCCTAAAGCCCAGCAAGACTGGGGGACACAGCAGTCTGAGACTGAGTGGTATAGGCACCTGGGGCGAGGGGACCTTTTCTTCAGTGCTGTGGGCTGGACAGGAAGTGTAGCCAGCACCACGTCTGTAAGGCCAGGAGGCTGGATGTGCTGAGCTGTGGGCTTTCCGTCTCCCTGGGACTGTGCAATCCCTTCCCCTCAGCCTCCACCAAGACAGGCACCCTGAGCCCCACACAGGGACACCAGAGCTTTCTCTTCTTAGCAGATGCTACCTGGGTGGCTGTGACTCCAGGGCTGTGGGCGGAGATGAAACAACTCACGATGCACACATTTCTGAAGTGGGATAAAATACCAGCTAAATATTTGTCCTAGATTTTCCCTCCTGAGGAATTGAATTATGAGATGCCAGTTGTTTTAATATGAGATATGCATCATCACACAGAGTCTATTACATGCATAGCCACACACATGCATAATAGAAGCAAAAAGCTAACACACACACGTGCACACACACATGAAGTCCTTGGGACCACTGGGACTATTTTCCCAAGGGACTATTTTCAGGGCTCCCTTCAAGAACTCCGAATGATTCTTAGGAAGCAGAAAAGAAATCTCCAAAGTCAAGGAAATATTTTTCTTGGGACCTGTGAATGATACACAAAATAATTGTCCTAATCTTGTTCGTCCAGATCCCCTCCTTACTCTCCAGCCCTATCTTGATCTGAGGACTATGTCCTCTGAACTGAAGCAGAGGTAAGAGGGATAGTCACTCCCTATCCCTCAGGGGTGCTCAGCTTCTTGGGGTTTCTCTGAGCCCTGCTCCTTGATTCAGCTTCCAAGAGATGGAAACTGAATACAAATTTTAAGGTCAGAACTCACCTGTTGAAATGGGTTAATCCAGTTTTAGCACTATAGAGTCCTTCCCTTCCTCCCTGCCACTGTTGGAGGGGGCTGAGATTCCATTTGGACAAGTTTAGGAAGGAGAAGCTGGGAGCTTCCCGCTAATAGCGTTAGGAAATGGGGACATCAAGGTTACCAAGAGGTGCATCCAGATAGTGCTTCATCTGGACACCAGCCAAAACTCACAGGTTCTTTGAATTCTCCAATCTAATATTTCAAATGCATGTGTATTTTGCCCTCTATGATATATTCATGATTGTTTTAATATAAAATATAAAATAATGGAGATTTTCCATAATTTTAAAGTAAAGGTGACACAGAGGGAGGATGCCCTATACCTTTCTTAGGGCTTCATGTACCTCTGAGCACACTGCCCAAATTCCTCTGGGTGTATGTGTGTGAGGTACACTGCCCACAAGGTGGGCAAGTTCAAGATCCTTAATTTGGAATTCAAGGTTTTCCATTCAGGCTCCTAACCTTTCCATATCATCATCCACCACTTTCTCCTTTTCCTCCCCTGCTTTCATTCCTGCCCACATTTCACAGAAGATCACTGTCCCCTCCCCAAACATTCCCTATACATACACTCCCTTTGAGCCCCTGACCCACCTCCAGTGCTTTTTGGACTCTCTCCTCTCCCCATGGGAGAATGTGGGTCTCCCCACCCATTCTTCCTCTGCTCCTGCCAGTGTACAGAGACATGTGTGTCCTCACCCAATGAGCACCCCGAGGTGCAGCCTATATCACCCAACAGGGCAGAGCAGTGGCTTTGCTGTTTCCAAGGAATAAACCTGGGCTGAGCCTCATTCATTTATTTCACTCTGGTTCTCATCTTGGGACAGGGGCTCTTCATCGTTGCTCTCCCTGCCCCTCCTCTGCCACAGACACCAATGAGACACCCTGACCTTGACTGCCAGGTCAACTGCAGCTGGAGAGTAGAGGGTTGAGCTTTTGGGGATTTTCCTCACTCTACAGTCGAACTGTGGCTTAGTGAGCCTTCAACAGAGATAGTGGTGGTGTCCGAGCTGAGGCCTCTGCCATGCAGCCTGCGTGTGACACCTCTTCCTGGGAGATTTCCTGCTGCTCAGTATGGCGCTGGGGTCTCCAGGGGAATCTTGGGGTTGACAGGTGGAACTGCAGCTGTCCCTGTCAGCATCACACAGGCCCTGACGCTGGGAGGTCGGAGGGGGAAGGTGCAGCTCCCACACTGATTGGTCAACAGCCCCATTGACATCTGCTCTGTGCCAGGCCTATCCTGGGCTCTGCGGCCACAAGGATGGCATGGACATCGCCTCTTCCCTTGGGGAGCTCACTGCCTACAGGCTAGTGGGTGAATCACAAATCTAGGCCCACAGAGCGGGTGTAACTCAGCCTGGGCCCCACAGCCAGGCAGCAGGGGGTAGGGAGAGACCCAGGGCTTCTGACACTCTGGCTGCCCGACCAGGACTTGCCATGCAGGTGCCAGGCCAGCGTTAGGAGTCAGGAGATGTTTTCTGGGGCAAGATCTCAACTTGTGATAAGAAATGTATGGTGTACACGGAGGCAGACTCCAGAGGAAAGGGAGTTGACCAACTCACACCAACTCACACCCACTCACACCCACTCACACCCACTCACACCCCACCGGGGTTCTAGGCACCTGCTGGCTGCTCATTTTCTCCAACTCTATCAAATTCTGTCCTTGAAAAATGGTGCTGCATCAGTTAGGAATTTTTCACTTGAAAATAACAACAAAATGGCTTAAGCAAAGGTGGGAATGTAGCAGCTCAGCTAATTGAGAACTACACCGGTGGGTCTACACAGGTGGGTCTACGCAGGTGGCCTTTGGCCCGGGGGTTCAGGCTCTGGCTTTATTTCTCTGGCATTCTCTCCTCTCTGTCCTCCCCCACGTGTGGTCATCATTGCC
The DNA here is from genome assembly GCA_028533085.1 of Varecia variegata. Lineage (NCBI taxonomy): Eukaryota > Metazoa > Chordata > Mammalia > Primates > Lemuridae > Varecia > Varecia variegata. Next base: position 89,527,647 of record CM052444.1, on the reverse strand, counting down.
GTCCCATCACACCCTCATTCCATGGTGACCAGAAGAAGAAGGCAAGTGCCCTCTGAGAGACCCCTCAGAAGAGAGGGGTGGCTCCTCTTTCCCAGAAAACCCAGCAAATATCTTCTCACCTTTCATTGGTCTGGGCTGGTCACGTGCTGTTCTCTGACCCAATCACTGTACTAAGCAGGATGGGATAGACTGCTTAAGCCAATCAGAATCCAGCCCTGGAGCTGAGGGTGGGGCATTCAGGCCACGTGGTGAGTATGGGGAGGGTAGTTCCCCAATGGAGGGTGGGTCTGGGGGTCTCAGTGGGAGAAGGAGAAGTGGAAGCTGGCGGGGCGGGACAGAGCACTGAGATGGAAGCCATGGCCTGAGATCATGAATATGATCCCAGCATTGAGAACTCCTCCCTGCTGCTCCAGCCCTGTCTCCTTGTCCTGCCTTATGGCCCAGCTGGAGAGTGGCATGGAGTCCCCCTCCCCATACTGGCCTTGACTCCATTCATCTGCCCTTGCTGTGCCCTCACACTGGGTTTCTCAGCTCCTGATCCTGCCCTGTTCATCCGTTCTATCCCAGCTCAAGCTTCACCTTTTGCAGCTTTGAAATGAGTCATCCCTGCTGTGGGTTCCCACAGCGACTCGCTCCCACCACCATCATTTGCAACGCCATCATGGTCAGGTTCCTTATTGCAGGCCCATACACAGAGAACTTGCCAGTTCCTTGAAGGGTTGGCTCCGGACAAGTCTTAATTAATCTCTTTATTCTCATCCTCCAGGTACTGCCTGGTTTAGAGACAGAACTCAAATATTTGCTGAATTAATGAAAACCAGTTTGTGTTGAAGACCTGACTTCTGTGAAGTTGTTTGCATTTTAACAAACGACAAAGCCTCAAGCCATAGGAATGGAGCCCCAATGGTAGAATTTCAGGCACCAGTGAGCTGGGGACAAAAGCTTCCTCTATCCTTTAATGCCTGGGGAAGGAGGTGGAATTTTCTATTCATGCCTTTTCAGTGCAAAAACCAAGCACGTTGTCTCCTGAAAATATAAGTGTGTCATGGAAATAAATGTGTTTCCCTTTGGCTTTTCAGTGGGAGCAAACTTCTCTAGTCCTGTCAGGTTTCCTGTCCTGGTCCTGGATGACAGAATGTTCCTCCTGATATTCTTGTGAGTTGTGCGTGTGATGCCCTGGTTGACCCTCTCAGCTTTCTGACCCCACAGCCACCAAGCCCTACTTGCCAGTTTGGCTCTGCCTGGTTGGGGAGCCCCTAAAGCTAGTTGGGAGTTCGAAGAAGCCTCATTCTGCAGCTCAGACATACCTGCCTCAAGCCCACTAGCCTGGCTGCTTCTCCCCAGCTGGGCCCAACATGACCATCGTGCCCTCCCTGGCCCTCCAGCCGAGCCCCCCTCATGCCCCAGCTCCACATGCTGAGCCTCCTCTCTGCCCTCAACCTCATCCCCTCCAGGCCACCCTCCACTCTGCCCCGGAGGATCCTCTGCTGCACAAATCTGCTTGGGTCCCTCCCAGCTGCAAACCCTTCCCAGGCTCCTGCTGCCCTCGGCTCACAGTCCACACAGAGGCCCGGACTCAAGACAGATGCACACTGTCAAGTGCCCACCCCTGCTTTGCACCTGCCTTCCCTTCTGCCTGGATGCCCTTCCCCCCGTGTCGGCCTGGTGACCTCTAACTCCTCAAGACCCAGCTCCAACCTCCCCTTCTCTGTGAAGTCCCCCCCACTAAGCCTGTTTTTGTCTCCACATTATTGATACCCAGGTCTGTCTCTGGCATTAAACTGTGAGCATCCCTAGGTCAGAAACCAGAGTGATTTTTCTATGTCCCTGGCACCTGGCAGCAGAAGAGGTGTCAGCGTGTGTTTGCAGAGGGAATAAATGAATGAATTGACTTAAAACAACAGCAGCAACAATTATATCTCTTATTTCTGGAGCATATGCTACATGCCAGGCACGGTGCTAGGCAATTTGCCTGCATTTGCCTACTGTAGGCAAAGCCCCTTATGAGTTTGGCACAATTATTGGGACGATTTTATAGATGAGACACATTGTGCTCAGAGAGGTTAGGAGCAGTTCAAGGTCACTCCATGAGGGAGTAAAGGGGCTAGAACATGAAATTGGGGATGTCTGGCTCCAACTTCTTCATTTACTGAGGACCTACGACATGCCAGGCGCTGTCCTGTGGTCTGGGGACACAACAGGAGGCAGAACAGGCCAAGGCCCTGCCCTTGTGCAGCTCGCATGCTGGTGTATGGCGCTGGGAGGGGCCAAACAACACCTAAATACATGGCTAATAAGGGGGGCTGATACGCGCCACATAGGAAAATACTAATATGCTGGGGGGCATATTAGTTTGCTAGGGCTGCCATGACAATTATACAGACTAAATGGCTTAAACAACAGAAATGTGTTTTCTCACAGTTCTGGAGGCTGAAAGTCCACGATCAAGGTGTCAGCAGGTTCGGTTTCTCTGAGGGCTCTCTTCTTGGCTAGCAGACGGCTGCCTTTTTGTTGTGTCCTCAAGTGGTCTTTCCTTTGTGCGTACATGACCCTGGGGTCTGTGTGTCCTAATCTCTTCTCAGAAGGACACCAGTCCGCATTTTAACTTTATTACCTCTTTAAACATCCTGTCTCCAAATACAGTCACATTCTGAGGTACTGGAGGTTAGAGCTTCAACATAAGAATTTTGAGGGCCACAATTTATGGAGTCAAGAGTGATAGACTGGGGTTGGTGATACTTTAGGGGACATCTGAGCAGGGACTTGAACGAAGTAAAGGGACAAGCCCTGGTTTCAGTTGAGGGAGGCATGTTCCTGGCAGGGGGAACAGCAAGTGCAAAGGCCTTGAGGAGTGGCAGGAGGTCCCTGTGGCTGGAGCTCTGTGAGTTGGGGAAGGGAGAGGGGATGAGGCCAGAGGGGCAGGAGGAGGTGAAGGGGCAGACACACACATCTCATAGAACACAATGGCTCAAATTAGCTGGCCCTTTCTACCCCCATGAGTAGCTAGTTCAACACCTGTGTTGTGCAGATGGGGAAACTGAGGCCCAGAATGGGAAGGGACCTGCTCAGAGTCACGCGGTGTGTCGTGTTGGATGTCCTGTCCAACGACTGCCTTTAGCACCGCTCTCTGGGGAGATGGGGGTCAGGTGGGGTGGCTGCAGGTGCAGGCAAAGCTCTGCTGAGAGGAAGGATTAGAGAACTGGTATTATTATAATTATTATTGTTGTTATTTCCATGCCAAGAGCCAAGTGGGAGCCAAGTGTGGGGGGGCTCAGGGCAGCTGCTCCCCAGAGAGGGAGAGCAATTGATCAGTACGCTGTCATTGTCCTCACCGCCACACCCCAGTGCTCTTCCTTTTTGCCAGTTTATGAAGCACTTTCCGACCAGTCCCAGGCACCAGGCATGGGGGCAACCTCGGTCACTGTGAACCCTCTGCAGGCTGGGGAATGTCCAACAGTCCACAATTACCATTGTCCCATTGTCAGAACATCAAAGCAAAGGTGCCAGGAATGGCGCAGCCCCTCACCTGCACCATCTCGTCCAGTCCTTGGACCCCACGGGGTAGGAGGGCATGATGCCCATTTGGCAGATAGGTGACTGAGGCCCAGAGAGGTTAGGCCACCTGACGCAGGGACCAGCTGGTGAGTGGCGGGGATGAGGTTTTGGATCCTGTCCACGGGGCTCCAGAGAGCACCAACTCTAACCACCCCACCATCCTCAGCCTCTCAGTCTCCTGGGCACTGCCTGCTGCCTGCCACTTTTGGGAGAGTCACTTCTCCTCCCTGAACCATAGTTTTCTTATCTGGAAAGTGGAAGTGACAACTTCTGACCCTTCTGCCTCCTGGGATGTTGTGGTACCCCCTCCCCTATGAGGAAAATGGACTCACAATGACATGGATGACAGCATGGAGTCCTGAGCCACACATGTGGATTTGTCAAGCCCTCTTGAAAGCTGTTTGGAGCATGGACACTCAGCCCTGTTCCCTGAGGAGGGAGCTGAGGCCCAGAGAGGTTCAGGAGCCCATCCAAGGCCACATAGCTGGGAAGGTCAGTGCTGCGACCCTAATCTGTCTGACCTCCCTCCCCCATCCTGTAGGAGCTGAGCCTCCTCCTGACATCTTGGTCAGGGGTGGATGTCAGACAAAGGGAGGCTGAGTTTAATGGGAACTTTTTTTAAAGAAACATGGGCTGGGTGTGGTGGCTCATACCTATAATCCCTGCACTCTGTGAGGCCGAGGTGGGAGGATTCCTTGAGGCAAGAGTTCAAGACCAGCCTGGCAACATCTCTACAAAGAAGAGAAAACTTAGCCAGGTGTGGTGGCACATGCCTGTAGTCCCAGCTACTCAGGAGGCTGAGGCAGGAGGATCGCTTGAGCCCAGGGGTTTGAGGTTGCAGTGAGCTATGATGACACCACTGCACTTCAGCCTGGGCAATAGAGTGAGACCCTGTCTCAAAAAATTAATGATGCCCAGCTAATTTTTCTTAATTTTTGTAGAGACAGGGTCTTGCTGTATTGCTCAGGCTGGTCTTGAACTCCTGGCCTCAAGCGATCCTGCTGCCTCAGCCTCCCAAAGTGCTGGAATCACAGGTGTGAGCCACTGCTCCTGGCCGAGCCACAGAGTCTGGGGCAGGGTCTCCAGGAGGGCCTGACAGGTGCTTTCTCCCCCAGGTGCCTGTGTCCCCTTTGGTGAGTGGAGAATTCAGCAGGAATGCTGTCACCATGGCTACACAGGAACCCATATCCCATCTCACAATTATATTTAATTTCACTCTGCTCTACTCATCACTTTTCCCAGGAAGATCATAACATTTGACATCACCAGGTGCCTGGAGATGTGAGCATATCAATGCATCCCTGAAATGTCAGACAGGAGTACCCTGCAGGCTCCCACCCCAAAGGAGGTGTTGTCCTTTGCATGTTGGGTAGGGCATGCCTGCTGATGGGGGAGTGCAGAGATGCCCGGAGGAGGCCCAAGGTCATCGGGAATCTGGAGGCACCACCAAGCCCACCTGTCTCATATTAAGAGGTAATAGCAGTGCTCAACATGTGATTGGCTGAACAAATGAATTCATCTGATTGGTCCATCTGACTGGTGGTCCCTGCTGATTGGTTCCCCCTGTGATTCGTTTGCATGATAAATACTTTCCTTTACTCTCCTGGGTTATTCTAAGGCGTCCACCTTCCTGATGTAGGTTCATTCTGCCCACAGCGGCAGTAGGAGCCTGGCTGCACCACAGCTCAGGAAAGCACCTGAGGCATTACCTCTTCCAGGGGCCACGGGCACTGAGGTGGGGGTCGAGTCCTGGCCTCCAGTCCCTGCATTATTCCCTTCTCTTCCTAACTTGACTCAGAGAGCCCACAGCAGATTCCTGCTTTCTCGAATTTTCCACTAACTCACCCTTCTGAGCCCTTCGTTGCAGCACCTCCCTACCTCCGCTGACCCCATGAACCTCACTCTCAACTTCTCGGCTTAGAGGGGCCACAGTCACCTCAGGGACACCCTTGTTCTCCGAGGGTCCTGTGAAGCAAAAGGTGCATCAGGTCATCTAGGACTTCGGCTTTTTGTCCAGGACCCTTCCCTTCCGTTAACAGGATCCTCTGATTGACATGTGGAC